>JAMXBD010000313.1:0-600000 GCA_024138025.1 Combretum micranthum
TGGAGCTAAACGATATTAGACTCCTATATTTTGGCGGGGGGTATGCCCCCTTGGCTTTTGTAAAGTTAACTGTTTTGTTGTGTGATGTATATTCTTAATGTTATGAATGCTTTCTTAAGACTACTCGGAATCAAAGTGTGATCCTAAAAGATGTGTGAGTACACATTACACTCGATATGTAAACCCATAGGATGACGAAGATTGTCATACTTAAGTTTAAATATCGGGTGTGGTGGACTGTCACGTTTAGGGTACGCTTTGGGGCGTGACAGCATGATCTTGATGATTTTTTCTAAAAGAAAATTTTAGAACTCTTTAATTCGCAAGACTTCAACCATAATTACCTTTAAAAATCTAGTTTTCTAACTTTAACATCACACTAGTGTTTTGGAATTCATTCTTAGGAATTTCTAGTTATCTTAGTTAAAATTGAGTCTTCATTACATATACTACCTGAAACCTTCATTTCTACATAAAAATTTGCATTTTACACTTTGCAAATATGTTTTGAAAGGATTTACAAAAAAATCCGAATTTTTAGAAATCCACTTTTTGAATGATTCCTTTGGGAAAAACTTGTGTAATGCATTAAAATTTAAGACTTTGCCTACTTACTACCTAAGGACTTCATTTAATACATAAAACATTCATTTTGAGTTTGAATAATAGGTGTCTCCATAGGCATCATCCAAAGTTACGAATTTTACAAGTTGACTACTAACTCAAAATTTTCTATCTTGATTTTACTTCTTGTTTTACACATTAATCTCATCCAAACTCATTTCAACTTATAAAAATCACTACTTAATGATACATATTACTTACCCTTCATTTTTCACATAAAACATGAGTTTTAAAGTTGATACAAGGGTTTTTAAATAGAGCTTTGAAGTCATACGAATTTTTCCATCGATCATTTCTAACAAAAACTTTTTCTTTTTAAGTTCTTTGTCTTATATACCTAAAGATCCATTAACTATCACATTTATATACACAAGACCAAATCTTTATGAGCATTAATGCATGAAAACACAAAATATCTATGTGATCATGAATGCCAAGCATAATGTGAGTATCTAAATGCTAGATCTACTACTTATAATGCACGAAGAGGAGTTTAAAAGCATGAACATATACTTTTATGCAAGATCTCTACATTTATATGCATGAACATGATAAATCTCAACAAAAAGCTCATCAAACACAAGATCTACTCTTGTGATGGCTTGGTATTCATGTATTAGCATTTTCTTATCCCTAGCAAGTGCTCATGGGGATTTAAGATGAAAATACACATGAATAATCTTGCCATTATAAGGTTAAATGGTAATAAAGCTTAAGAATCATCACCTAAAGTTGGTTTTAAGTGAAGAAATGAAGAAGAAAGAAGTTTGTTGTGTGTGTGTGTGGGGGTGTAGGCTCACGGTAAAGAGAGGAATTAGAGAGAGTTTTGTGATTTTTGAACAAATGAAAATGAAATGAATGAGAGAGAAAGTTAAAGATTATTTATATTAAGTGGAATTAGGGTTTGTTTATTATAATAATGAGGTAAAATAAATCAATTTAGACACAAATTGGTTGGGGGGGGGGGGGGGGGGGGGGTGGGTGGGCATGCGCCGGCCACCTTGAGTGAGAGAAAGGGAGAGATTTGAATTTGTTTAAATTTGTAATTTATGTAATAAAATGTATTAACTGTAATAATTTATTTAAGAGCCAAAAATATATTGGAAAAGAAAATATAATGAGTAATTGTAAGGATGTAAGACTAGGGTATAGGTTGTGTGTATAGTAGGTTGTCTTTGTGAATAGTGATAAATAGTAGACAAGACATCTACTTTACCGATAGTAAATAAAATACAAGAAAAAGGCTATAACTATAATTTTTGTAATCCGAAAAATTATAAAACTTATATTTTTGAAATCCTTATAAAATTGCGGTTCTAAGGAGTATTCTGGAATATTTTTCTGAATTTCTAGCTCCGAGGCTCGCTTTTCCATAATGGAGCTCGGGAAGTCCCAGAATAGAAAATTTTTTAAAATAAAAACTTTTTTGGTTTGAAATATGCTTTAAAACAACATTTCACATTAAATTATTTTATAACAGTTCTTTTGATATGAAACCGAAGGAAAGCCGGATCTAGGGTTTCTAAGTTTCTCTCACAAGGCTTGAACTAATCTGGTTTAGGGTTTCGCTTTCCGATTTTGAAGTTTACTTGATTACTAGAAAGACCAGGGTTTACAATCTTTCCCGAAGCTTCTTGGCTTTATTTCATGTAATCACCGCTTCGGAAACTTGAATTTTTTGAGGCAAACTTGGTGCAATTGTATCTTCATCATAGATGATGACGGTTGAATTGAGGAACAAAATGCAAAAAATGAATATACAATTGAGGATTTCGAGTATATGTTGTCTGATGATTTTCTAGCTAATGATAGCAAAGTCACAATAAGTTTATATGCATTATTTTGTATATCAGTGCCTAAAACTTTAAGATTTGCAAGCATGATTAATAATAAACCAGTTTCAATATTATTAGACAATGGTAGTACACACAATTTCTTGCAATCAAGAGTAGCTAAGTTTTTGAACTTACCAATAACAGCATCAAAGGGATTTGCAATAATGATTGGGGATGAAACAAAATTGTGGTGCGAAGGGAAGTGTGAGAATGTACCTATTCGAATTTAAGATTATGAATTCCATATACATTTTCATATTTTACCTATATAAGGGGTTGATGTAGTGTTGGGTGTCTAATGGATGCAGAGTCTAGGGTTAACTACGATTGACTATACTGCAATGCCTATGCAGTTTAACAAGGAGGGTAAATAGATGTCTCTATATGGTGATTCAGCTACGGTACAACCAATATCACATCATCAACTACGACATTTGATTGGAAGATATGCTATCGCATCTTTCTATCAATTGATGGCTCAGACTAGTGAATCCACTTCGAGTATCACTAACAACAATGCTTTGCAAGCGTACTAAGCAAATTCTTTGCTATGTTCGAGATAACTTCATCACTACCACCGTATCATAGCATTCATGTAAACCCCAGAAAATTTTCATAATTCTTAGGAAATAATCCTAGAAGTCTAACATTAAAAATTTAAATCCCAAAAATCAACCCAAATTAAAAATGAATTCTAAATCAAGTCAGAAACGAAAATTCTTAGTCTTGAGGAAACGAGAACCCTTGAAACAAAATGTAAAATCCAACTATCGGTTGGATCAACATCCGTACGCCGATTAAATCATCTACCCGATTCCTAAAAACGCAAATCAAAATGATATATCCAAATACCGCTTAACAACGAAATGATAAGATCCTAAATCCTTCGGTAAATTTCAGAATCAGAAATTTCAAGTTTTTACTAAAAGTCAAAATGAGTCAACTCATAACCCTAGACTCGGTTAAACGATCTCGAGAACTAAAGACTATTAAATAATCTCAAATAAAATAAGATAAACCTTTGATATCAAGCTAAAAATATAAAACGGTCAAAACTCAAAAATTATATGATCTTACGAATGACTCAACAAAACCGGAAGTCAAACCAGAACCCTAAAGGTCAACAAAGCCTATAACAAACCTTAGTGCTTAAGATCCGGCAATCTCACATTCTCGAACCCTAGGAAATGAAATTTAGTTAATGACATAAATAGTTCGTAATAATATAGGGTAACATAAAAATCATATTCGCGAATTCCAAGTGTCCTTCGAACTCAAACGGGATCAGTTCTCGAAAATCGTGTCCCGAAGCTTGGAATATTAAAAATATTCCGTTTATACCAATAGACTCATAAAAATACAAGAATTCCAAAAATATTAATTTTAGAATTTTTTCGGTAGCTAAAAATTATAGATATCGCATTATTACGCGTATTTTTATTTACTATCGGTACTTTAATTGTCTAGTCTACTATTCATAGTACTTTTCTACTATTCATTACTATTTCACTATCTCTACTTTTTCTTACACCTATCTCTTTCTACTTACATACTTATTTTCTTACTTTTATATTTCCAATACATCTTATATCAAATCATACCTTACATATAATTTATTTCTTACAAAATACAAACAAAATCAACTCTCTCTCTCTCTCTAAATTACCCATGGCCGGTGCTAGCGCCCACGCCCCCCTCCCACCCCCCCCCCCCCCCCCATACCCCCCCCCCCCCCCCCCAATTTCCTCTCAATTATTTTTCTTTTTCAAATTATTTTATTACCTCTAATTTTCACTCAAAATTCTTAAATACCTCTTTCCTCTTTCATTCTTTCACACAATTCATTTCACTACCAAAACTCTCTCAAAATCTCTCTACAAATCCTCTCTTCAAGAATTCTCTCTACCAAAACTCTCTCAAACCAATTCCTCATACATAACTATCTACTACATATCACTACTCACATAATACCCCTTTCATCTACCATCTTCATATCACATAAACCTTAGGTAAAAATTCTCATATTCACTTATCATGTTCATAACTTAACATGAGTTTAGTATATGTTTCTTGACTTATGAGAGTTAAAGAAGCAACAATTTATTCATGTTTTGTTTTTGCTCATGTTTCTACTCTCTCTTTATGTTAATATTATGTTGTTATTATTATTGTTATTATTTGTTTCTAATCTAACTTATAAAGTATGTATATTATGTAATATATTTATTTAGAGCATATAAGCTCATTTGCTATTTATTTAATTTCAAGTTATGCATTATTTATTTTATGCAATTATTAAGACTAGTCTTTCTAGTCTTAGACTTGTCCATATCAAATTAAAACAATCTTTTGTTTATTTTCTTTAATCTTTCGGGACTAGTCCATTCTTAGTCACGGGATGCCTTGATGAAGCTAAAGCTCCAATACTTGACCGGGGTACCTTGATGAAGTTAAGGTTCCCAATACTTGATATTTTATTTTCTTGCTTATCATTTGTTTTTAGTATTTTCCTATGTTCTTATTATTTTATATGCTCATGATACTTGCATCTACATAATGATAATGTCTCAACTAATCTAAAAGTAGAATCTTATTTTATTAAAGGAACTCAAAACTAGATTTCGGATTATGTGATTTTATCAACAACATAGAAATAGAGTAATACAAGTTTTCTCAAGTTTTCTTAAATAACAAAGATGATTTTACAAAGAAACATAAGAAATAAATATTTCCATTTTATAACCTAAGTTTTAGTGAAATAAATTGTTAATATTAAAAGTTTTTACAAAAATCTTAAGATTTAAACTCTTTTTCACTCCATAATAAAACTAAGAAACAAACTAGTTTTTGAGGTCAAGATGAATTCAACCATAAAGTTATTAAACCCACTTACGAAAATGATGATTTCAATTTCTAAAGAAAGAACTTGTTTTCAAATAATAAAAACAAGATAAGATTAGAAACAAAGGGTTTTATCAAAAAAGAAATATTTTCAAAGGAAATGAAGAAACCAAGTTTTAGAAAACAAAAACCTATATTTTAAAATGATAAATATAAGAAGACAAGACTTATTTTCTAAAACCATTATAAATATAAATAAGTCTTCAACAACTTAATCCACTTTTGATGAATTTGATATTTTATCACTATAAGTAAAACTTATGAAAACTAAGATTGAAAGAAAATTTATTCTTGGAAAAAGAATGAAGAAAATAAAATAAGAATATACTCATTTATAACAACCTAGGAAAATATAAAGTTTCTTTAAATACTTGAAAAGAAATTTTCAAAGTTAAAGTTTAAATAAATTGTTTTATGAAATAAATTGTTGAGACACTACCATTAGATTTTTTTGCATATAAAGTGAGCTTATCTATATACTCAAAGGATTTTATTAATTATATATACATATATATATATATGTTTATATTTTTACTAAAGGATTTTGAATGAGTTGAGTTAGAAAATGGATTTGCAAAAGTTTAGAATTATTCGTTTCAATTTGTACCCAACGTTTTCGGAACCCAATGACCTTTTATGACAAAGATAAGTTTAGAAATGGATAGATCTTTTCGAATAGTAGAAAACGGTATATTATATGCGAAATCCTAGTTAAAATGAGCAAGTTATGGCCATTTTAAGTGGAATTTCCTCCTATACGATTTTACCGCGATTTTAAGAAAGTTTAGAATTTCCAAGAATAGAAATTTCATGAAAGACTCATCTTGGATATTTTTCTTGACTAGATGACGAAGGATATACGAGAATACCCTACTTGAGGATTACTACGACTAAGAAGATTGCAAATAGACAAGTGAGTTATCCTCCTAATTCGTTACCTTGCTTGTGCTTGTAAAGTAGTAGCATTAATATGCTAAGAAAAGATAAAAATGGATATATATTTGGGGAATTCGGGATTATGTGTATATATGTGATTCTATGTTTATGCGTGAAATGAGAATTAAGAATATCGCAACTTCGAACTGCTTGTTTAAATAATTTTGTTTACTTACTTGTATGACTGTTTATTGTTTGTAAATTGATTGATCGCCCCTAATAAACCTTAATAAGGTTTGGCTTAAGAAAACTAAACACTCATGCATAGTATCTATCGAGTCACATCTTTTTCGGAAGGTTGCTACTTCTACACGTAGAGTTGGATGGCTGTGATCGTGCGGTATCGTGGGCCATGTTCCTTCTTAGAGAATCCAAATCGCTCGGGGAGAAGCGACTCTAGGTTCGGAGCCAGCCAACAAAACGCTGTGGGTGAGGACCTAGGGACTAGTTGTAGGAGGTCGAGGACCTTTAACCCCGATTGCCTAACCTTTGATACAGAGGAGTAAATCCGTTCTATATATGGTTTCCGGATAACTATATAATTTGCGTAATCATGTATTGTTGCATTGTTTACATAGCATATACGTGAATCTAATGAACTTGTTGAATATATGGTGCGAATGAAAAGGAATATCTTACTAGCTTGTTTAGCTTATACCCCTATAGATTTTGTTTGAAACAGGTTTACCCATGGATTAAATTGAGGATCATGATATTAAGGGAGTCATGGAAGGATGTTAAGCTTCTATGAAGGAAATGGAACCATAAGATGAAGTAATTTTGTAAGGTTCTTTATATATAATGACTTATATGATTAGTGATGTATATTTATTTGAAGATAATAGAGGGATTTGCCCCTAAGATTGAAATATAATATGTATATTTTATGATAAGTATTCTCTTTGCCTTGTTACTTATTTATTATCAATATAAATTGTGCTACTCCGATTCGTTCCCTTGGTTGTGAGTACGCCTTGTACATGATATAGAAGCCTTTGTATGATTGAGGTAGTCATTCTTAGGCTTTAGTATTGTGTACGGCGAACTGCACGTTTAGGGTACCCTTCGGGGTGTGACAATTCACCATCAAATCCATTTAAATCTAGGTACTGTTCTTGTCAACATAAAGCCTTATCGTTTCCCATATTTTCAGAAAAATGAGAAACAAAAACAAGTAAGAGATATGTTAGAACAAGGCATTATAAGGAATAGTACCGGTCCATTCTCTAGTATAGTTTTATTGATTAAAAAGAAGGATGGATCATGGAGATTTTGTATAGACTATAGAGCATTAAACGATATTACTGTTAAAGATCAATTACCAATTCCTACAGGAGATGAGCTGATAGATGAATTGCATGTGGCAATGATTTTTTCCAAATTATATTTAAGATTTGGTTATCACTAGATTAAGATGTTGGAAGATGACATTGAGAAAACAACCTTTCGTACACATGAAGGTCATTGTGAATTTTTAGTGATGCCTTTTGGATATAATGAATGGGCTGTTTAAACCATTTTTAAGGAAATTTGCCATTGTATTTTTTTATGACATATTGACATATAGTTGTAAACCCCCAAACTTTTAGAATTTGTTTAGCCTAAAAGCCTAAAACAGAAGTCAACCGGAACTCTAATGGTCAACAAAATCTTAGTTAAACGTAATAGCTTAAGTCCGGTAATCCCAAATAAGAAACTCGGTGAGAGTAAGTAGGAGTTGAGAATGTAGAATGGTGCGTAATTATCTAAGGTAGAATAAAAAGATCAGATTATTAAAACCGCAACTCATTTCTAACCCGATTGGACACGGTTCTTGAAAAACGTGTCTCGGAGCCCGGAATAGTAAAAATATTCCGAATATACCATTAGACTCATAAAAATATAAGGTTTTCAAAAATATCAGTTTCAAAATTTTTCGGTAAATAAAAAAAACAGATATCGCATTTATACACATATTTTCTTACTACCGGTACTTTATTAGTCATATCTACTTTACATTACACTATTCATTACTATTTTATACTATTCTTTTATCTCTACTTTTTCTTACACCTACTCTTACTCATACCATAACCTATAACCTTTACTTTTTTACCTTTCCTATAACTTTATTTCACATCTACCTTACTTATTACTTCATTTAATCCACAAAATACAAAAAAAATAAAATCTCTCCTCTCTCTTCTACCTATGGCCGGTGCCCCCATGCCCCCTCTCTCCTCAATTTGTTTCAATTTTCTTTTATTTTAATCACACAAAAATCACTCCACATTTCCTATAAATACCCCCTCCTCTTTCACTTTTTTCACACAATTACTACCCACAAATTTCTTACTAAAACTCTCTCAAATTCTCCTCTCAAAACTCTCTCCAAATATCTTCCCAAAACTCTCTCAAAATAATTCCAAAACAACTTCTACCTACAAAAAAAAAAAAAAAAAAAAAAAAAAAAAACAAAACCACATAACACTACCAAAGTCTTCTTTAGGTAAACATTTCCTATTATTTTTCTTCTTCTCATGTCATGTAATTTTACATGACTATAGTGTGAGTTTCCAAAGACTAAATGTTATGGAAGCTATATTATATTCATGTATTGTTCTTGTTCATGAGAATCAATTTATGTTTATGTTATCATTTTTGTTCATATTATTGTTACAATATCTAAGTATTATAATCTATATATATATATACATATTCTTTAGAGCATATAAGCTCACTTGCTATTTATTTATTTTATGCAATTTATTTATTATTTCTTGTTATTTTAAGACTAGTCTCTAGTCTTAGATTTGTCCTCATCAAGTCAAAACAAATTTTTCTTTCTTTCATTTTATTTTATTTTGGGACTAGTCTACTTCTTAGTCCCGGGAGCCTTGAAAAATCTAAGACTCCCAATACTTAACTCTATTATTTATGTTATTTTGTTTGCTATTATTTCTCATAATTCATGTTCATTTAAATTGTTGTCCAAAATTTCAAGTTCTAAAAATAATTGAAAAAAAGGAGATTTTGACACTTAGAAATAAGTTTATGTAAAGTATAAGATCTATGGTTTAAACAAAAATAAAGTTATCTCTTTTCAAGTTACAAAAAGAACCCACTAAGATTTTAGAAACTACTTTTACTATAAAAAGCTTCTTAAATCACTTATTATTCCACTTTTTTAATAAAGAAAATAAATTTTTATGCAAGAATGATTTTATGAAAAACATAACATGAGAAAAGGATGAGAAAATTTCAAATAAAGAACTTTGCAAACAAATAGACAAAGAAAATTGTATAAGAAAAATAAGTGGGAAAAATAGCACTATTATGGAGAACTTAGAAAAAAGGAAAAACTTTTTTCAAAAAGTTATTTAAAAATAATAAGCAAACAAAAACACCTTAGAAAACAAAAGAAACAAAATATTCATTTCAAAAGATTTACAAAATGAATTCTTGTAAACTATATCTTTCTAAAACTCCAAAACGACATTATTTTACTCAAAAAACATGAATGGACAACAAAGCACTTGAGCATGAATAAAATATGAGCTAAGTAATCATAAAAAGAGAATTTTTCAACTATATAGATAACTAAGTATTTATCAAACAAATTTTGATTGATTGAACCAAAGTTGTTTTTAAGTTGGAAAGTTCGTGGTGAATTTTATTGCCACTGTTTCGGGGCCTAAATGATTTAGTTTGATGAAAATAATTTTATAAATGAATAGATCTTTTCGAATAGGTAGAAATTGGTATATTATATGCGCGATTCCAAGTTAAAATGACCAAGTTATGGCCATTTTAAGTTGGAACTTTCCTTTATATGAACTTTAACGTTCTTTTGACATTGTCTTGTCAAATTTCAAGAAAATCATCAAGAAATACTCATTTTGGGTATTTTCTTTGGCTAAGTGACTCCGAGGAAGGATGCCTATATCTCAAAGATTATTTGAATTGAGTGGAGTGTTTGAACGACTCATTCGTATAGAAGAATGGTCGATGTGGCATCGTGTGTTTGTTTCCTTTAAATGCTATACTTGTTGTGATTGTAATTTAGTTGCATTAGAGATAGGAAAAAGACAAATGTATATGTATGTAAAGTAATTCCTTGAAAGAATCCTAAGGATATCGAGGCCGGAATTGATTTAAATGTTTGTTTTAATATAACACTTGCTTTGTATGAAATTCTTTGATCGCCTTAATTTGATAATAATAATATTATGATATCATAAATAAATGGATTCATGCATACCACGAAGTGAGTCACATTACATTTGGGTTTTTATCCTTGGGTGAGAAGGATAGTAAGCTCATATCGAAAGCAACACTTGGCGGAGTGTCCGAAAGCGATTGCTTGGCAGCGATAAGAAAATACTTGGCGGAAGATCCGAAAGCAAGGCTCGATTCAAGTAGACTTCACATGCTTGGCGATTTTGGTCGTAAGCATAAATCTTTTTACTAAAACTACTTTTTTGAGGTTATGTATCACCAAACCCCGAATGGAAGGCGCAAATCCATTCAACATATAGTTCCGGAAAACTATACGTCTTGTTTACCCACGTGTATGTTGCATTCCATTTGTTTGATTAAACAACTTGTTTGAAATTTTGTTACAAGAAGTATCTATGGAAATAATTCTCACTAAGCCTGTTAACTTATACCTCCATAGATATCTTTTGCAGTTTCCCTATTTGTGGTTGAAACCACGAGGACCTTGCAATCAGATAATTTCTTTTGGATAAAGGAAATTTAGATGAAGTTTAGTATTAGAAATGATGTACATATATTCTTGTAATAGATTAGTGAAAAAGGGAAATGTCCCTAAGTTTGTAAAATCATTGTTATAACTAAATTAAATATTATGAATCCTCTTTTCTTAATATGTTATTATATCTTCTTAAGCTTCATAATTCCATGTATGGTCCTCTAAATTGTGAAGAGCATACCTTACACTTAATATAACAGCTTTTGGGAATGGCTAAGGTTGTCATACTCAAGCTTTAATATTAAGTGTGGCAGATTGTTACATTTAGGGTACCCCTTGGGGCATGATAGTTTAAATTGGTATCAGAGCATGGTTAAGAACCTAGGAATCATAAGTATAGAATTGGACTTAAGAAGAATTGAATTAAGAATAGAAATAAAAAAGACTTAGATAAGATAGAATGGATAGAATAAGTTTTCTAACTTCTCTCTTTTTGCATAGATTACCATAGATGAAGCCCATTTACAAGCTAAGAATTTCCGAAAAGGACCCTTTGAGAACCTGGAAAATTTCTGACTAAGACTTAGGGTGTTATGCGAAGAATTCGCCTTAGCTAGACAACCTAAGACCGTCCGAGAAATGCTCCTAATCTGGAAGAAGGGAATGATGCAAACCAAATGGAAGGGAGTAGTATAGACCATCCACAACTGCCCTATAGAAAAGAAAATGTCTGAGTTGGAGATAATGTATGCTGTGGAACAAATCGTTGCCATCGTGGAAGACCGACCAATGCTGAGGGAAGCAACTTTCATCCTTAGAGAAGATGGAGGTCGAACTTCACCAGATTTTCGAACTTGGACTCGAATTGGACCAATGTTTGTTTACGCCCATGATAACTTCATGGACCATCTCGAATGGATGAAAGCTGACCTCAACGACGTTTTCCATTGGCATGGAGTGTACCAAGAAGTTTTGTGGCCACCAACTCAGGTGTCCACTGAGTCACCCGCCTTCACCAAAATCTAGCTAAGAAGTAACGAGGGCCTACGTTTACGCAGGGATGGGACAATGATAAGAGAAGAGCTAATGGAAGAAGAAAGCGAAGATTCCAAGGAAGGTCCGGAAGAAGACAATGAAGAAGGACCGGAACAAGAGACCACTATTGGAGAAGGGGAACCCCGTAATAGCACTGAAGAAAGAATCATCCGCTATTTAGAAGGACGACTGTCATGCCCCAAAGGGTACCCTAAACGTGACAGTCCGCCACACTCAATATTAAAGCTTAAGTGTGACAACCTTAGTCACTCCCAAAAGCTTTGATATTAAGTGTAAGGCGTGCTCTCACAAATTTAGAGGACCATACATGGAATTATGAAGCTCAAGAAGATACAATAACATATTAAGAAAAGAGGATTCATAATATTCATTTACTTATAACAATGATTTTACAAATTTAGGGACATTTCCCTTTTTCACTAATCTATTACAAGAATATTTTACATCTTATTCAACACTAAACTTCATCTAGGATTTTTCCTAATCCATAAAGAAATTACCTAACTGCAGGGTCCTCATGGCCTTAACCATAAATAGGGAAACTGCAAAAGATATCTATGGGGATATAAACTAACTGGCTTAGTGAGAATTATTTCCATAAATAACTTCTTGTAACAAAATTTCAAAAAATTTATTTAATCAAGCAAATGAGATACAACATACAAGTGGGAAAACAAGGCATATAGTTTTCCGGGAACTATATGTTGAATGGATTGCGCCCTCCATCCGGGGTTTGGTGATACATAACCTCGAAACAAGTAGTTTTAGTTAAAAAGATTTATACTTTCAACCAATGTCGCCAAGCATGTGAAGTCTACTTGAATCGAGCCTTACTTTCGGATCTTCCACCAAGCATTTCCTTTTTCCATAACGTTGCCAAGCAATCGCTTTGGAACACTCCGCCAAGTGTTACTTTCGACATGAGCTTACTATCCTTCTCACCCAAGGATAATAACCCAAATGCAATGTGACTCACTTCGTGGTATGCATGAATCCATTTATTTATGATATCATAATATTATTATTATCAAATTTAAGGCGATCAAAGAATTTCATACAAAGCAAGTGTTATACTAAAACAAACATTTAAATCAACTCTGGCCTCGATATTCTTAGGATTCTTTGAAAGAATTATTTTTCATACATATCCATTTGTCTTTTCCTAGCTCTAATGCAACTATATTACAAACACAACAAGTATAGCATTTAAAAGAAATAAACTCACGATGCCATGTCGACTATTCTTCTTATACGGATGAGTCATTCATACACTCCACTCAATCGAAATAATCATCGGGATATAGGTATCCTTCCTTAGAGTCACCTAGCCAAAGAAAATACTCACAATGAGTAATTTGATGATTTTCTTGAAATTTGACAAAACAATGTTAAAAGGACGTTAAAGTTCGTATAAAGGAAAGTTCCAACTAAAAATGGCCATAACTTGGTCATTTTAACTCGGAATCGCTCTTATAATATACCGATTTCTACCTACTCGAAAAGATCTATTCATTTCTAGAACTACCTTTATCAAACTAAACCATTTTGGGCCTCGAAACAGTGGCGATAAAATTCACCACGAGTTTTCCAACTCAAAAACAACTTTGGTTTAATCAATCAAAATTTGTTTGATAAATACTTAGTTATCTATATAGTTGAAAAATTCTTCTTTTATGGGTACTTAGCTCATATTTATTCATGCTGAAGTGTTTGTTGTCCATTCATGTTGCTCAAGAAAAATCATGTCGGTTTTGGAGTTTTTAGAAAAATATAGTTTACAAGAATTCATTTTTGTAAATCTCTTGAAATGAATATTTTGTTTCTTTTGTTTTTCCAAAGATGTTTTATGTTGGCTTATATACATATTTCCAAGCAACTTTTTGAAAATAACTTTTCTTCTTTCTAAGTTTTCTATATTAATACTATTTTTCCTATTTATTTTTTTCCTACACAAATTTTTTTGTCTATTTGTTTGCAAAAATCTTTATTTGAAAATTCCTCATCCTTTCCTCATATTATGTTTTTCATAGAAATTATTCTTGCATAAAAATTTATTTTCTTTATAAAGATAAAGTGGATAACAAGTGATTTAAGAAGCTTTTTATAGTAATAGTAGTTTCTAAAATCTTAGTGGGTTCTTTTTGTAACTTAAAAAAAGATAACTTTATTTTTTTTTAAACCATAGATCTTATACTTTACATAAACTTATTTCTAAGTGTCAAAATCTCCTTTTTGTCAATTATTTTTAGAACTTGAAATTTCGGACAACAATTTAAATGAACATGAATTATAAGAAATAATAGCAAACAAAATAACATAAATAATAAAGTCAAGTATTGGGAGTCTTAGCTTTTTCAAGGCTCCCGAGACTAAGAAATAGACTAGTCCCAAAAATAAAAATAAAATGAAAGAAAGAAAAATTTTATTTTGACTTGATGAGGACAAGTCTAAGACTAGAGACTAGTCTTAAAATAACAAGGAATAAGAAAATAACTTGCATTAGAATAAATAAATAAATTGCATTGCATAAAATAAATAAATTGCAAATGAGCTTATATGCTTTAAAGAATATGTATATATATATATAGATAATAATACTTAGATATAGTAACAATAATATGAACAAAAGTAATAACATAAACATAAATAAATAAATTTTCATGAACATGAACATGAATAATACATGAACATAATGTAGCTTCCATAACATTTAGTCTTTGGAAACTCATACTATGGTCATGTAAAGTTAAATGACATGAGAAGAAGAAAACAATATGAAATGGTTACCTAAAGAAGACTTTTGGTAGTGTTATGTGGCTTTGGCTTTTGTTGTAGATAGAAGTGGTTTTGGAATAAATTTGAGAGAGTTTTGGGAGGATAGTTAGAGAGAGTTTTGAAAAGAGATTTTGAGAGAGTTTTAGTAAGAAATTTATGGGTAGTAATTGTGCGAAAGAAGTGAAAGAGGAGGGGCGTATTTATAGGAAAATGTGGAGTGATTTTTGTGTTATTAAAATAAAAGAAAAATAAAACAAATTGGAAGGGCATATGGAGGAGGGGGCACCGGCCATAGAGAGATGAGAGAGGGAGTGATTTTTGGTATTTTGAGGATTAAATGAAGTAATAAGTAAGGTAGATGTGAAATAAAGTTATGGGAAAGGTAAAAAGTAAAGGTTATAGGTTATGGTGTGTGTAAGAGTAGGTGTAAGAAAAGTAGAGATAAAAGAATAGTGTAGAATAGTAATGAATAGTGTAATGTAAAGTAGACATGACTAATAAAGTACCGGTAGTAAGAAAATATACGTATAAATGCGATATCTGTTATTTTTACTTACCGAAAAATTACAAAATGGATATTTTTGAAAACCTTATATTTTTACTATTCTAGCGGTATATTCAGAATATTTTTACTATTCCGGGCTCCGGAACACGTTTTTCAAGAACCGTGTCCGATCAGGTTCGAGACGAGTTGCGGTTTTACTGATATGAACTTTTTATGCTACCTTAGATAATTCCACATTATTCTACATACTAAACTTCTACTCATTCTCACCGAGTTTCTTATTCGAAGGTGCCGGACTTAAGCTATTACGTCTAACTAGGATTTTGTTGACCTTTAGAGCTCTGCTTAACTTCCGATTTAGGGTTTTAGGCTTAAATTGATTCCAAAAAAAATCGGGGTTTACAACCTGCCCCCTTAAAGAAAGTTTTGTCCTCAAAACTTGGAATTTCAAAACTGCAACTTTCAAATGAACTTGGATACTTGGCTTACACTCCATCCATAGTTCCTTAAGTTATTTGAAAAGATTTCTCCTTGGACCTTTGGCTTACTCGACTTCCTCATTTCCCATCTTTTGAACCTTTTTGGACAAATATCTGTAATAGGTATTCCTTGTAGGGAAGGTCCTCCTTCCAAAGTATCACCTTTTTATCTCTGAAACTGATCCCTTAACCAATCATTATATAGGGATTTGGAAGATGTCGCATGTTCCCAATAGGTTTAGATGATAAGCTAAACTTCCAACTTGCTTTATTACTCCCAAAGGATCATATGATAAACATTGCTTATTCTTAAGCACTCTTGATCTCCGTCCAAAATTTCTAGAGTCCCCATTTTCTGATCAGTTTCACCTTCTTTGTCTATCTTGTGCTTTTCTCATTCTTGGAAATCCGTGAGACATTCTTGATTGTTCCTCAAAATTGGATTGTTCTCTATGATCGTTCGTTATGTATCATCAAAAGGTTTCTCTTTCTCAAAAATTCGCTAGCTCCTCATGTATGTATCATTCTTATGCCCGGTTTTGTTATGATTTTGACTAGGACTCCTTGCTATCTCCTCAAATTTCTATGTTAGACCTTGCCAGGTTGTTCATAGAGAATGTTGTATAGATTGACTAAGGAACGAGCCAACTTGGTTAATCAATCAGCTTATGCCATGAATGTTTTCACCTTTCTGTTAGTACTATGGGTAATCCAAATTCTTGGGAAGTCTAGTTCCATTCTTATTTCGCTATTTGGTAAAGGCTTCATAGATCTTCTATCCTTTGGCGTTCTTACTTTCTCGTTGATGCTTTGTTTCTTCATATCTTATTACTAACGTTCTTTTAAAACTTTGGTATATTCGGGTTCTTCTCGAATGGGTCATTAATCTTAGGTTTACAGATTGTACTCATGACTTTTTCCTTACTTACTTCCTTGTTCTTAGTTCTTGAGTTCATCCTTTATTTTCTATATTATTGTTGATCCACACATCTTTCCTTCCATATTTTCTTCTTTATCCTTCGTATCTTCTCATCTTAGCATTAAGCTCCTTTATTCTTTTCCTTTAAGGTTGGTTTTAATATCATAATGGTCGTCTCCTTTTTTAGGCCTGGTTTTGAAATCTTAATGCTCAATTTATCAATTCCTTTTTGGAACAGACTACGATTTTTGTTAATTACTTGCTTATCCAACAGGAATTTATACTCTTGGTTTGGACAATCCAAAAAGCATTACCAGAAACTTGGGGTGTTCGTAATGAGTTTGAGGGGGCATCTCCTTGAATCATCCTTTGATTTTGATCCTTAGCTAGTAGTATTTTGATCTTGAATCGTGAGAAATTGAGTTTGTTCTTTATAGTTGGTCCAAAGATTTTCAATTCCTGGGAGTAGTATTCGCTCTTGATTGTGACCTTGTTCATCTTCAAGAATCAACGCATAACTTAGGGTTTTATCCTTTCCTCCTATTATAAGCTGAACCGACATATTCCATAGGGTATACTTGATTGTATAAAGCCTTGATTTAACATTCTTGTAGTTGATCCTCCGACTTCTTTTGAATTCTATTAAGATTATTCAAAGGCCAAAAGTTTTATTCTCCAAGTTGATCCTCCTCTTCGGGTGTCATCCTATTTATCCGTAACTTTGTCGAAAATCGTGAATATCTCCAAGGGTCGGTTTCTCTTCATTTTCTTTTGTGTCATCCAGATAGTCATCCGTTTTTAGAACTTTCTCTATTTAACTTGAAAGAATCGTGACTCTTCTTTTACCAACGTTATTTTCCCTTCTTATTGCTCTATGAGTTCTATGTTCTCCTTGTGACTTTTTATCGAGAGGTAAACGTCTTGTACCAAGCATTTAATTTCATCACAAGCGACTGCATGTCTTTACGTTGTTATTAGATGATCCTTCAACACTTCTTGGGTTTCATCATTCCTCCTCATAGGGATTTCAATTCTTAAAACTAAAGGTTGGCGTTTGTTATTAGTAATCTCAACTTCTTATCTAGGCTAGGTATAACGAGAGAATGTGTTGTTCCGAATTCCAAAAGAGCAAATACATTCTGGTTTCCTAACTGTAGGCGTCTTATTTATCTGACAGGGGATTATTACTCCTATTCGCATTTCTACTTATCTATAAAAATTTTAAACTATTGCTTGAAACAAAGGATTAACAACAAAAGGGGGTTTAAGGCTTACCGGTTCTCGTGTTGCAACTATAGCCTCTATTACATTCTAAGGTAGCCAAGTCTTCATCTTTTTCATTTATTTCTTCACTTATCCATTGTCCTTCTAGGTTGTAGATTCGAATTCCTGAAGCAATGGATCCTGATCCGCTTTCACTTCTACTTCCATTGCCTTTCCTAATCCTTATAGGCATAACTCCTCCTGAAGATCTTGTCAACGATAGGGGTTTCCTCTTCTTCTTTTCTTTCTCTTCTTTTCTTTCTCTCCTTTTCCTTGCTCCTTCTACAATCCGAGCTCTTTCCACCAATTCTCGAAAACTTCTTATGTCAAATTCTTTCATCCTCATTCTCAGTTCTTCATCCAATCCTCCTATAAAGACTTGTCTTTTTAATTCCTCGCTGTACTTGTGGGAGTCAGGGGCATACTGCAGCAATCTACTGAACTCGGTCTCGTATTGCTCGATAGTTCTTCCTTTCTGAGCAATTTACAAGAAGTCTACACTATATCTTACTCGTAGGCTTCCTAGGAAGTAATTCTCCAAGAACTCATGTCTGAACATTTTCCAAGTGATTGAAGTTATTAGCTCCATTTTCTTCGATTCCCACCATATTCTGGCGTTTAGACGAAGCATGAATGTTCCATACTTGATTCATAGGTTATGCAGAACCTCATATGCATCAAAAGACATCTCAATTTGGGCCAGCCAATCTTCGGCCTCTTCTAGCTTATCATAAGCTCCCTCAAAGTAGCGGTTGCTTTTGATGAAATCAGGTAACGTACTCTTATATGGCCTTAGTGGTGGGGGTGGAGGTAAAGGCATATTTTGGGAATGCGTGTTCCTTTGCACAGATGCCTCAGTGGATACTTATTGGTGTAGCGGTGTTGGTACAGGTGCCGGTGTTGTTGCTGATGCAGTTTCAGGCACAGGTGCTTGTGCCAGCATGTTTTACCTAATTGCTTCTAACACGTGGGTCAGATGTCCCAGCATGGCATGCAAGTCCATCTGAGGTGCAGCGGCTCCTGAAGCTGCAGGTTGCTCCGCTTCCACATCCGATTGGTTAGAGGCACTTTACTCCTCTCTTCGTCTCCCTCTATTTCGGCTATTTTAAATTTTTCCTAAGTTAGGTTTTAGTGATTTTTGATAACTTAATTAAATTTTTGTCGGAAACTAGTGGGTGTAACGGAAACTTTAACATACATAGAAGATAATAAAATTTAAATCAAAACAATTTCTGAGATCAAACATAAAGCATAACATCGTTAATTTTGAAATAAAGTTCATACATAAAAATAGAAATATTCAAAGGAAATCACAAAAGGGAAATTACATAGAAAACAACAAAACATTGTTCCGAAAACTAAAAGATAGATTGAGATCGCGAATCTAGTCTATGGTTACAAAATTTAAGCTGGACTTCCAGGGATATGCTCAATCTTCTTTCTTTCTTTCTTCATTCTTCGGGCGCATCTCTAGGATTACTGCTGGATGATCCTGGGTTCCAATCTTTCATGAATTGCTTAAAATATTTCCTTCTTTTCCGGGCTGCCTCCCTTGATCTTTCATGTATGTCGGTCAGTTCTTCCCTAGTCAATTCTGGCACTATGTCATGGATATTTTTTCCAAGTAACAGCTCCATCTGTCTCCATGCTGTTGTTCTCATTAGGTGGAGCACTGTCCGTGTTCATGGCCGAGTCTGCTCCTTGCCCCCCTCGAGTCTATCATCCTTCTAAATAGCAGATGAGTCTTTCTTCAGTGCTATTACGAGGTTCCCCTTCTCCAACAGTGGTCTCTTGTTCCGGCCCTTCTTCATTGTCTTCTTCTGGGTCTTCTTCAGAATCTTCACTTTCTTCTTCCATTAGCTCATCTCTTATCACCGATTCATCCTCTCGTAGACGTAGGGTCTCGTTTCTCCTTAGTTGGATTCCTATAAAGGCAGGCGGCTCGGTGGGCACTTGGGTTGGGGGTCATAGCAGTTCCTGATATACTCCATGCCAGTGGAAGATATCATTGATGTCAGCCTTCATCCATTCGAGATGATCCATCAGGTTGTCGTGTGCGTAAACGTACACGGATCTGATTCTTGTCCAGGTTCGGAAGTTAGGTGAAGTGCAACCTCCATCTTCTCTAAGGACGAATGTTGCTTCCTTCAACATAGGTCTATCTTTAGCGATGGCAGCGATACGTTCCACAGCGTATATCATTTCTAACTCGGTCATTCTCTTTCCTATATCACAATTGTGGAAAGTCTGTACCACTTGTTTCCACTCTGTTTGCATCATTTCTCTTTTCCAAATTATGAACATCTCCCAGATAGTCTTAGGTTGTCCTGCTAGGGCAAACTCCTCGCATAAAACTCTAAGTCTTAATCGGTAGTCTTCTGGGTTTTCGAAAGGTCATTTTCCGAAGTTCTTAGCTTAAAGACGGGCCTCTTCTTTGGTGATCTATGTAAAAGAGAGAGAGATTAGAAAGCTTACTCTACCAATTCTATCTAAGTCTTTCTTATTTCTATTCTTAATTCAATTCTTCTTAAGTCCAATCTTACGCTTATGATTTTAGGTTCTTAATCATGCTTTGATACCAACTTAAACTGTCACGCCCCAAAGGGTACCCTAAACGTGACAGTCCGCCACACTCAATATTAAAGCTTAAGTGTGACAACCTTAGTCACTCCCAAACGCTTTGATATTAAGTGTAAGGCGTGCTCTCACAAATTTAGAGGACCATACATGGAATTATGAAGCTTAAGAAGATACAATAACATATTAGGAAAAGAGAATTCATAATATTCATTTAATTATAACAATGATTTTACAAATTTAGAGACATTTCCCTTTTTCACTAATCTATTACAAGAATATTTTACATCTTATTCAACACTAAACTTCATCTAGGATTTTTCCTAATCCATAAAGAAATTACCTAACTACAGGGTCCTCATGGCCTTAACCATAAATAGGGAAACTGCAAAAGATATCGATGGGGGTATAAGCTAATTGGCTTAGTGAGAATTATTTCCATAAATAACTTCTTGTAACAAAATTTCAAAAAAGTTATTTAATCAAGCAAATGAGATACAACATACACGTGGGAAAACAAGGCATATAGTTTTTCAGGAACTATATGTTGAATGGATTTGCGCCCTCCATTCGGGGTTTGGTGATACATAACCTCGAAACAAGTAGTTTTAGTTAAAAATATTTATGCTTTCGACCATTGTCGCCAAGCATGTGAAGTTTACTTGAATCGAGCCTTGTTTTCGGATCTTCTGCCAAGCATTTCGTTTCTCCATAACGTCGCCAAGCAATAGGTTTGGAACACTTCGCCAAGTGTTGCTTTCGACATGAGCTTACTGTCCTTCTCACCCAAGGATAATCACCCAAATGCAATGTGACTCACTTCGTAGTATGCATGAATCCATTTATTTATGATATCATAATATTATTATTATCAAATTTAAGGCGATCAAGGAATTTCATACAAAGCAAGTGTTATAATAAAACAAACATTTAAATCAATTCCGGCCTCGATATTCTTAGGATTCTTTCAATGAATCATTTTTCATACATATACATTTGTCTTTTCCTAGCTCTAATGCAACTATATTACAACCACAACAAGTATAGCATTTAAAGGAAATAAACTCAAGATGCCATGTCGACTATTCTTCTTATACGGATGAGTCGTTCATACACTCCACTCAATCGAAATAATCATCGGGATATAGGTATCCTTTCTCGAAGTCACCTAGCCAAAGAAAATACTCACAATGAGTATTTCTTGATGATTTTCTTGAAATTTGACAAAACAATGTCAAAAGAACGTTAAAGTTCGTATAAAGGAAAGTTCCAACTTAAAATGGCCATAACTTGGTCATTTTAACTCGGAATCGCTCATATAATATACCGATTTCTACCTACTCAAAAAGATCTATTCATTTCTAGAACTACCTTTATTAAACTAAACCATTTTGGGCCTCAAAACAGTGGCGATAAAATTCACCACGAATTTTCCAAGTCAAAAACAACTTTGGTTTAATTAATCAAAATTTGTTTGATAAATACTTAGTTATCTATATAGTTGAGAAATTCTCCTTTTATGGGTACTTTGCTCATATTTATTCATGCTTAAGTGATGATTTTCATAAGATTAGATGAGATTAGGCATGATAAAAATGTAAAACAAGTAGTGGAGTTAGAATGAAAAATATTGATATATGGATCAATAGTCAAATTCGTAATTTAGAATCATGCCTACATGAACACCTAGTATTTAAGTTTAAATGGGATGTTGTATGAGTTAAATGAGGTCTTTAGATAATAGATATAATGAAGCTTCAATTTTTGATGCATTAACAAGTTTTCTCCCAAAGAAATTGCAAGAAAAGGAAATTTACAAATTCGGATTTTTGTGAGTAGCTTGTTTAAAAACATATTTACTTAATGAAAAATGTGGATTTTTATAATAAATGAAGGTCATGATTAATATAGATATTGAGAACCCATTTTTATTTAGATGGTAAGTAAATTCTAAGGATGAAATCATAAAAACACTAGGAAAGGTAAAGTTGGAAAGAATAGTTTTTCATAGGTGATTATCATAGAATTCTTACCAAATAGAAGTTCATAAGAGCTCATCATCAAAGATCATCAAAACCATGCATATATTGAGCTCATTTCATGACATTCATATTAGGAATTCATTCATATACCATCTATACATGAATCATCAACTAGGAACATTTTTATCAAATGCGAAACGATTTTTCGGAATTGAAAAAGTGATAGAACAGAACTGATCCCACTGTTCCGTGACCTTAATGTTTTCAAAACTTGAAAATAATACCAGAAATAGATAGATCTTTCGAAGCAGATAGAGATCGATGTAAAATTTGCGAAATTCCGAGTTAAAATGACCAAGTTATGGCCGTTTTAAGTCGAGGCTTCCGCAAATAACGAGAATTCCGAATTCATCTAGTTTAGATGCATAGCTTGAAATAGTTAAATGATGAGATTCTTATTAGGATTATTCTTATTTGGTAGGTTATCCCGAGCAAGACGATACCTTACCACCCGATTACTATTACTGAAAGACCGGCGAACCATGGCCGAGTGAGTACTGCTTCCACTCTCAATTAATGTTTGTGATTGTATTATTAGTGGCACTAGTGGTGTAGGTAAAGATAAAAATGGAAATGTATGATGGGGTATATGGGAATTATATATTGTCTGCTGTTGATGTGTGAAATGGAACTTAAGAAATATCGGAACCGGGTGTTAAGCTATTGATTGATTAGCTAGCATTTTATATGGATTGTTTGTGGATAATTGTTGGTCACCTAAAAGAATCGAATTAATGTATATTTGACTTCAATTATAATTGGACTCATTCATATCACGACGGGGATGGAGCATTAGCATTGGTTGGTTTTTGGTGATCCATAAAACGAATATGTTGGTTAATCGTGATCCATAAAACAAAATTATTGGTTAATCGTGATACATAAAACGAATTATTGTTCAGTTGACCGTGAGCTTAAATGGCGTCGTACCGCAGGATTCGTTAATCTGCTAACCCGGGATGGAGGTCGTAAGTCCATCCACATATGATTTCCGGCTAGTCATATGTTTATTGAACTCATTTGTCTGATGCATTCATTTGCGTGAATAATCACTTGCTTAAGTGAATTGTATTAATTGTGACATGGAAGTTCTTACTCACTAAGCTAGTTAGCTTATGCCCCCATAGCTTTTATTTGTTGCAGCACGAGTTCATTTGGCTTAGGCCGAGGCAAGCCACAGCTTAGGTACCAGAGATAGGAGTTTCCCATAGAAGTTTACTTCGCTTTTGTTTAGACTTCCGTTGGAAACTAAAGGACTCTGGATGACTGTAATGGACTTGATATTATTTTGCAGGGGAATGCCCCTTAGATTTTGTAAAGTTTAAATACGTGTTTTGGTTTATTATCTATGGCTAATGAATGCCACATTAAACTTCTTAACTCCATCGATTGAGTATTCTATTGTCGTAAAGGGACGCTTTACATCTATACAAGACTCCAAGGGCTCGGATAGAAATTCGAGAGTCTTTTATAGTATGTGGCGGGCTGTTACGTTTAGGATACCCTATGGGGCGTGACATCATCATCCTAAGCTTTTAAGCTTATGGAAGGTTATTTGATGCATGAAACCTTCATTACACTTTACCTATATCACCTATGGAGCTTTGGGAAGAAGATTTACTTAGAAATCTTTAGGAATGAAGTGTGAAAGCCATGGAAGAAGAAGGGGGCAGCTTGTGTTCTTGAGGAAACAAAAACAAGAAGAAGAAGAAAGAGAGGAAAAAGAGAGAGAAAAGGTTAAAGAATGAAAGAGGGAAAGTGAGTAAATGAAGGGGAGAGAGAAAATGAGTGTTTTAATTGTAAGTAAAGATGAAAAAAAAATAAAAACAAGGTAGCCAATGTGTGTGTGTGCTGGACATGAATTGTGTAGGAGGGAGAGAGAGGAATTTGATGAAATTTGACTTGAAATTAATTTGTGTAATAAATGTGTAATGTAGCTTTCTTAAGAAGGAGTAGAAAATAATTATTTTAGTAAAAATGGAGCAAATGAAAGGACAATGGCAGCCATAAAGATGGCCAAAATCTGCCATGAAGTGTGAGTTAATGTGTAGAAAGATTGAAGTAAAAAGGAAGTGATATGTGCAAGGTGTACTTGAAGGTATGGGTTGTAAAGGTACTTTTTTAATAAAATAAAAACAAAATAAAATAAAATTAGAAAATTTATTCCAAATATTTGTAGCAGATTTTTCAGAATTAAAATTAAATAATTATTTGAATTATTTTAGGATTTTAATAATTATGTTATCGGTATGATCAAAATATGCAAATATAGGCTACAAATAATATTTTTATAACCCGAAAAATTCTAAAAAATTATTTTATGAAAATATAAATATTTTTCAATTATTAAATTAAATTATTTTATTTTTAGTATCGGGTCTTAAACAGAATCTGATCCCGTAAAAACCCGAAACGAACTAAATTTTAGAAAAACAAAATTTTCTATAACATATAAAATATTTATCTAAAAACATAAGGCTTTATAAGAATAATAAAATTTTGTAATGAAATAAAAATGAATAGTACAAAAGACTAATCAATTACCGGTAATAATGGAAATACGATAAAAAGGTTATAACTATAATTTTATAACCCGAAAAATTTTATAACTGATATATTTGGAAATCTTATGAAATTATGATTCTAACGGTACCATTGGTATTTTTTATATCTCGAACCCAGGGACACGCTTTTCAAAGTCTGTATCCGAACGGGTTCGAAACAGGTAAAAAATTTACCAATCTGATACTTTTAAACAAACTTATATTACTATGAGCTATTCTACATATTTAAACTACATCTCGGCGTCTAAGGTTAAGGGCGTTAGATTGCCGGACTTAGGTTATTGCATTCCGGTTAGGGTTTTCAGATGATTTTTCCGGTTTAGATCCTTGCCAATTTGGAAACTAGTACTTTATGATCATACAACATATTTTATTTGAGAGATTTATTTTACATTTCATTTTTGTAAGTATTTAATATCTCTTAATGTTTTCGGAATTCTTGAATTGAGTTTTATTTCCGAAGGTTAATCATTATTTACTTTTTAATAATTTGTTTTTGGGCTTTATATTACCTGATTTTATAAGTCGGAGTTAAATATGGAATTTTTCGTACGTCGTGGTTTTGAATTTGAAGTCCACTGAGTTCCTATTTTATTTTTAAGGATTTTCATTTTCTCATGATTAAGAAAATTTTTTATTCATTCGTGATTTAGGATTTATCGAAATTTAGTTTTAATTTGGAGTGATTTTTAGGGTTTATTTTTGAAGTTCATCTTAGAATTATTTACTGAAATTTTCCGGGGCTTAGAACTTATCTATAAAAATTGTAAACTATTGCTTGAAACAAAGGATTAACAACAAAAGGGGGTTTAAGGCTTATAGGTTCTCATGTCGCAACTATAGCCTATATTGCATTCCAAGGTAGCCAAGTCTTCATCTTCTTCGTTTATTTCTTCACTTATCCATTATCCTTCTAGGTTGTAGATTCGAATTCCTGAAGCAATAGATCCTGATCCGCTTTCACTTCTACTTCCATTTCCTTTCCCAATCCTTATAGGCATAACTCCTCCTGAAGATCTTGTCAGAATATTCCTCCTTTGTGGACAGTTGTTGGCAAAATGCCCTTTCTGTTTGCAGGCATGACAAGTATTAATTCCTTTGTTTGGACATTTTGATATCTTATGGTCTGCATTTCCACAAAAGAAACACTTTCCAAATAACTGAGGACACTTCTTAGGATAGTGTGCTTCACTACACTTCTAGCACTAGACATCTTTTGGTGCGAATCTCCCACTATTAGCATTGCTCTTATGGTTGTCGGAGATCTTGAATTTCTTTTATGGGGGTATGAAACTGGATTCAACTTAAAACTTCTTCTCAACGATAGGGGTTTCCTCTTCTTCTTTTCTTTCTCTCCTTTTCCTTGCTCCTTCTACAATCAGAGCTCTTTCCACCAATTCTCGAAAACTTCTTATGTCAAATTCTTTCATCCTCATTCTCAGTTCTTCATCCAATCCTCCTATAAAGACTTGTCTTTTTAATTCCTCGCTGTACTTGTGGGAGTCAGGGGCATACTGCAGCAATCTACTGAACTCGGTCCCGTATTGCTCGATAGTTCTTCCTTTCTGAGCAATTTACAAGAAGTCTACACTATATCTTACTCGTAGGCTTCCTAGGAAGTAATTCTCCAAGAACTCATGTCTGAACATTTTCCAAGTGATTGAAGTTATTAGCTCCATTTTCTTCGATTCCCACCATATTCTGGCGTTTAGACGAAGCATGAATGTTCCATACTTGATTCATAGGTTATGCAGAACCTCATATGCATCAAAAGACATCTCAATTTGGGCCAACCAATCTTCGGCCTCTTCTGGCTTATCATAAGCTCCCTCAAAGTAGCGGTTGCTTTTGATGAAATCAGGTAACATACTCTTATATGGCCTTAGTGGTGGGGGTGGAGGTAAAGGCGTATTTTGGGAATGCATGTTCCTTTGCACAGATGCCTCAGTGGATACTTGTTGGTGTAGCGGTGTTGGTACAGGTGCCGGTGCTATTGTTGATGCAGTTTCAGGCACAGGTGCTTGTGCCGGCATGTTTTACCTAATTGCTTCTAACACGTGGGTCAGATGTCCTAGCGTGGCATCCAAGTCCATCTGAGGTGCAACGGCTCCTAGAGCGGCAAGTTGCTCCGCTTCCACATCTGATTGGTTAGAGGCACTTTGCTCCTCTCTTCGTCTCCCTCTATTTCGGCTGTTTTAAATTTTTCCTAAGTTAGATTTTAATGATTTTTGATAACTTCATTAAATTTTTGTCGAAAACTAGTAGGTGTAACGGAAACTTTAACATACATAGAAGATAATAAAATTTAAATCAAAACAATTTCTGAGATCAAACTTAAAGCATAACATCGTTAATTTTGAAATAAAGTTCACACATAAAAATAGAAATATTCAAGGAAATCACAAAAGGGAAATTACATAGAAAACAACAAAACATTGTTCCGAAAACTAAAAGATAGACTGGGATTGCGGATCTAGTCTATGGTTACAAAATTTAAGCTGGACTTCCAAGGATATGCTCAATCTTCTTTCTTTCTTTCTTCATTCTTTGGGCACATCTCCAGGATTACTGCTGGATGATCCCCGGTTTCAATCTCTCATGAATTGCTTAAAATATTTCCTTCTTTTTCGAGTTGCCTCCCCTGATCTTTCATGTATGTCGATCAGTTCTTCCCCAGTCAATTCTGGCACTTTGTCATGGATAGTTTTCCAAGTAACAGCTCCATCTGTCTCCATGCTGTTGTTCTCATTAGGTGGAGCACTGTCCGTGTTCATGGCCGAGTCTACTCCTTGCCCCCCTCGAGTCTGTCGTCCTTCGAAATAGCGGATGATTCTTTCTTCAGTGCTATTACGCGGTTCCCCTTCTTCAAAAGTGGTCTCTTGTTCCGTTCCTTCTTCATTGTCTTCTTCCGGGTCTTCTTCAGAATCCTCACTTTCTTCTTCCATTGGCTCATCTCTTATCACTGATTCATCCTCTCGTAGACGTAGGGTCTCGTTTCTCCTTAGTTGGATTCCTGTAAAGGCAGGTGGCTCGGTGGGCACTTGGGTTGGGGGTCATAGCACTTCCTGATATACTCCATGCCAGTGGAAGATATCATTGATGTCAGCCTTCATCCATTCGAGATGATCCATCAGGTTTTCGTGTGCGTAAACGTACACGGGTCCGATTCTTGTCCAGGTTCGAAAGTTAGGTGAAGTGCAACCTCCATCTTCTCTAAGGATGAATGTTGCTTCCTTCAACATAGGTCTATCTTCAGCGATGGCAGCAATACATTCCACAGCGTATATCATTTCTAACTCGGTCATTCTCTTTCCTATGCCACAATTGTAGATAGTCTGTACCACTTGTTTCCACTCTGTTTGCATCATTCCTCTTTTCCAAATTAGGAACATCTCCCGGACAGTCTTAGGTTATCCTGTTAGGGCAAACTCCGCACATAAAACTCTAGGTCTCAATCGGTAGTCTTCTGGGCTTTCGAAAGGTCCTTTTCAGAAGTTCTTAGCTTGAAGACGGGCCTCTTCTATGGTGATCTATGTAAAAGAGAGAGAGATTAGAAAGCTTATTCTACCCATTGTATCTAAGTCTTTCTTATTTCTATTCTTAATTCAATTCTTCTTAAGTCCAATCTTATGCTTATGATTCCTAGGTTCTTAACCATGCTTTGATACCAACTTAAACTGTCATGCCCCAAAGGGTACCCTAAACGTGACAATCCGCCACACTAATATTAAAGCTTAAGTGTGACAACCTTAGTCACTCCCAAAAGCTTTGATATTAAGTGTAAGGCGTGCTCTCACAAATTTAGAGGACCTACATGGAATTATGAAGTTTAAGAAGATACAATAACATATTAAGAAAAGAGGATTCATAATATTCATTTAACTATAACAATGATTTTACAAATTTAGGGACATTTCCCTTTTTCACTAATCTATTACAAGAATATTTTACATCTTATTCAACACTAAACTTCATCTAGGATTTTTCCTAATCCATAAAGAAATTACCTAACTGTAGGGTCCTCGTGGCCTTAACCATAAATAGGGAAACTGCAAAAGATATCTATGAGGGTATAAGCTAACTGGCTTAGTGAGAATTATTTCCATAAATAACTTCTTGTAACAAAATTTCAAACAAGTTATTTAATCAAGCAAATGAGATGCAATATACACGTAGGTAAACAAGGCATATAGTTTTCTAGGAACTATATGTTGAATGGATTTGCGCCCTCCATTCGGGGTTTGATGATACGTAACCTCGAAACAAGTAGTTTTAGTTAAAAAGATTTATGCTTTCGACCAATGTCGCCAAGCATGTGAAGTCTACTTGAATCGAGCTTTGCTTTCAGATCTTCCGCCAAGCATTTCCTTTTTCCATAATGTCGCCAAGCAATCACTTTCGGACACTCCGCCAAGTGTTGCTTTCGACATGAGCTTACTATCCTTCTCACCCAAGGTTAATAACCCAAATGCAATGTGACTCACTTCGTAGTATGCATGAATCCATTTATTTATGATATCATAATATTATTATTATCAAATTTAAGGCGATCAAAGAATTTCATACAAAGTAAGTGTTATACTAAACAAACATTTAAATTAATTCCGGCCTCGATATTCTTAGGATTCTTTCAAAGAATCATTTTTCATACATATCTATTTGTCTTTTCCTAGCTCTAATGCAACTATATTATAAGCACAATAAGTATAGCATTTAAAGGAAATAAACTCACGATGCCATGTCGACTATTCTTCTTATACGGATGAGTCGTTCATGCACTCCACTCAATCGAAATAAACTTTGGGAAAATACTCACAATGAGTATTTTTTGATGATTTTCTTGAAATTTGACAAAACAATGTTAAAAGAACGTTAAAGTTCGTATAAAGGAAAGTTCCAACTTAAAATGGCCATAACTTGATCATTTTAACTCGGAATCGCTCTTATAATATACCGATTTCTACCTACTCGAAAAGATCTATTCATTTCTAGAACTACCTTTATCAAACTAAACCATTTTGGGCCTCGATACAGTGGTGATAAAATTCACCATGAATTTTCTAAGTAAAAAACAACTTTGGTTTAATCAATCAAAATTTGTTTGATAAATACTTAGTTATCTATATAGTTGAAAATTCCTTTTATGGGTACTTAGCTCATATTTATTCATGCTCAAGTGTTTGTTGTCCATTCATGTTGCTCAAGAAAAATCATGCCGGTTTTGGAGTTTTTAGAAAAATATAGTTTACAAGAATTCATTTTTGTAAATCTCTTGCAATGAATATTTTGTTTCTTTTGTTTTTCCAAGATGTTTTATGTTGGATTTTATATATATATATATATATATATATATTTCCAAGTAACTTTTCTTCTTTCTAAGCTTTCTATATTAATACTATTTTTCCTATTTATTTTTTTCCTACACAAATTTTTTTTGTCTATTTGTTTGCAAAAATCTTTATTTGAAAATTCTTCATCCTTTCCTCATATTATGTTTTTCATAGAAATTATTCTTGCATAAAAATTTATTTTCTTTATAAAGACAAAGTGGGATAACAAGTGATTTAAGAAGCTTTTTATAGTAAAAGTAGTTTCTAAAATCTTAGTGGGTTCTTTTTGTAACTTAAAAAAAGATAACTTTATTTTTATTTAAACCATAGATCTTATACTTTACATAAACTTATTTCTAAGTGTTAAAATCTCCTTTTTGTCAATTATTTTTAGAACTTGAATTTTTGGACGACAATTTAAATGAACATGAATTATAAGAAATAATAGCAAACAAAATAACGTAAATAATAAACTCAAGTATTGGGAGTCTTGGAGTTTTCAAGGCTCCCGGAACTAAGAAGTATGCTTATAAATTTATACAAAACACTTAGATTTTCAAATAATACAAATTGAGGTTATATATATACGTAGTTAATTATTCGTATAATTTTATCTCCCGCGATTTGGATTTTTTCAGCTCATTAGGTCAATTTTTGTTTCAGGCTGCGATAGCTTAAGAAAACTCTGTTTAGAACAATAGCGCGATCCGATTATTTATTTGAAGTTTATATTTCAAGTTATTTATCAGTTTATATTTTCGTTGTGTATTTAAAATCTTAACAGTTCATTTTTTTATTACCATTTTCTGTTTAGAAGCATAAATAATCATTTATGTAGTATTGGACTTAATATAGAGATGAAACTATATATACTTCTCTAGTTTTGATACTGAACATAAATTCTTATTAGTAGCTTTTAAATTTAACTAGGGATCTCGAAATTAGGGTTTAAGTCTAGATATAAACTCAATACTACTCGTTATTCTAACCTTGAATCATTATCAGGATTAAAAACAATCATTTAATCTTTATATTCATATTTTCAATTTAAATTTATTTGTATACTAGGTTTCGGGTCTAGATTTTAGATCATATCTTGAATTAGTTATTCAAGATACAAGATCTTGTTTTCGGTATTAACTAGGGTTAAGGAATTTCTTTATTCGATTCCTAAATCTTTCATTTATCCAAATCTAAATATTATTCTATTATTAGACTTCAATCAGAATCTAAATCTATTATCTAGTTTATATAATCTATTATGAAGTCGGATACTAATGTGAAAAATTCCCGGGGTTTACATTCTCCCCGCTTAAAATAAGCTTTGTCCTCAAAGTTTGAATGTGTACCTGAGTTTTCGAACAAGTGAGGATAGCCTTTCTTGATCTCTTTTTCTAATTCCCAGGTAATCTCTTCTGTCCGTGGATCCTATAATACTTTGACAAGTGGATTTCTTCATTCCTGAGAACTTGCACTTTCCGGTCCAATATCTTAAGTGGAGGCTTTTCATAAGTCAAATTCTCCTTCAAATCAATTGGTTCTAATTCCACTATCTTATCTGGATCTGGTACATTTTTCCTCAAAACCGATATATGGAAAACATTATGTATACCAGACAAATTTGGTGGCAATGCAAGACGGTAGGCTAGGTTCCCAACTCGTTCCAATATCTCAAATGGTCCAATATATCTAGGACTCAACTTGCCTTTGGTTTATCTACCATGAAGACTTTTAATTGGACTTATCTTTAAGTATACATGTTCTCCTTCATTAAATTCCAATTCTCTTCTTTTCAAGTCCGCCCAGCTCTTTTGTCTATCTTGTGCGGTTTTCATTCTTTGCTTTATCACTGAAATCTTTTCAATAGTTTCCTGAACCAATTCAGGTCCAACCAATACTTTCTCGAAGTTATCCCAGAACAATGGTGACCGACACTTTCTACCATATAAAGCTTCATAAGGTGGCATTCCTATGCTTGAATGGTAGCTGTTATTGTACGCAAATTCCACTAATGGTAAATGTTGGTCCCAATTTCCTTTGAATTCCATAATACATGCTCTCAACATATCCTCCAATGTCTGAATAGTCCTTTCAGTTTGTCCATCAGTTTGAGGATGATAAGCTGTACTGAAATTCAACCGGGTTCCCAAAGCTTTTTGTAGTCCTTGCCAAAATCTGGATACAAACCGTGGATCTCTATCTGATACTATACCAGCAGGCACACCATGCAATCTCACAATCTCCTTCAAATATATTCGTGCCAATTTCTCCAATGGATATGTCATGTTAATTGGCAAGAAATGAGCTGATTTTGTAAGTCTATCCACAATAACCCAAACAGCATCGTGACCCGCATTTGTTTTAGGTAATGAGCACACAAAATCCATAGAAATTTGATCCCATTTCCATTCGGGTATTGGCAACAGTTTTAACAATCCACCTGGTTTTTGATGTTTAGCTTTGATCCTTTGACATACGTCACACTTAGCAACAAATTCTACAATATCCTTTTTCATTCCATTCCACCAATACGTGTTTTTCAACTCTTGGTATGTCTTTGTTTCTCCTGGGTGTATAGAATATCCAGAATAATGTGCTTCATGCATTAATTCCTTCCTCAAGCTTTCATCATGTGGCACACACAATCTTTTATTCATTCTCAATACTTCATCTCCATCCACATGAAAATCTTTGTACTTTCCTTGGGATATTCCCTGTTTAATCTCTTGAATTTCAACATCCTCCTTCTGAGCTTCTTTAATTCTTTGAAGCAGAGTAGGTTCTAAAATTAGATTTCCTATCTCAGCTTCCAAATCTTGTATTGAAAACTCCAAGTTTAATCTCTCAAATTCCTTGATAAGTTGTTTTTGTTCCGTTAGTATTGAAGCCACTTCTCCATAGCTTTTCCGGCTCAATGCATCCGCTACAGCACTCACTTTACCCGGATGGTAATTAATAGTAAGATCATAATCTTTAATTAATTTCAACCATCTCCTTTGTCTCATGTTCAACTCTTTTTGTGTAAATATATACTTCAAACTCTTGTGATCCATATATATTTCACAAATCTGCCAATACAAATAGTGACGCCAAATCTTAAGTACAAAAACAATAGCAGCCAATTCTAGATCATGAGTGGGGTAATTCATCTCATGCGGTTTCAATTGTCTAGAAGCATATGCTATTACTTTTCCATTTTGCATTAATACACGTCCCAATCCATTTCTAGATGCATCACTATAGACAGTATACAAATCTTTATCATTGGGCAAAGCCAAAATTGGTGCTGATATTAACCTTTTCTTCAACTCTTAGAAACTTTGTTCACGTTGATCATTCCACTCGAATTTTTCATTCTTTCGAGTTAATTGAGTCAAAGGTCGTGCAATCTTTGAGAAGTCCTTCACAAATTTCCGATAATATCCTGCCAATCCCAAGAAACTCCTAATTTCAGTAACAGTTTCAGGTCTTTTCCATTCCACAATAGCTCTAACTTTTGCAGGATCCACTGATATCCCTTCTCCAGAAACAATATGTCCAAGGAATGATATACTGCTAAGCCAAAATTCACACTTAGATAATTTGGCATACAGCTTATTGTCTCTCAATATCTGTAACACACTTCTCAAATTCTCATCATGTTGTTCTTCATTAGACGAATATACAAGTATATCATCTATGAAAACAATCACACAGATATCCAGCAAAGGTCTAAAAATACGATTCATCAAATCCATAAAAACTGCTGGTACATTGGTTAATCCAAATGGCATGACCAAAAATTCATAATGACCATACCTAGTTTGGAATGCAGTCTTTGGTACATCTTTTGCTTTGATTCGGATTTGATGATATCCTGACTTTAAATCAATTCGAGAAAATACCTTTGCTCCTCTCAGTTGATCAAAAAGGTCATCAATTCTGGGTAAAGGATATTTGTTCTTAATAGTTACCCTGTTCAATTCCCTATAATCAATACAAAGTCTCATTGATCCATCTTTCTTTTTCACAAAAAGCACGGGTGCTCCCCAAGGTGAAACACTAGGTCTGATAAATCCTTTAACCAACAATTCTTGTAACTGCACCTTTAATTCTTTCAATTCCACAGGTGCCATTTGATACGGAGCTTTTGATACTGGTTCGATTCCAGGTATCAAATCAATTGAGAATTCCACTTCTCTGTGTGGGGGTAATCCTGGTAAATCGTCTGGAAATACATCTGAGTATTCACATACCGTTCGAATAGTATGAATACCCAATTCCTTAGATTCACCTTCAGTTGCTCCAAGAATATAACCGTTCATCTCCATATCTTCTTCATTTTCCACTTCAATCGCTGTTATCCTACTTCTGACTTCTCTGAGTATCTCACCTCTATACTCCTTTCTTTCTTCTTGATTATTGACAAAATACTATTTTGAGATGACAATTAACTTTTGCTTTTACAGTAGTTAACCAAACCATACCCAAAATAATATCATATTTTTGCATCTCTATCAGAATCAAATCAGCAATTGATTCGTGATCTCCAATCTTTATTGGACAATTTTTGATCATTTCTCGTGTCACCACTAAATCTCCAGTTGGCGTAATAACTCTCAATTCTTACTCATGCTCCCAATTGGTATTCTTATACGCCTTGCTAATCCGATATTTATGAAAGAATGCGTCGCTCTCGTATCAAATAAAGCATACGCAGGCTGATCCCCTACTTGAATGGATCCTAAGTATCAATTATTAAGTTCATATTATTTTCAACTTATAAAGACTTCTACTACTCATCTACTTGTGATTGTGTCTAATAACTTTAAGTAAACAAATATATTTACATACCTGCAATAAGTCCATATTCTTCAGGATCAACTTCCTCCCAAATATTTTCTTCATCTCCTTAATCTATCTCCACATTCTCTACAGGACTTCCATACATAGCAAAAACTCTGGCCGTCGCACTGGCTTTGTTGGCATTCCCATTTTTCGATCCTGAGGCTCCAATCACTCCTTTAAATTGTGAAGATCCAGTTAGCACACTTGCTTTCTGTGGGCAATTAGGTGATATATGCCCAACTTTATTGCATATGAAGCAAGTTGCAGTTTTTCTTTTTGGACAATCGTTTATCATATACCCACTATCCCCACAATAATAACATTTGTTTTGTAATTGTGGACAATATCTCGGGTAGTGAGAACCTTTACATTTCCAACAAGTTACATTATTCTTCCCCATTACTCCTCCTTTGTTCACATTGAACGGTTTGAAGAATTTAACCTTCTTAGGCACAGAACTTGCCGTAGAACCATCATACATTCTTTTCCCGAACATAGTTCCCTTCTTTTTATACCTCTCAAGTTCATACTTCCTTGCACGTTCAATGATACGAGCTTTTTCCAACATAGCTGCAAAGTTATCAATCTCAAATTCAGCAAGTCTTCTTTGGAAATGAGGTTCGAGTCCAGCCATGAAAGTCTGTCTCTTAAGCTCATCACTGTCCCTATAAGCGCCTGGAGCAAACTGTAACAACCGATTAAACTCGTGTTCATATTCATCAATGGTCTTAGCTCCTTGGGTTAAATTCATCAGGTCAGTGCTATACTTTGCTTTCACGCTGCTTGGAAAATATTCCTTCAAAAATTCCCATCTGAATACTTCCCAAGTAATTGGTTGGGACAAACTTCTTTGTTTCGAATTCCACCATATCCTTGCTCTTAACCTTAATAAATAAGTTCCATAGGATACTTTCAAAGCTTCAGGTACTTGGAAAACATCAAGGGATCGCTCAATCTGAGCTAGCCAATCTTCAGCTTCTTCTGGCTTTCCCGGTATTCCCTCAAAATATCTGCTGCACTTAATGAATTCCGACAACAAATTCCTCTGAGGTCGTAAAGGTCATGGTGGTGGTGGTGGCAATTCCTGTTCATATCGAGGGGGTCCTTGTACCTCAGCAGCAGACTCATTTGGATTCACTGGTCCATTTTTCCTGAAATTGAACCAGTGGAGTATGCCTTTCATTCCTTCTAGGATTTTGGTGGAGTCATTGCTGGTACTCCAACAGGTGGTGCTACATTTGTGGCTTGCATATTTTGCAAAGCTTGCAAAATCAAAACATTTTGTTGTTGAAGACTTTGTAAAACATCCTCAATTCGATTTTGGGGTGCTGCAGGAGCATCTATTGGTGGATCCCCAGAAATTCTAGCATTTCTACTTTTATTTCTTCCCCTTGGCATTCTATTAACATTAAACATATTACTTAAGTCAGACCATAACTCGTGTTTATCAAAAATCATCAAGATCATTCATATGTATATATGCAACTCATATATATACATAACCAAAATACATCAAAGTTTTTCATGGTTAGTGCATTATGTACATATCCAAAAATTGCACTACCCTAATTTAGCTTCCTATCATAGTCATCAAAAGATACATATATAAGTCATCAAAAGTCCACTAATATCATCATAACAGATAATACACATCATCATATAATACTAAAGTCAAACTCAGGGACTAGGATGAAGACGACCCTTGCCCTTCTCCTGAGGGCCTAATCGAGGGTAATCATCATCTCCCTCAGAACTACTATCATCAATCTCAATCATCACACCCTCGTCCCCTGGAGGTGCTAAAGTCAGGGCTGTGTCCATCACCCTAATGCCTCTGGGTGCTGGCCTCCTCTCACCCTCACTCTAGATGGAATACCACTCTCGATCCATCCTCCCTATGCTGATCCAATCCATCTGGCATAATTATAATCTGAGACATACCTCTCTGCCTCAATCCTTCTTTTCTTACCCTCTCTCACCCAATAGCTCTGTGGTGATACTCCTCACGTGGACAGTAGTCTGAACTGTCTCCTGTACTACTCGATCCTGTACATCAGTGGGACGCTGGAACTCACCTGCTATCTCAGGGATAATAGGCGGTTTCCTCATCAACATGCGTCTAGAGTGACTGCACCTGCTGAGCCGTGCAAGCATCAAATCATCATCATAGGCCGCATCACCTCTGACCCGGGCATGATCCTGCCTCACATCATGAGCATAAACTGCTCCTCTGCCAATATCTACCCAGACTCTAAAATCTAGGAGCTCTGGTCTCTCTGATCTGGATGAGACTATAAATGCGATATTATTGATCTCCAGATCACCTCCTTTCTGAACTATCAGTCTCTCAAATCTGTAAAGCGTCTCTATAGCTGATCCGTTATCTGGAAAAGCCCGCTCCATCAAGAATAACCAGCCTTTAAACAAAGGCAATAATCCTCGCTTCCAGGTGCTGAGGATCTCATCCAAAGTCTTAGTAATCCCGCTCATATACAAGTCCTCTACCAGAACTCGTAGTCTGCGCTGTAATCTGTCAAAGTCTCCTCTTCCTGCATACTAAAATCTCCCATCTAATGTGACACGTAACAAGATTAGTCTGCACACACAACAAAATTTGCATGATTAATAATAATCACACATACTTTATTCCTAGTTGTGCAGTATAAATCTACCCATGACTACCCAACTACTACTAATGAATGCTAACTAAATCTAATTACCACATTCACTAAATGCAATTCTTTCACATATTCATCTTTCTTATTCTAGCAACCATGCTCTGATACCAACTTAATTCTGTCACGCCCCGAGGGTACCCTAGTAGTAATAAACAAGTTATACTTGAATATTATCACTAGATTACCTTCAAAGAATGATAGATTTTCAAAACAACAGGATCTTTTAATTGCTTGATAAGAAATAACAAATATATGAGAGAAATGATTTAGTGAATAACCATTACAAACTATTACAAACCATAGATCTCCTTGGAAATATACAACTAAATAATCTACACTAATAGTACATAACCATCAAACTAAAGTAGATCTGTAGACTTCTAGCTTCAAAGCCCTTACCAGAGTCATATTCCTGGATGTAATTAACCAGGGACGTAAAGTGAACCTGAAAAGACTATAGAAGTATGAGCGAAATCATAGCTCAGTGAATAACCAGACATACCACACATCACACAAGTCATTAACAAATCATATGCAATGCAAGCACTCAACCATATGTACAGATACAAGTTTGGATGATCTAGAATCCAAACAGGAAAAAGATTTACGCCCTCTTTTTAATGGGTTGAAGAACCAGTACTCAATGACCCACCTGCCCAGGAGAGACTAAGTACACAGGAGAATCAACGATTTCTCGTCTTAATGTTATCACTTTGAATATAGTGGCTTGCACAAACCATCTCCTGCAATCCCCTTAGAAACTCCCTAAGTATTAATCATTTCAAAGCGATTCTACGGGCGACGTTCTTCGGTGCCTTTTAGTTCCTCATAGGACCGCCAGACCAAAGAGAACCTTGGAAGACTCACACATTGGATCAACCAAGCAAAAACAGAGATCCGAAATATTAATACGTAGCAGGCTGTCACAACCATATATGCAATAATGCAATTCGTGCAATGCATGTTCATATTATTTTATCAAGTCCATAATCCTTGATCAATTTCGGGGTGATCATACATTACACACAATCATCATTATACTATTGCACAACACCAACCATTGTGTTATCGCTTGTATAAAGATATTTTAACAATCATACAATCAGATCATATCATACTTTCAACACACATTCATTTGATTATCTTGCATTACATATTCGACTATTTACAATCGCAACCAGTACAATATGACTGAATTACTCACCTGCTCATACCGACTCAGTCGTAGTAGTCCACTGGTAGATCTTCTAATGAATCAAATTCACCTATTTAAAACAAAATATTCATCAATACAATCTAGCTAAATCCCTATATGTGATTAGTGTCCTAGACTCGATATTAATTTAGTATCGTCGTGTTTTTCCTATTTAATCTACATAATTGTTTGGTTATTTTTAGAAGTCATATTACTCCGAAATCAACTTATTTCAATTTCCATTCTTATATATTTTATCTTGTTAAAACAAATATTACATTAATAATACTTTAACTAACACTAAATATTTTATTAACTCTAGGGTTTCAAAAGTTATTAGATATTAATCCTAAATAGATTTAAATACTTGTATTATAGTCACTATCTAATACATATTTATATAATATATATATACTTAATAGATATAAAATATATATATAAATTCGGTTTAGGTCAGAAAACTTTCGTTGGAGAAATTTTAACTGTAAGCCGGCTCAAGGCCGTCGGCCTACATCTCCAGGTGCCGGTGTAAATCATTTTGAAGAAAAATTTGTATCGAAAGCACGGTGTTGAAAGCTGCCAGCTTACACGTACGCCGGCGTAGATTCCCAGGTAGTCGGCTTACGTTGAATCTTTACGTGAAAATTATTTTACGTAACATCTGATCAGTGTAAGCCGCCTATAAGCCGCCGGCCTATCCATGTAAGCCGCCGGCGTACAGCGTTTACACTGCCGGCCTTAAGGCAGCGTTGCACTGTTCATCATCTTCCTCCTCGGTTCGATTCTTTTCCTTTGATTTTTACACGTTAGAATCATACTTAAACTACTTCTAAGAGTTTATATATCATATATAAGGATATATAACAACTTTTAACACATTTAAAAACATAAATATATAGATTTCGATTCTTGGAACTTAAAGCTAGGGTTTTGAAATTTTACCTTGTTGGAGCTTGTTTGATGCAATCTAAAGCTTGTGTTTGTGTTTAATAAGTTCCTAAGATAATTATAAGTCAGTTACAAAGCTTAGATTTGGACAAAAATAACTCGAGTTACCTCAACTTACCTTTGAGCTCGTTTTTGAAGGTTTTTAGCCTTGTATTTCTTTTGATCCGAGTTTATGTTTTATGTTTTGTTTGTTCTTTGTTTCCAGTTTGTTTGGTTGTTGTTTGGGGAGTGATTTCGTTCTGGAAGAGGTGAGAAATATGGAGTTTGTTTGTTCCTCATTAATGGCTTTAAACATATATATATATATATATATAGAAGAGAAAGAGAAGTGATGCTGCGGCTGTTCTCCTCGTTTTCCTCCGATTTTTGATCTTCTTTGCTGTTGTTTTCCTTGTAATTAATGTGGATTTGAGCTGGCATTATTCCATTGGTCATTGGGTCACTTTGGTTGAAATATTTGGTGAATTATTGAGCATATTCCAGCGCCTCTTTCTTCCTCCCTTTTTCCACCGAAATGCAGCAGCTCAAAAACATATATATATATATATATAATTTATTTATTTAGTTAAATTTTGAGTTAATTATACGAGTTATACGGGTATAGATTAGTTAATATTTAGAAGTTTTTGTACAAAAAATATGCTTATAAATTTATACAAAACACTTAGATTTTCAAATAATACAAATTGAGGTTATATATATATACGTAGTTAATTATTCGTATAATTTTATCTCCCGCGATTTGGATTTTTTTCAGCTCATTAGGTCAATTTTTGTTTCAGGCTCCGATAGCTTAAGAAAACTCGGTTTAGAATAATAGCGCGATTCGATTATTTATTTGAAGTTTAGATTTCAAGTTATTTATCAGTTTATATTTTCGTTGTGTATTTAAAATCTTAACAGTTCATTTTTGGATTACCGTTTCTGTTTAAAAGCATAAATAATCATTTATGTAGTATTGGACTTAATACAGAGATGAAACTATATATACTTCTCTAGTTTTGATACTGAACATAAATTATTATTAGTAGCTTTTAAATTTAACTAGGATCTCAAAATTAAGGTTTAAGTCTAGATATAAACTCAATACTACTCGTTATTCTAGCATTGAATCATTATCGGGATTAAAAACAATCATTTAATCTTTATATTCATATTTTCTATTTAAATCTATTTGTATACTAGGTTTCGGGTCTAGATTTTAGATCATATCTTGAATTAGTTATTCAAGATACAAGATCTTGTTTTCGTTATTAACTAGGGTTAAGGAATTTCTTTATTCGATTCCTAAATCTTTCATTTATCCAAATCTAAATATTATTCTATTATTAGACTTCAATCAGAATCTAAATCTATTATCTAGTTTATATAATCTATCATGAAGTCGGATACTAATGTGAAAAATTCCCGGGGTTTACAAAATCTTTTTCAAATAACTTAAAAAAACTATGGACGAAGTGTAAGTCAAGTATCCAAGTTCGTTTGGAAGTTGCAGTTTTGAAATTCCAAGTTTTGAGGACAAAACTTTCTTTAAGGGGGTAGGTTGTAAACCCCAAACTTTTGGAATCGGTTTAGCCTAAAACCCTAAAACAGAAGTCAACTGGAACTCTAATGGTCAACAAAACCCTAGTTAGACGTAATAGCTTAAGTCTGGCAATCCCGAATAAGAAACTCGGTGAGAGTAAGTAGGAGTTGAGAATGTAGAATAGTGCGTAATTATCTAAGGTAGCATAAAAAGATCAGATTAGTAAAACCGTAACTCGTTTCGAACCCGATCAGACATGGTTCTTGAAAAACGTGTCCCGGAGCCCGGAATAGTAAAAATATTCCGAATATACCATTAGACTGGTAAAAATATAAAGTTTTCAAAAATATCAGTTTCAAAATTTTTCGGTAAGTAAAAATAACAGATATCGCATTCATATGCCTATTTTCTTACTACCGGTACTTATTAGTCATATCTATTTTACATTATACTATTCTTTTATCTCTACTTTTTCTTACACCTACTCTTACACACACCATAACCTATAACCTTTACTTTTTACCTTTCTTATTACTTTATTTCACATCTATCTTACTTATTACTTCATTTAATCCACAAAATACCAAAAAATAAAATCTCTTCCTCTCTCTTCTACCTACGACCGGCGCCCCCCATGCCCCTTCTCTCCTCAATTTGTTTCAATTTTTTTTTATTTTAATCACACAAAAATCACTCCATATTTCCTATAAATTCTCCCCTCCTCTTTCACTTCTTTCACACAATTACTACCCACAAATTTCTTACTAAAACTCTCTCAAATTCCTCCTCTCAAAACTCTCTTGAACTATCTTCCCAAAACTCTCTCAAAATAATTCCAAAACAACTTCTACCTACAACAAAAACCAAAACCACATAACACTACCAAAGTCTTCTTTAGGTAACCATTTCCTATTATTTTTCTTCTTTTCATGTCATGTAACTTTACATGACCATAGTGTGAGTTTCTAAAGACTAAATGTTATGGAAACTACATTACATTCATGTATTGTTCTTGTTCATGAAAATCTATTTATGTTTATGTTATTATTTTGTTCATATTATTGTTACTATATCTAAGTATTATTATCTATATATATATATATATACATATTCTTTAGAGCATATAAGCTCACTTGCAATTTTATTTATTTTATGCAATGCAATGCAATTTATTTATTCCATTGCAATTTATTATTTATTCCTGTTATTTTAAGACTAGTCTCTAGTCTTAGACTTGTCCTCATCAGTGAAAACAAATTTTTCTTTCTTTCATTTTATTTTATTTTGGGACTAGTCTACTTCTTAGTCCCGGGAGCCTTGAAAAAGCTAAGACTCCCAATACTTAACTCTATTATTTATGTTATTTTGTTTGCTATTATTTCTCATAATTCATGTCCTTTTAAATTGTTGTCCAAAATTTCAAGTTCTAAAAATAATTTAAAAAAAAGAGGAGATTTTGACACTGAGAAATAAGTTTATATAAAGTATAAGATCTATGGTTTAAACAAAAATAAAGTTATCTCTTTTCAAGTTACAAAAAGAACCCACTAAGATTTTAGAAACTACTTTTACTATAAAAAGCTTCTTAAATCACTTATTATTCCACTTTGTTTTTATAAAGAAAATAATTTTTTATGCAAAAATGATTTCTATGAAAAACATAACATGAGGAAAGGATGACAAATTTTCAAATAAAGAACTTTGCAAACAAATAGACAAAGAAAATTGTATAAGAAAAATAAGTGGGAAAAATGGCACTATTATGGAGAACTTAGAAAAAAGGAAAAACTTATTTTCAAAAAGTTATTTAAAAATAATAAAGCAAACATAAAACACCCTTAGAAAACAAAAGAAACAAAATATTCATTTCAAAAGATTTACAAAATGAATTCTTGTAAACTAATCTTTCTAAAACTCCAAACCAACATTATTTTACTCAAGAAACATGAATGGACAACAAAGCACTTCAGCATGAATAAAATATGAGCTAAGTAACCATAAAAAGAGAATTTTTCAACTATATATGTAGACACCCAATTTTTGCCTAAATAATTAAGGCTTGAAATTTAATTAAACTCATTTTCCAAAAGCCTTAAGTATTGATGAAATTGGCTAAGTGATCAAGGCACAGGCCAAATGGCCTGTTGGTTAAATACATGGACCCAAACACACATTCAAGCTCAAGGACACAGGTTCAAACCCTAGCAAAGGCAAATTTTTACCTTTTTATCATTTTTGTCTTTTCATTTTCCTCAAATGTGACTTTTGTCTTACTTTGCATCAGTTTTTAACTGACAAAACATCATTGATTGTAAAAATTGATGATGGTATTACAAAGTGGTTACAAAATATGAAAGATTAGTGCAAAAAACAACCAAAAAGTTACAAAATTCAATGTATAAAGCATTCAATTGCACATGAATGAGGAGTTACAAAAATTGAGTGGATGAATCTGGCATGGAATATGAAAACAATCATCAATTCATCAGTTTCAAACAATTTAATCATGGATTTTCTAATTAAATTCGTAAAAAAATCAAGGGGCAAAAATCAATTCATTTTTGAAACTGTTCGAAACTGAAAATTGAGCTTGCAACCTATAAATAGGAGGTCCTAGGAGCAAAAGGCACAAGTCAATTTCAGAAGAACACATACATAGCAAAGCCAATTCGAAATTCTTGAAATTAGGGTATAGAATTCGAATTTTTTCAAATTCGAATTGATTGGATCAGATTTAATCCAAATTGAGTGTTGTAACAATGTTAGAAACTTTATTTGGATGATTTAGTGTGCTTAGATTTGTTTGAATTGATTGGATTTCTCTCTGAAATTTTTTTTTTTATTTTGTTCTTCAAACGCCGCCGTACAACCACCACCGGAGCTGCCCCTTGCCGCCATTCTGAGTGAACGCCAGCACCACCAAAGGACGCGCCGTCGCAGCAGGAGTCGGGCCGACAAGCTTCCAGCCGCCGAGGACCACCGAAGTCGCCGGAATCCGCCTCGAAAAGTCGCGTCATCGTCTTCTTCACCTGCCGGAGCTCCGAGATCCGACCCGAAGATCCGAATCCAATCCGGTCGGTCATCGGTCAAAACGGTCAACTCTAATCAGACGGTCCAGATTTGATCAAGCGATCAACGGTCCAGATTTCATCAAGCAGTCAGATTTCAAGCGATTAGACGGCCCAGATTTCATCAAGCGATCAGACGGCCAGATCGAGTCAACAAGATCAGACGATCCAGATCGGTCAGCGAGATCGACGCTCCAGATCTCGTCCGCTTCATCCGACGGTCCAGGTTAATCCGCATTATTTTATTAATAGTTTATTATATAATTAATTTCAGAAAATAATAAAAAATAGCAAAAAATAGTAAAAAATTCATAAAAATTCATAAAAAATTCAGAAAAATCAGAAAAATCCAGAAAAATCAAAATATTTATTTTTTATATAAATTTATTTTTTTGATATTTTTTTTAATATTTTTAATGTGTATTTATACACAAATTGCCTTAGAAATGCATATTTAATGCATGAAAAATATTTTAATATTTTAAATTATTCTGGATATGTTGTGAAATTATGTGATGATTTTTTTAAAAAAAATAATAAAAAAATAATGATAAAAATGACAAAATTGGATTTTCCAAAACAAAATTTTTTAAAAAAAAATAAAATAATAAAAAATGATTTTTGGACTTAGAAAAATTATATTTTCATAAAATAAAAAAAACAATTGATTAGATCATAGGATCATCAAAAAATGATTTTTTATAAAAACTTGAAAATTTAATGAACTTAAATGAAAAGAGTTCAAAAAATTAAAATTGATCAACAAATTAAGTTTTTTTTAAAAGAACTACGTTTTGTCTGATCTCGATTAGCGAGTACGTAGGCACCTGCGGGGCGACATAAAAAATGAAAAAAATGTTTTTGTTTTTAATATTGTGAATAATTATTTTGTAAATATAAGTTTTTGTAAAAAAAATGAAATCTATTTGTTGATATTGATATTCTAAAAAAAATAATAAAAAAATAAAAAAAATAAAAAATGAATATTTGATTTGTGAATATTGTTTCATAATGTATCATTTGATTTTTGAGCATGAAAAGGATAGATTATAAATTTAAAATTCCAAAAGTGGTAACCATTTGGTTTTAATAGGTTAGCCCCCGAATCCATGATATCTGGTTTTAAAAGTTGATTTTTTTAAATCAAATTTTCGCAGACTAGTAGCTAAGTTAGGATCAACCGACCCATTGATCCTAGCTTTTTATTTTTTCCCGATTTATATCGGGTGGCGACTCTAAATTTTTTAAAATTTCTTTTAACCCCTAGTCGAGGATTCATGTTAAATGGGTTCGGGTTTAATGTGAATCGGGTTAGAGAAATGAACCAGATTAAGATAGTGGAAAAAATCCAGGCTCGACAGCTTGGCGACTCCACTGGGGACTATAATTTTTTTTTAAAAAAAAGAGGGCTAGCCACTTAGGAATTTTAAATTTTAAATTTATCCTTGCTCAATTTTTGTGAATATATGATTCTTTGTATATTATCTTGAATATTGTTTTGTAAATATATACTAACCTTGCAAATATGAAAAAATAGAAAACAAAAGTTTGATTTCTTTGTTTGCATTTGCATTTGCATTAGCATGAATGTGTGCTAGATACGGTCGTACCAGGGCCGTCTTAAGAGCCTAAGCGAGGAGGACGAAGTAAGGTCCGGGGGCTGTGGCTTTCCACCCTCTAGATCAAGAAATGTCCTCCCACTCCGGTTTAGTACTACTAAATCGGGGAACCTATAGAACCCTACCAAATCATGCATTCATTAGCATGGGATTTGACCAACTTTTTCTAAAAAAATGAAGTTAAAAAATAAATGTACATATGTAAATACTAAAAAAAAACTTAAAGAAAATTCTAAAAAAAATAAAAGCTGTCAAAAAATTAAAAAATTTGTAAATATTAGCTTATACCTTTTAAAAATTTTCAGAAAATGATGTCTTCAACCGACAGTAGCGATAGCTTATGGGCTCGCCTTATTAGAGAAAATCGAGTGGAACCTTCAAGGATCCAATGCTCCTACTGGACCGATGGTTTGTCAGTTTTACTCCAGTCCAAAGTCATTCATTGAAGATAGGTTAGGCCCAATCCTCAGCCTACCAAAGATCCATGTTCCATTCACCATGTTCCGGGCCCTCACTCATCTATGGGAACCTGAAGAAGCTGTCTTCCGTTTAGGTCAGCATGTACTTAGCCCAACCATTGAGGAATATACTAGACTACTCCAAGCACCTCCTACCTCTGAAGGAATCTATATTCCAAATTTCAAGCATAGCCCGGTCCGTGTTATATCAGAGTTTTTGGGGATCAAGAGGGGACCAATTATTGAAGCTATCAATGATTGCAATGAATATTGCATCCGCTAACCACACTGATGGACTGGTTTGGAACTCCTGAATACTTTAAAAGCAACCGATCCACTTTCAGTATACCACTTGAAGTTTGGGAAGAAAACCGGGTTAATGCCTTCATAGTAGCTGCTTTTGCAACCATTCTCTTCCCTAATGGCAATTTGTTCATCCACTTCCGGGTCATAGAGCTGGTTTCTCAATATTTAGCTGGCAAATCCTATGTTCCCGCTCTTCTAGCCGAACAAGTCCGTAGTCTGACTCACATCAAGTCTAAAGGACAAGGCAAGTTCAAAGCAAGCATGCACTTACTAATGGTTTGGTTTGCTAGCCACATTAAGCACTACGGAAAAGACTTGGCTAATGGATCCCTCATCAGCCTGAAATATGATCTCATCCAATCCTTTGCTGAAAGGGTCCACATGGAAGATGATCATCCTCTATGGGATATAATTGCCATTCTTGAAGACATGCCACCTGAAGACATGATGTGGCAAGCTCGCTGGTTCAAAAGCCCTGCAGCCATCCTAAGTTGCAAGGAATACATGGCAGTACCCCTAATTGGACTCACCGGCTGTACTGGTTATTACCCCTCAAGTGTTATCAGACAGTATGGTATGCTGCAAGATATTACTGTCAAGCCTAATTTGGAGCAAGTCACTCTGGATTATTTGGATCCAACCAAATACTACCAGCTAAAGAATTCAAGTTAAATCAAATCCGAGCTATATGGGAAAATAGAGAGGTGAAGCCGGTTTTTGAAGTCGAGCCAGAAAATAAGGAAACCAAGAAGTATAGAGCAACCAGGTGGTATGTGGCTAGCCAAATGAAGAAGAATAAGGATATTCGATATGAAGCTCCCGATGTCCTTCAACCAGCACCATCGGAACCTGACCCTGAAACAATTGCTTACATGGAAGCTGTTTCGGCTCGCCTGGAAGTATGTCACCGAGATTTCCAAGAAAGAGAGAGGGAAATGGTGGATCGCCTGCAAAGTGCTGGAAGCAGAATTTCATTCTTAGAGGCTGAGTTGAAGGCAGCTCAAAAGAAAATTCTAGCCCTGGAAGACAAGATTGTTTGCCCCACTAAGACAAGAAGACTGGTTTAGTTGATTTAGGTTTAGTCCTTAGGAATCAAGGTTCTTTGAAACCATTAGAAAGTAGTTTTAATTCAGTCATAGGAAATAAGGTTTCTAAACCATTAGAAGTTTTTGTTATGTTAAACATTATCTTTTAATACAAATTTTTTTTAAAAAAAAATCATTGGTCAATATCCCCATTTGCATCTGTGTGATAGCATATCTGCATTCTTGCATATGTATATTAATTCATTTATTCTAAAAAAAAATATATTAATAAATGATAAATGTCCAGGTCTAGCAAATTCGAGTTTAAAACTTGAAAGATAGCGTCCAAGCCAGTTAGGAGCCCTATTGTTACCAGATCCCGAGCTAAGATGTCTAACACCGGGAGCAACCCCACAGACCAGACCAATGAACAAAGACTCAACACCGTGGAACAAACCCTCCTTGGAATTGCTGAACAGATGCAGGCTTTAACACAGAGTCTTGCCCAACTCAAGACCCCTACAACTCCTGAAGAATCCTCAAGGGCACAGAAAGGAAAAGAAATTGAGGGCAGCTTATTCAGCAAGAGGAGTCATCAAATGAGTTTAATGCGGCTGAGTTGAAGAAAGAACTGGAAGCTCAGGCTAAAGAAATGGAGAGAAAACTGTTTGAGAAAATGAAGACGTTCGATGGTTTTGATCAAACCGCGATCTGAATTGCCTCAATATGAGGAAGGTGCCTTCCCTGAGAAATTTAAGGCACCGGAATTTGAAAAATATGACGGGACAGGTTGCCCTAATATGCATACCAGATTGTATGTACGACGAATGGGGCAATACGCAAAGTTTGACAAGCTGATGGTGCAAACCTTCCAGGACAGTCTTACTGGTGCTGCTTTGGCCTGGTACGCCCAATTAGACCATCAAGAAGTTGATACTTGGGACAAGTTGGCTAGGGCATTTTTTAATCAGTATAAGTTTAACATTGAGATGGCGCCCTCGGTATGGGATTTAAGCAATCTGAAGAAGAAGAAAGAAGAGACTTTCAAGGAGTATGCTCAGCGCTGGAGAGCATTGGCTGCAAGGATCACCACCCCGATGCCTGAAAAGGACCTCACTTTCACTTTTATCAACACATAGAGGAACCTTTCTTTTCCCATCTGATTGGGCATGCATCAGCAAGTTTCTCAGAAGTGGTGATAGCTGGGTGCAGGATTGAGAATGCAATTTCGCAGGAAAATTGCAACAAGAAAAGAAATATACTGCACCAGAAATGTCCCATACAAAGGGAAAGATTCAACCGTCAGCATGGTCAATACTTCAGATGCAACTGGCCCTACTAAGTCTTTCGTGTTGTCAACAAATCAGAATCAAAATCAGAATAAGGATCAGACTCAACAAAGTGCAGTCCCAAATCAACAATCAAGGTTCAGCAGGCGGAACTTCACTCGAATTCCGGTTCCCCTTAGCCAAGTATTAGCTAAATTAAGGGCCGATAATCTGATCAATCTTGAAGTTCCTAGGGAAGACTTAAAGCCTAGATATTACAATCCTGAGCTGAAGTGTGAATATCACATGGGGCAAATCGGGCATTCAACAGACAGATGCTGGAGGCTTAGGCATAAAATCCAAGATCTTATTGATGCAAAAGTCATCCAGTTGGATTTCGTTGAGACTCCAAACGTCTCTACTAACCCACTGCCAAACCATGGACCAGTCATCAATATGATCACCGCTGAAGTGCCGGATCAAGAAATCAATCTGGATGAGTTGCCAATCACCATAGAACAAGTAGCATGGAACCTTCGCCAGAAGGGTCATTTGCTCAATATGAATTTAAGAGACCGCACCAAAACCAGGCCTGCTATTTACAAGCTACTACAAGGAGGAACTATTAAAAAAGAAGAGATTCTGGAAATGTTGATCCCGAAACCAAGGAGATCGAGCACACAGGCTGAGTTATGGGAAAGGTATCAGGCTGGAGATCCAACCATTGGAACCCTGGGAAATGATGGAAAATACCAGTATTTAATGGATTACTGGTTTGAGCCCCGTGTCTATGCTGACGCTCCTCCAACTGGATGGGGTCCAGAATTTGAAGAGGAAGATAAGAAAGCAAAAGAAGACGAGTTTGTGGGTATGATCGAAGGTGGACCTAGATCCATCAAAATCGAAATAGGCAAAGGTAGTGAAGATGGATCAACTTCATCAAAGCCTAGAACTATACCTTTCACATACCCCTTGCTGTGAATGATTATAAAGCCGCTCCATTTGATTATAAGCGGTAAATCATGCTTCAATGGCCATGGTTGGTGGCCTTACTCGCTCAGGAAGAGTTTATGAGTCGACCGGAAGAATGCAACTGTGAATATGCCACAGCAGCAAAATGAAGAAGGAAGAAAGATGAAGAGAAGTCAGCATTGGCAAAACTGATGAAAGCAAGTGAATACAAGGTTGTCGAGCAGTTGGCCAAAATACCTGCCCAAATATCGCTCATGAGTCTGCTGATCAGCTCTAATGTACACCGTGAGGCTCTTTTCAAAGCCTTAGAAGAAGTAAAGTTCCAGAAGGTGTATCAGAAGAAGCCTTGGGGCATATCATCAACTCAATCTTTGCAAATGAGCAAATCATTTTCTCATCTGAAGAACTGGGAGAGGAAGGGGATCAACATAACAAGCCCTTTCATTATCGTAGTCAAAAGCTGTGGAAAGATCGTCTCTCGAGTATTAGTTGACAATGGATCCTCTTTGAATGTGTGCCCCTTAGCCACTTTGAGCTTATTGGAAATTGAACCGTCAGACATCAAACCAAGCTCTATTGTGGTTCGTGCTTTTGATGGGTCAAAAAGAGATATAATAGGTGAAGTGGAGTTAGAAGTCACCATCGGGCCTCAAACTTTCATTATTCCTTTTCAAGTGATTGACATCCCCAGAACATTCAATCTGCTGTTGGGAAGACCATGGATCCATGCTGCCAGAGCAATACCATCAAGCCTGCACCAGAAAGTTAAGTTCATAACCAATGGTCAACTCATCACTGTTATGGGAGAACAGGATTATGCCATTTACAAAGACAGCTGTCCCTACATTGGAAAAGAAGGAGAAGAAGACTTCGGGCTCCAAATGTTTGAAAGTCTGTATGATGATGATGAGAAAGAAACTCAGGTGGGAACCTTTGGACTGGGTTATTCCCCCACTTGTGCTGAAGTGGTGGAAATGAAAAACCAAATGAGAAGAAGGAAGCTCGACAAGGAATATGATCCAATCATCAAAATTCCTCACATCAGCCATTCCTTTCCAAAGCCACATCATATCCAGCAGCCAGATGATATCAAAGAAGATGCTTCATCCAAAGATGATCTTGAGAAATTGGTTCTCTATGCCTTGCGCTAGTATTAAGTCTTTTAAGTAAGAACTTATCTAAGACTAGATTAGTATTTTGTGTTTTTCAGTATTATGTGATGCTCAAATAAGTGTACTTAAACACCGTCCCAGTTTAATAAAATTTATTTCCATTTGTGTTTTCACATATTCTCATACATTCCTCATTCATATTCAACCAGATTCGACAATTGTGATGAAGTTCAGGGATATCTCGCGCGTATAATTAATGAAAATATCAATATCACCTCTAACTCTACTGGGTTAGATGTTGAAGATGATATTGATTATCAATTTAGAACACAAGAAATTTGGCAAATTTTGAACAAGGAAGATTGAAATTCCCGAAACCATTGAAGTGATTAATTTGGGAACAAGTGAAAACCCTAGGAATCTGAGGATAGGGGGAAAATTGCCTGAGAGCACGGCACAAGATTTAACCAAGTTATAGCCGAATACTTGGATGTTTTTGCATGGTCGTATAGCGATATGCCTGGTTTAGACCCATCCATTGTGGTTCACAAATTGCCAACAAAGGAGGATTTTAAACCTATAAAGCAAAAATTAAGGCGATTTAGGCCGGATTTACTCCTCCAAATCAAGGATGAAGTAAAAAAGTGCTTGAAGTAGGATTCATCGAGGTTTCTGATTATTCGGATTGGGTATCAAATATAGTGCCAGTACTTAAGAAAAACGGGAAAGTAAGAATCTGTGTGGATTTCAGAGATCTAAACAAAGCAACCCCGAAAGATAATTTCCCGTTGCCTCACATCGATGTTTTAGTAGACAATACCGCTGGAAATCATCTATTTTCATTCATGGATGGATTTTCAGGGTATAATCAGATATTAATGGCCGAAGAAGATAAGGTCAAAACCACATTTGTTACAGCCTGGGGAACTTTTTGTTACAAGGTCATGCCTTTCGGTCTCAAGAATGCCGGGGCAACTTATCAACGAGCAATGCTTGCTATACTTCATGATATGATGCACAAAGAGGTGGAAGTATATGTAGATGATATGATCGCCAAGACAAAGGAAGGAGATGATCATGTAGTGGTGTTAAGGAAGCTTTTTGAAAGATTAAGGAAGTTCCAGTTGAAATTGAATCCAGAAAAATGCACTTTCGGAGTGACATCTGGAAAATTATTAGGATTCATGGTTAGCCAAAAGGGGATAGAAATCGATCCTGATAAAGTCAAGGCGATTCAGGATTTGCCTCCACCAAAAACATTAAAGGAAATCAGAGGCCTCTTGGGAAGGTTGAATTACATTGCTCGATTCATATCACAGCTGACTGATAAATGCCAACCGCTGTTTAAACTGCTAAAGAAGAATGCCCTAATTGAATGGAATGACGAATGTGAAAAAGCCTTTAATCGGATAAATCCACCAGTACTGGTTACTCCAAAACCGGGGAAGCCATTGTTCTTATACTTGACAATTCTTCCTGAATCTATGGGTTGTGTGCTGGGGCAAAAAGATGAGGAAGGAAAAGAAAGAGCTGTTTACTACTTAAGCAAGAAATTCTCAATGGAGAACAAAAGTATTCAGAGATAGAAAAGACCTGCTGTGCATTAGTATGGGTTATGCACAGGCTTAGGCAGTATACGCTCTTCTACTCGATCGAGTTGATTACGAAGCATGATCCATTGCGATACTTGGCACGCAAACCGGCTTTAGTAGGTCGAATCTCGAAATGGCAGATGCTACTTTCTGAATTTGATATCATTTATGTGAATCAAAGTTCAGTCAAAGGACAAGTTTTAGCTGATCAACTCGCAGAAAGCCCAGTTGATGACGAAGAATTAAAGGAACAAGATCAGTTTCCAGATGAAGGCATCAGAATAACAGAAACAGAAGCCGAAAACAACAATTGGAAGTTGTATTTCGATGGAGCAGCCAACGTATACGGGTGTGGAATAGGGGCAGTCCTTATCTCACCAAAGAAGAACAGTTCCCGGCATCAGCCAGATTAATGTTTCCTTACACAAATAATGTAGCGGAATACGAGGCATGCATCATGGGATTAGAAATGGCAATTCAAATGAATATCGAGGAGCTCGAAGTGTTTGGAGATTCATCACTTATCATTTTCCAAACTCGAGGCGAGTTCAAAACTAAGGATCCCAAGTTGATTCCTTATCATAATCACTTGGCTGAGTTAACAGGAAGGTTCAAAGAAATTTCCTTCACTTATGTGCCGAGAACTCAGAATCAATTTGCTGATGCATTGGCTACTCTGGCCTCTTTGATCCAATTCACTGAAGGAGTAAGAATACAACCTTTGCAAGTCCGAATAAGAAGTGAACCCGCATTCTGTGCTGTGATTGAATCAAATGAACCATGGTTTCAAGATATCAAAATTTTCTTGCAAACAGGTGATTATCCTGAGTGTGCTACAAAAAAGGATCAGAAATCATTGAGACGTCTGGCAAGTCATTTCTTGTTAAGTGGAGATACCTTATACAGAAGGTCATTTGATACAACCTTGTTGAGATGTGTAGATGAAAAGAAGCTCAAAAATTAATGGAAGAAGTTCATGAGGGAGTATGTGGACCTCATATGAACGGATATGCTAGCTAAAAAGATTATGAGGCTAGGATATTTCTGGTTAACCATGGAATCAGACTGTATCAAACATGTGAGATCTTGTCATCTATGTCAAATTTACGCAAACAAGATAAATGCTCCTCCAAGGAATTACAGTCAATGTCAACACCATGGCCGTTCTCAATGTGGGGAATAGACGTAATCGGGCCAATATCGCCAAAAGCTTCAAATGGTCATCGATTCATACTAGTTGCAATCGATTACTTCACCAAGTGGGTTGAAGCTGCTTCATACGCCAGTGTGACAAAAGCCGTTGTGGTGCGATTCATCAAAAGAGATATCATTGCTCGATATGGAACTCCAGAAAGTATCATTACCGATAATGGTACAAATTGAACAACAATGCAATGACTGATTTATGTCAGCAATTCAAGATTAAACACCGGAATTCCACTCCATATCGCCCACAGATGAATGGAGCAGTAGAAGCCGCCAACAAAAACATCAAGAGAATCATTGAGAAGATGACGATTGCATACAAGGATTGGCATGAAATGCTCCCATTAGCATTAATGGCGTATCGAACCTCTGTAAGAGTGTCAACTGGGGCAACGCCCTATTCCCTGGTATATGGAACTGAAGCTGTTTTACCAGTAGAAGTTGAATTCCTTCGCTCCGAGTATTGGCTGAAACAGAGCTCGAAGAAGCTGAATGGGTTAGACAAAGGTTGAACAGTTAAATCTTTTAGATGAAAAAAGATTAACCGCCATGTGTCATGGACAATTATATCAACAAAGGATGGCTAGAGCATTTAACAGAAGAGTTAAGCCAAGAAATTTCCAAGAAGGTGATTTGGTTTTGAGAAAAATGCTGCCAAATGTGCAAGATTCCAGAGGAAGTTCACACCAAATTATGAAGGACCATATATAGTGAAGAAGGTCTTATCGGGAGGAGCATTAATCCTTTCCCAAATGGATGGACCCAATTTAAAGGATCCTGTGAACTCAGATGCTGTAAAGTTATATTATCCTTGATCAATAAAATTTGTCATTTCAAGTGATCAATTGATTTTATTTTAATTAATTATAAGCAAAGTTGATATTCCTGAAATTCTCTGAAGTCGAATCAAAGCCTGAAATTCTTTGAAGTTGAATCAAAGCCTAACCCACAAAATTCTTCTGAATAAATTTCCAGCCAAACACCATTTGAATCATCAGACAAAGAAGTTTGAGCATCTTATAATACTGAATGAATGCATTTATACAGTTTGGTCTATTGATTGTTCTTATTTTAAAAGAAAATATTACTGCAAGAATAACTAATTTTGATAGAAAATTGAAGCATGTTGGATTGAAAAAAAAAAAGAAGAAAAAAAAAAGAAAGAAAAAAAAAAGAAAAAAGAAAAAGAAAGAAAGAAAAAGAAAAAGAAAAAAGAGAAAGAAACCCCAAGTGGATTGAAAAATCACAAATACCCATCAGTCTAGACAGATAGTCTAGTACTACCCAGACTCAAAATCCATCCTTTCAAGATGGTGACCCAAAATCCATCCTTTCAAGATGGTGAAAAAATTCAGAAACCCATCAATTGAAGATGGTGATCAAGGCAAAATTCAGAAATTCATCAAGACAGAGTTCAGAAATTCATTCACTAGAAAAATATGATCAAGACAGAAGTTAGAAATCCATCCATTCCAGATGGAAACCAAAGCCCATTGGTCCGGCAAATGACCAAAGCCCATTGGTCCGGCAAATGACCAAACCAAAGCCCATTGGTCCGGCAAATGACCAAACCAAAGCCCATTGGTCCGGCAAATGACCAAAGCCCATTGGTCCGGCAAATGACCAAACCAAAGCCCATTGGTCCGGCAAATGACCAAACCAAAGCCCATTGGTCCGGCAAATGACCAAAGCCCATTGGTCCGGCAAATGACCAAAAAGCCCATTGGTCCGGCAAATGACCAAATTAAAGTCTAGGTCCGACAGTTGACCTAGCAAATCTCTAAGTCTAAACTCGACAGATAGTTTAGCACAAGATTTTGGAAGGAGAAGCTAAGCAAAAATTGGTTGTCTTTTTGTCTTTGTGGCAAAAGTTTTGTTCAAACTTTACCACAAAGAGGGGCAGCTGTAGACACCCAATTTTTGCCTAAATAATTAAGGCTTGAAATTTAATTAAACTCATTTTCCAAAAGCCTTAAGTATTGATGAAATTGGCTAAGTGATCAAGGCACAGGCCAAATGGCCTGTTGGTTAAATACATGGACCCAAACACACATTCAAGCTCAAGGACACAGGTTCAAACCCTAGCAAAGGCAAATTTTTGCCTTTTTATCATTTTTGTCTTTTCATTTTCCTCAAATGTGACTTTTGCCTTACTTTGCATCAGTTTTTAACTGACAAAACATCATTGATTGTAAAAATTGATGATGGATTACAAAGTGGTTACAAATATGAAAGATTAGTGCAAAAACAACCAAAAAGTTACAAAATTCAATGTATAAAGCATTCAATTGCACATGAATGAGATTACAAAAATTGAGTGGATGAATCTGGCATGGAATATGAAAACAATCATCAATTCATCAGTTTCAAACAATTTAATCATGGATTTTCTAATTAAATTCGTAAAAAAATCAAGGGGCAAAAATCAATTCATTTTTGAAACTGTTCGAAATGAAAATTGAGCTTGCAACCTATAAATAGGAGGTCCTAGGAGCAAAAGGCACAAGTCAATTTCAGAAGAACACATACATAGCAAAGCCAATTCGAAATTCTTGAAATTAGGGTATAGAATTCGAATTTTTTCAAATTCGAATTGATTGGATCAGATTTAATCCAAATTGAGTGTTGTAACAATGTTAGAAACTTTATTTGGATGATTTAGTGTGCTTAGATTTGTTCGAATTGATCGGATTTCTCTCTGAAATTTTTTTTTATTTTTTTCTTCAAACGCCATCGTACAACCACCACCGGAGCTGCCCCTTGCCGCCGTTCTGAGTGAACGCCACCACCACCAAAGGACGCGCCGTCGCAGCAGGAGTCGGACCGACAAGCTTCCAGCCGCCGAGGACCACCAGAGTCACCGGAATCCGCCCCGAAAAGTCGCGTCATCGTCTTCTTCACCCGCCAGAGCTCCGAGATCCGACCCAAAGATCCGAATCCAACCCGGTCGGTCATCGGTCAACGGTCGTCGGTCAACGGTCAATGGTCAACTCTAATCAGACGGTCCAGATTTCATCAGGCAGATTAGACGGTCCAGATTTGATCAAGCGATCAGATGGTCCAGATTTGATCAAGCGATTAGACGGTCCAAATTTCATCAAGCAGATCAGCGGCTCAGATTTGATCAAGCGATCAAACGGCCCAGATTTCATCAAGCGATCAGACGGCCCAGATCGAGTCAACAAGATCAGACGATCCAGATCGGTCAGCGAGATCGACGCTCCAGATCTCGTCCGCTTCATCCGACGGTCCAGGTTAATCTTCATTATTTTATTAATAGTTTAGTATATAATTTCAGAAAATAATAAAAATAGCAAAAAATAGTAAAAAAAATTATAAAAATTCATAAAAAATTCAGAAAAATTCAGAAAAATACAGAAAAATCTAGAAAAATCAAAATATTTATTTTTTATATAAATTTATTTTTTTGATTTTTTTTTAATATTTTTAATGTGTATTTATACACAAATTGCCTTAGAAATGCATATTTAATGCATGGGAAATATTTTTAATATATTTTAAATTATTCTGGATATGTTGTGAAATTATGTGATGATTTTTTTTAAAAAAAAAAATAATAAAAAAATAATAAAAAAAATAATGATAAAAATAGATAAAAATGACAAAATTGGATTTTCCAAAACCAAAATTTTTTAGAAAAAAAATAAAATAATAAAATATGATTTTTGGACTTAGAAAAATTATATTTTTACAAAAAAAAAAAAAACAATTGATTATCGATCTAGGGTCATCAAAAAAATGATTTTTTTATAAAAACTTGAAAATTTTAATGAACTTAAAATGAAAAGAGTTCAAAAAATTAAATTGATCAACAAATTAAGTTCTTTTTTAAAGAACTACGTTTTGTTTGATCTCGATTAGCGAGTACGTAGGCACCTGCGGCACATAAAAAATGAAAAAAATGTTTTTTTGTTTTTATATTGTGAATAATTATTTGTAAAATAAGTTTTTGCTAAAAAAAATGAAATCTATTTGTTGATATTGATATTCTAAAAAAAATGAATAAAAAATAAAAATAAATAAAAAATGAATGATTTGATTTGTGAATATTGTTTCATAATGTATCATTTGGATTTTTGAGCATGAAAAGGATAGATCATAAGTTTAAAATTCCAAAAGTGGTAACCAATCTGGTTTTAATAGGTTAGCCCCCGAATCCATGATATCTGGTTTTTAAAAGTTGATTTTTTTAAATCAAATTTTCGCAGACTAGTAGCTAAGTTAGGATCAACCGACCCATTGATCCTAGCTTTTTATTTTTTCCCGATTTATATCGGGTGGCGACTCTAAATTTTTTTTAAAAATTTCTTTTAACCCCTAGTCGAGGATCATGTTAAATGGGTTCGGGTTTAATGTGAATCGGGTTAGGAGAAATGAACCAGATCAGATTAAGAATAGTGGAAAAAATCCAGGCTCGACAATATAGATAACTAAATATTTATCAAACAAATTTTGATTGATTGAACCAAAGTTGTTTTTAAGTTGGAAAGTTCGTGGTGAATTTTATCGCCACTATTTTGGGGCCTAAATGATTTAGTTTGATAAAAATAATTTTAGAAATGAATAGATCTTTTCGAATAGGTAGAAATCGGTATTATATGCGAGATTCAGAGTTAAAATGACCAAGTTATGGCCATTTTAAATTGGAACTTTTCTTTATACCAACTTTAACGTTCTTTTGACATTGTCTTGTCAAAATTCAAGAAAATCATCAAGAAATACTCATTTTAGGTGTTTTTTTTTTTTCTAGGTGACTTCGAGGAAGGATGCCTATATCCCGAAGATTATTTCGATTGAGTGTAGTGTGTGAATGACTCATATATATAGAAGAATAGTCGATATGGTATCGTGAGTTTATTTCCTTTAAATGCTATACTTGTTGTGTTTGTAATTTAGTTGCATTAGAGCTAGGAAAAAGACAAATGGATATGTATGTAAATAATTCCTTGAAAGAATCCTAAGGTTATCGAGGTCGAAATTGATTTAAATGTTTGTTTTAGTATAACACTTGCTTTGTATGAAATTCTTTGATTGCCTTAATTTGATAATAATAATATTATGATATCATAAATAAATGGATTCATGCATACCACGAAGTGAGTCATATTACATTTAGGTTATTATCCTTAGGTGAGAAGGATAGTAAGCTCATGTTGAAAGCAACACTTGGCGAAGTGTCCGAAAGCAATTGCCTGGCGGCGGTAAGAAAATGCTTGGCGGAAGATCCAAAAGCAAGGCTCGATTCAAGTAGACTTCACATGCTTGGCGATTTTGATCATAAGCATAAATCTTTTTACTAAAACTACTTGTTTGAGGTTATGTATCACCAAACCTCGAATGGAGGGCGCAAATCCATTCAACATATAGTTCCCGGAAAACTATATGCCTTGTTTGCCCACATATATGTTGCATTCCATTTGTTTGATTAAACAACTATTTGAAATTTTGTTACAAGAAGTATTTATGGAAATAGTTCTCACTAAGCCTATTAGCTTATATCCCCATAGATATCTTTTGCAGTTTCCCTATCTGTGGTTGAGATCACAAGGACCTTGCAGTCAGGTAATTTCTTTTGGATAAAGGAAATTTAGATGAAGTTTAGTATTAGAAATGATGTACATATATTCTTGTAATAGATTAGTGAAAAAGAGATATGTCCCTAAGTTTATAAAATCATTATTATAAGTAAATTAAATATTATGAATCTTCTTTTCTTAATATGTTATTATATCTTCTTAAGCTTCATAATTCCATGTATGGTCCTCTAAATTATGAAGAGCACGTCTTACATTTAATATAAAAGTTTTTGGGAATTGCTAAGGTTGTCATACTTAAGCTTTAATATTGAGTGTGGCGGATTGTTACGTTTCGGATACCTTTTGGGCGTGACAATAGTAGAATAGAGAATCAACATCATGAACACTTAGCTATTGTGTTACTGTAACCCCTAATTTTTAGGGTAATTTCAGGCTTAAACCCTAAGCTGAAAAGTCAATCGGAAACCCTAAGTCAACAAATCCTTAGTAAACCCTAACAGTTTAGATCTGGCAATCCTGTGTTCTTAAACTGAGAAGTCGAAATATGAGTGAAGAGTGTAGATTGGCTTGTAATAATATTAAGATGCTAAAAAATATCAGATGGGTAAATTTTTTGGCCTATTTCAAACTTGATCGGATACAGACTTTGAAAAGCGTGTTCCAAGGCTCGATACCCCAAAAATATGCTATTAGTTTCGTTAGATTCGTAATTTCATAAGATTTCTAAATATTTCAGTTATATAATTTTTCGGTTTATAAAGGTTTCCATTATAGCCTTTTTAACATATTTTCATTATTAACGATAATTTAATTGTCTAATCTACTTTTTGATTTCTAATCACACTATTCACAAGTACAATTACTCATATCCTATTTTTACATCCTTACAACCTATTCTTGCAATCTTACATCATTTTCCTTATCTACTTTTCCAATACATTTTGTTACTTAAATTACTTTTAAATTTGAATTTTATTACACACAACAAATATCTTTACATCTCTCTCTCTTCCTCTCACCAAAACTGGCGCCCCCTCTCCTACACACTCTCTCTCATTTTGTTTAATTTTTCTCCTTTTGTTTAATCAAAACAAACCCTGTTTCCACTTCTATAAATACTCCTTTATGTCTTTCACTTTTCATTTTCTCTCTTTCTCTCTAAAACAAGCTCTTGCAATTTTTTTTTCTCCCTCTCTTCCTTTCCTTTGTGCCATGACCCTCCACACACACACATACTAACACAATATTTTTCTTCAATTTTTTCTAGCACCACACATTTAACAGGTAAATAGATATATACCTTACCATAATAAAACATGTAATTGCAAGATCATACATGTGTGGTTCCACTAAAATCCCCATGAGCTTTATGCTAGGGATGTGGAAACACTTAAGCATGAGATTCTTGCCATCATAATGTTGTGAATCTTGATATTTAAGTTGTTTTACTATTATTTTGCTATATTATTTTTTTATGTTGTTATTATTGATATTTTGTGTATGTATTATTTATTAACCACATCTACATAATGTTGATTTCGCATTTGCATTCATTGACTTGCATGATATACTAGATCTAGTTGTTTTGAACACACATAAATGCCATAGATTTTTGTCTTATGTAGATAAAAGACTTGTAGTAGCTAATAATAATGAGAAATGTTAGAACGCCCAAGATCTATTTTAGGTTCAACAAAAATGATTTTCGGAAATTTAGATCTAAAAAGAATCCTATTTAGAAAAGCTTTTTTCCAACTCTGAAATTAGTATTTTACATTAAATATGAAGGGTAGGGAATAGGTATCATAAAGGAATGGTTTGGAGGACTAAAGCTTAGATCTACTAAGAGATAGTTTTAAAACAAGAAAAGTTTACAAAAGTTATGTTAGCATTATGTTTCAACCCCAACAACAAACTTAAAATTCATAATAAGAAAAGGTTGATAAGTGAACACTATTTTTTAACCCTAAAATAAGAGTTTTATTAATAAAAGAGAAGCCTTAAGGAGTAGGTTTGATTAAGACTTAATTTTAGAAAGATTAAATGAATTTTACACAATAAACAATCTCAAACATAAATTTCAAAATTCGGATTAAGAAATAACCCCCTTTGAAACACCTATTTCCAAATGCCAAAATGAGGATTTTAATGGAAAAATATAAGCCTTAGGAAATAGATGTAATAAAGACTTAATTTTAACAAGGATAAGTGGATTCTATCAAGGTATAATCCTAAACAAGGAAATGTTTCAAATATAGATCAAGCAATGCTTTCATTCCTTAAAATCTTGTAAAATTCATAACTAGATAAAACCCCTGTTTAAACATCTATTTTCCAACTCTAAAATGAATAATTTTATTAAAATAATGAAGGTATTAAGCATATAAGTCATTAAAGTTGTATTTTAATAAAAACAAGTATGAATTTGCAAGAAATAAAACTAGTTTTCCTAAGTCAAGTATTCTAAAAGGTTTTGTAAAGTAAAAAGTTTTCTAAAAATTCTTATAATCAAATATCATTAAGGATATACATATAGATAGCACATATCATGGCATTCATGATAATGACTTATAGGTATTGCATGTACATATAATATACTTGATAGAAACCATGCTTAAGAAAATAGTGTCTTTCAAACCCCATAAAGCATTATCTAAGTACATGAGGAAATAGATTGATCAAAACCCATGAATCATGCATGATATTGAGTTATATATGTATATAAAAGAGTCTTTCAAGATATAATGATAGCTAAGTATTTATCAAAGCTTATGAATGAGGCTTGGATTGAAATTAGAATTTGATTTGTGGGGCAAGAATCTCGTATAACATTTTTTACCCTACTATTCATGAACCAAACTACCTTGTTTGATGGAAACAAATTTAGAAATAGATGGCTCATCAAATAGGTAGAAATCGGTATATAATATTCGAAATTCCGAGTGTGGAGTAGAATGTACATGTGAATTCTGCTTGGTTGAATTGATGATAAGAATATCGAAATGGGAATTATTATAAATATGTGTATGATTTAGTATAGAATTGAAGTGTCCGAAATCTCTTTGATCGCCTATAATTCACTTAAATAATATGCCATGACCATACAACTAAATTGTCCATGCATAACATATATTGAGTCACATTACATTTGTTGTTATACCTTTGTAGGAAAAAAGGCATAATAGCTAGATGACGGGTGGGCCTGAAAACTCAGATATTGGTGATAAACCAAAATTATTCCTATTTTATGAATGCTAAATTGGACTTTTATTGATCATTTTATTGATAAATATTATGAATTTGGCACTTAAATATATTAATTTATGCTTTCAGGACCTTGAAGGAGTTATTTTATGGAAAGAAAGCAAAACGGGTCAAAAAAATGCAAAGTTTGGACCAAAAAGTGGTTAACACAACAAAGACAAGCCATGTCCCAGTCATGTCACTTTCCACTGTGAAGAACTTGGCCAGACATGCTCAAGTGACACGACTTGTCCCCAAACACGTCAATTTAACAGTGAATTACTTTTTGTCAAACGACTTGTTTAATGAATAGTAACCCCCTATTTATTAAAATAACGTTCATTGAGTATTAAAAGGGGTGTTACTTTGGAAAGCCAAAAGACCCGTAACTCCCGTAACTTCCCATTTCCTCTATAATGAGCATTCAATTCCATTTATGTGTTACTTTGAAAAGCCAAAAGATCCGTAACTTCTGTAACTTCCCATTTCCTCCATCAATGAGCATTCAATTCCATTTATGCAAAGATCATTATAAAATGAAGATGGAAGAACAAGAAAAAGAGAGACAGAGACAAGAAAAAAAAACACACTTTTATGTATTTTTACAATAGCATTTGTGCTTGAGTGTATCAATTTATCAAGGAACATCGTTTGTATTGCTAATATAATTTTAGATCCTTTCTATTTCTCCTTGTTATTGATTTATATTGTTTTATCTATGGAGGAGTAGTTTAATATTGCTTGGGTATCGTGGATCCTTGATTGATTTCATGTGATTCTTTTGTTTTTAATTTCAAAATATGTTGATTTTATTGTATTCAATAGCTTGTGCCCAAAGAATGAGTCTAATTGGATGGTGCATCCCATTGGATTTATGTTTGATTTTTGTTAAAAATACACCGAAAGGTTAATTTAATGAATAAATCTAAAGCTATTGATGAGATTGCTCATAATCACCTAGAGATAGGGATGGTGAAATCTTCTGTCACTCGTTTTGAATTCATCACTTTGGTTTTAAAATGAAGGATTCTTGTTCTTTATGCAAATTTAAGTTGCTAATAGTTAGGGAGACATTCCGACAGTTTGGCTTAGGTTTAGGTGCTTTTGACTTTGAGAGAAGCATTAGCATAATTTAGTGAATCCGATGGTTCAATAATCAATACAACTTTTTGAGAAAATTCTTGAGTCATATGAATAGATCTTAGGTGAAGCATGACCCAAGCAACCTTGTGAATTGATTTATCCTTTTGCATGCTTGCTGTGAAATCTGTGAATATTAGACTTAGTTTAGTTTCTATGTATATAAAACCAAATTTGATTTTTTCGGCTTGATAATAGGAAAAGAGTGAGTAGAAGTACTCATCAATGTTCCCTAGGAATATGACCTAGATCATTTCTCTATGCCACATCTGATGGGTGCGCTTGCCCTGTAAGACCATAGTTAAAAAAAAAAACGATTTAGAAAATTTATAAATTTAATACTTGGTCTTTTGAATCTATCAAGTTTTTGGATTAGGGATACTCTTGAGAAGGGAATATTTGGTTTTCTATGCTTGTTTTGAATGTGAAAAAAAAAAACCCCACTTTACACTTTGCTATTGTACTTGAAAATATACTTAGAAAACTGTTTAGAAATAGCATTCATAAAAAAAAAAAAAGAGACTTCTAGTACCTTACTCATCTATTTTGTGATTAGTATACTTAGTTTGAAATTTAGGATGAAATCTAGGTGTGGTAAACTTACTTGCTAATTAGGGATGGAATCTAGAGTCTAAAAGTGGATCGAAGTCCTTAGTTGAAAGTTAAATAGTTGTGGTTCTAAACTTGTTGATTTGTATATTTTCTTTTCAAATATTTTGAGAGCCCTCCTAATCTTTGGTGAAAGAGCATATGAAGTTCATCACTTGGTGATCCTTTTTAGAATAAATCTCTTTGGAAATAATCAATTGTTGTGCTAAATTGAATACAAATAGCATGCTTCTTATATACAATTGATGAAAAAAATCAAAAGGCCTATACTCCAATGACTCAAGCATTTGAGTTATGAGTATCCTAACTTGAAGGTTAGAGTGAGTAGAGAGTTCGATGGGGTCCCTTTAAAACCCGGTCACTTGGGTGATGAGCCCGGGATGTGCCGACTCGATGAACTCACTATAACGAGAAGGGCGGAAAGGCAAAAGTTCATTAGATGACCTTGAGAAAGAAAGCTGAAAAGATGCAGGCTACACCCGTCCAGAGGAAAAGGAAAAGAAGCGGGCAAAAACCCATCCCTTTGAAGGCTAAAAAAATTTTTTGAAGAGATTTTTAAATAAAGGGAGAAAATCCAGAGGAAGAACAGATACAATTACTTTCACTTTAGATTGTTGTGCTTAGAAAAGTAGTTGAAGAGTTTATATATTTGTTAATAAGTGGTGAAGTATAACTGGGTCTCTTTTGCTATTGTTTGACTTCGTGTTTATTTTGTGACTTTGGAAGCTATTTTTAATTGGTGAGGGTAAAGTTTAACTTACCTGGATTAGCTTTAGAATTTCGATTTTGGTATGCTAGTTACATATAAACGATAGATTTGAGCAATAGGTACAAAAGCAAATTATTATGATCTAAAATGATTTATGAATGCTATGTAAGTTTTCACTTGTGAAAAATTCTGAGCATATTTGATGATGGTTTTTTTTCTTTGTTCTTAAATTGTTTGCTTGAGGACAAGCAAGTGTTTAAGTGTGGGGAATTTGATAAACCAAAATTATTCCTATTTTATGAATGCCAAATTGGACTTTTATTGATCATTTTTATTGATCAATATTATGAATTTGGCACTTAAAAATATTAATTTATGCTTTCAGGCCTTTGAAGGAGTTATTTTATGGAAAGAAAGCAAAACGGGTAAAAAAAATGCAAAGTTTGGACCAAAAAGTGGTTAACACAACAAAGACAAGCCATATCCCAGTCATGTCACTTTCCACTGTGAAGAACTTGGCCAGACATGCTCAAGACACGACTTGTCCCCAGACACGTCAATTTAACAGTGAATTACTTTTTGTCAAACGGCTTGTTTAATGAATAGTAACCCCCTATTTATTAAAATAACGTTCATTGAGCATTAAAAAGGGTGTTACTTTGGAAAGCCAAAAGACTCGTAACTCCCGTAACTTCCCATTTCCTCTATAATGAGCATTCAATTCCATTTATGTGTTACTTTGAAAAGCCAAAAGATCCGTAACTTCCGTAACTTCCCATTTCCTCCATCAATGAGCATTCAATTCCATTTATGCAAAGATCATTATAAAATGAAGATGGAAGAACAAGAAAAGGGAGAAGAAGAAGAAAAGGAGAGACAGAGACAAGAAAAAAAAAACACTTTTATGTATTTTCAGAGCAGCATTTGTGCTTGAGTGTATCAATTTATCAAGGAACATCGTTTGTATTGCTAATATAATATTAGATCCTTTTTATTTCTCCTTGTTATTGATTTATATTGTTTTATCTATGGAGGAGTAGTTTAATATTGCTTGGGTATTGTGGATCCTTGATTGATTTCATGTGATTCCTTTGTTCTTAATTTCAAAACGTGTTGATTTTATTGTATTCAATAGCTTGCGCCTAAAGAATGAGTCTAATTGGATGGTGCATTCCATTGGATTCATGTTTGATTTTTGTTAAAAATAGACTGAGAGGTTGATTTAATGAATAGATCTAAAGCTATTGATGAGATTGCTCATAATCATCTAGAGATAGGGATGGTGAAATCTTCTGTCACTCGTTTTGAAATTCATCACTTTGGTTTTAAAACGAAGGATTCTTGTTCTTTATGCAAATTTAAGTTGCTAATAGTCAGGAAGACATTCCGATAGTTTGGCTTAGGTTTAGGTGCTTTTGACTTTGAGAGAAGCATTAGCATAATTTAGTGAATCCGATGGTTCAATAATCAATACAACTTTTTGAGAAAATTCTTGAGTCACATGAATAGATCTTAGGTGAAGCATGACCCAAGCAACCTTGTGAATTGATTTATCCTTTTGTATGCTTGCTGTGAAATTTGTGAATATTAGACTTAGTTTAGTTTCTATGTATATAACACCAAATCTGATTTTTTCGGCTTGATAATAGGAAAAGAGTGAGTAGAAGTACTCATCAACGTTCCCTAGGAATATGACCTAGATCATTTCTCTATGCTACATCTGATGGGTGCGCTTGCCCTGTAAGACCATAGTTGAAAAGAAAACGATTTAGAAAATTTATAAATTTAAAACTTGGTCTTTTGAAACTATCAATTGGCATGGGATCGTCTGAATTAAAAATGAAGTGGAGTAGGCACTTGAATCAACTACATAATTAATGAGTGGGTGGGCATCTAAAACAACCACTAAGTGTTTGAGAGTAAAATTGAAATCTATGGTTGTATGGGCTTGAAACACCTAACCCCGAATGGAGGGCGTAAATCCATTCAACATAGGACTCTCGGAATGTCTTATGTATTGTATGCTCACGTTCTTAAGAATTTCATATGATTGTTTAATGTAATTCGCTTGCCCTATTGTTTGATGGAGTATTTAATTTGGAAGTGAAACTCACTAAGCCTGTAAGCTTATACCCCTATAATTTCTTGCTACAGTACAATTATCTATGGCTATCGCCAAGGGGACATTTCTCTTAAGTATAGCTTTTGGAATTTAAGGAGCTTTTTGAAGAAGTTGGGACGTATATGTTAGGCATAGACTTCTAGTTAAATCTCCTTAATTATATATATATATATATATATATATGATGTTGTAAGAGACCTTTGTAGACCTTAAAGACTCTTAATATTTTGACGGGGATATGCTCCTTAGATCTTTGTAATAGTTTAATCTTAGTTATAACTGTTATGATTTATATTCTTATTGCTATGTATATCTTCTTAAGCTATTTCGATTCAAAGTAAGGTCCTCTACATGGTGAACGTAAGCCTTACACCCGGTGTCTAAACTCATGGGATGACTAAGATTGTCATATTTGAGTTTAAATATTGAGTGTGGCGGACTGTCGCGTTTATGATACCCTTTGGGGTATGATAGTTACACATTTTGTCGGAGAATCAATTTTTTTTAAAAAAGATCTAAGTGTTCATTTGGCTAGTTGAAGATTGAATATTTAGGCCATATAGCAGGAAGGAATGGGGTTCGCTCAGATCCATCAAAGATATCAGCTATTAAAGATTGGCCGAAACCAGAGATAGTTATAGAATTACGAGGCTTTTTAGGCTCGTCGGATTATTATTGTTGTTTTATATAGGGTTATGCATCAATTACATATTCCTTGATTGACATGCTATAGAAAGATTGTTTTGAGTGGATTCCACAATCTTTAGAGGCTTTTAAGCGACTGAAATTAGCATTTTATCTGGCTCATATTATGAGACTTCTAGATTTTTCATGTCCATTTATTGTGGAAACTAATGTTTCAGAACATGGTATTGGTGCAGTGTTGTTACAATAAAATCAACTAGTGGCATTTTTTAGTAAGAAGATGTCAGTACATCTACAAAAGGCCTCTGCTTATGTAAGAAGATTACATGCGATAGTGGAAGCTATAAGGAAGTGGAGACAGTGTCTCTTAAGCCAACATTTTACTATCATAACAAATCATAGAGGTTTAAAGGAGATACTAAATCAAGTCATTTAAACTCTAGAACAACAAAAATATTTTCCCAAATTCATTAGATATGACTATACGATCACTTACAAACTAGGTCGTGAGAATATTAATGCAGATGCATTGTCACTACAAGGGAATACTGAAGCGGAGTATTTTAGCATTTCAACACCTTATTTCAAATTGATCAAGGATTTGAAACATGAATATCAAGTGCTGCCTGCCTTTCGACAGGTTGTGTCTAACTTAAACTAAGGGAAAATAATGAAATATTCTCTATATTGGAGAAATGGACTTATGTACTATAGAGTACGATTATTTTTTATGCCTCAATCTCATCTCATTCCTATTTTATTGTGTAAGTTCCATAGTTCTCCTTTTGGTGGTCATTTTGGTGTACTAAAAACCTATAAAAGGCTGGCTTCTTCTTTCTATTGGGAGGGTATGAAATGTACTGTAGAAGAATTTGTTCAACAGTGCGTAGCTTGTCAATAGGCCAAATATATTACCAAGGAACCAGCTGTTCAGTACAACCATTGCCTATTCTAGAGAGAGTTTGGGAAGACATTAGTATGGATTTTATCAAATCCCTTCTAACTTCACATGGGCTTTAAGTAATAATGGCAATGGTGGACAGACTATCTAAATATTATCATTTGGGTACTCTTGATCAAGATTTTACAACAACTAAGGTTGAACAACTATTTTTAAATATAGTGGTGAAGTTACATGGATTTCCAAGAACCATTGTTTCGGATAGAGATCCGATTTTTCACAAGTCGATTTTGGAAAGAACTATCCAAGCTTAGTACAACTCAGTTACATATGTCAAGTGCTTATCATCCACAGTCGGATGGTCAGACAGAAGTGTTAAATCGAATGGTTCAACAATATTTGAGAAGTTTTGCTATGGAGTTTCCGACTCAATGGGTAAAATATTTACCATGGGCTGAGTATTCATACAATACATCTTATCATCAAGGAGTAGCAACAACACCTTTTCATGTTGTTTATAGCAGAGCACTCTGAAATTACCATACTATTTTAGAGGTGATCCTAAGTTGGAAGTGTCAAGCCCCGAAGGGTACCCTAAACGTAGCAGCCCGCCACATATAATATCAAGACTCAAGAATGATTTCCTTAGTCATGCGAAAGCCTTAGTATTATATGTAAGGCGTCTAGCACGGTAATAGGATACGCTTTTGGGAAGCATAGTCTAAGCAAGTAAAAATGAACATACAAGAATCCATAAATAAAATATGTTATAGCATTAATAACCAAAGGTCTATTACACGATTTCTTAAGAGCATACCCTTGCACTATTTTACACACACACGCACTGTAAAAAGATCAGAGTTACTCACATATGCATTTTTCCCTTAGCTATCATAGTAGTCTATAGAAAAGTCTTGATCTGGATCTATAGTCTCTACAAGATAGAAAACATACACTATTAAGCATATAACTAAACAAGAATTTCTACTTGTGTTTAAGTATCATAGACTCAATTCCTAACTTCTTTAATTTGTTTTCCTCAAGGAATTATAAGACGTTGCAAATATGGTAGTTCCGCAAGCCAATTATCGAACAGGATCAAAGGGATGTCCCTTGCAGGGTTTTAAGGGCAGTACCCCTGAAAAGCTAGAAAAAGTTGATGATCTAGGTTTAAGAAATCTTAAGAAAAAGTTGCATTTTTTAAAACCTAAAGATCGAAATAGTCTTTACAATATTTAAATACTACATTAAAGGTTTCAAAGGAATTCTAATCTAAATATTCAAGTAGATTTCCTCCAAAAGCTTCAAATGAGTACTTACGCGGATATGAGGAGACCTCGGGTACAAAAATAGGTGTTCTTGAGAATGCAAATACCTATAAGGGCATAAGCTTATGGGCTTAGTGAGTAAATCCCAAAAAAATATTCATACTCAAAGTAAATTATCAACCAAGTTTATTAGTCAAGCAAATGGAATGCAACAACCACATAAGTATGCAAGACATATGACTTTCCGAGAATCATATGTTGAATGAATTACGCCCTTCATTCGAGGTTAGGTATTCAAGCCAATTACAGCACGACTTTTAAAAACACTTTTAAGATCTTATCGGCTCCTATACGCCATAAAAAACTTGTAGTTATTACAGGCTCCTACTAGCCACCAATTTATGTAGTTCTTACCAGCTCCTACTTGCCACTTATATGGTATATTGGTTATGCCTACCATCACTATTATATGCTTATCCCACAACTGTATAGTAGTGAACGAAATGTGACCCAACATATGAAGTGCATGCATAATTTCTTAATTAAAGTCTAGTAGTTATATTTAACTTCTTTTAAGTGAGCAACCAATTTCAAACACTTCAAGATATTAATGTACATGCAACTTTATTACAAACTGTCGAGCCTGGATTTTTTCCACTTATTCTTATCTGGTCTATTTCTTCTAACCCGATTCACATTAAACCCGAACCCATTTAACATGAATCCTCGACTAGGGGTTAAAAGAAATTTTAAAAAAAATTTAGAGTCGTCACCCGATATAAATCGGGAAAAAATAAAAAGCTAGGATCAATGGGTCGGTTGATCCTAACTTAGCTACTAGTCTGCGAAAATTTGATTTTTTAAAAAAATCAACTTTTTAAAAACCAGATATCATGGATTCGGGGGCTAACCTATTAAAACCAAATCGGTTACCACTTTTGAAATTTTAAATTTCTAATCTATCCTTTTCATGATCAAAAAACTCAAATAATATATTATAACAGAAATATTTACAAATCACATTATTCATTCTTTATTTTTTATTTTTTATTTTTTTTAGAACATAAACATCAACAAAATATCTTATATTTAAAAAATATTTATTTACTAAAAAGAACAAAACATTTTTTTTTATTTTTTAATGTCGCCCTGCAGGTGCCTACGTACTCGCTAACCGAGATCAGACAAAACGTAGTTCTTTAAAAAAAGAACTTAATTTGTTGATCAATTTTAATTTTTTGAACTCTTTTCATTTTAAGTTCATTAAATTTTGAATTTTTTGTGAAAACCATTTTTGATGATCCTATGATCTAATCAATTGTTTTTTTTTTTTTATGAAAATATAATTTTTCTAAGCCCAAAAATCTTTTTTTTTTAATTTTGTTCTTTGGAAAATCCAATTTATTATTTTATTTATTTTTTTACATTTTTTTTATTTTTTATTTTTTTTAAAAAATCATCACATAAATTCACAATATATTCAGAATATATTAAAAAAATTAAAATCATTTTTCATGCATTAAATATGTATTTTCTAAAGCAATTTATGCATATATACACATTAAAAATATTTAAAAATATTAAAAATATCAAAAAAAATAAATTTATATAAAAAATAAATATTTTGATTTTTCTGGATTTTCTGTATTTTCTGAATTTTCTGAATTTTTTATGAATTTTTTACTTTTTTTATTATTTTCTGAAATTAATTATAAATAAACTATTAATAAAATAATGCGGATTAACCTGGACCGTCGGATGAAGCGGATGAGATCTGGAGCGTCGATCTCGCTGACCGATCTGGATCGTCTGATCTTGTTGACTCGATCTGAGCCGTCTGATCGCTTGATGAAACCTGGGCCGTCTGATCGCTTGATGAAATCTGGGCCGACTGATCGCTTGATGAAATCTGGGCCGTCTGATCGTTTGATTAAATCTGGGCCGTCTGATCGCTTGATGAAATCTGGGCCGTCTGATCAGAGTTGACCGTTGACCGATGACCGACGACCGTTGACAGATGACCGATCGGGTTGGATTCGGATCTTCGGGTCGGATCTCGGAGCTCCGGCGGGTGAAGAAGACGACGACGAGACTTTTCGGGGCGGATTCCGGCGGCTCCTGGTCCTCGGTGGCTGGAAGCTTGTCGGCCCGACTCCAATGGTGGTGGCGCGTCCTCTGGAGGTGGTGGTTCACGCCCAGAACCACCATGGACGGCGGCTCGAAGTGGTGGTCGCCGGCGGTTCAAATCCGAAAAAAATAAAAAATTTTACAGAGATGATTTTGAACAATTTGATCAAATTAAAGCACACTCGATCACTTTAAACTTGTTCCTAAAGCTCCTTAAACACTCCAATTGAATCAAAAACAATTCGAAATTCTCAAATTTCGAATTTTCTCTTTAAGAACCCTAATTTTCGAAATTTTCGAATTCACTCATTCTGATTGTGTTTTGTTGAAATTGACTTGTGCCTTTTGCTCCTAGGACCTCCTATTTATAGGTTGCAAACTCAATTTTACGTTTCAAACCGTTTCAAAAATGAATTGATTTTTGCCCCTTGATTTTTCACGAATTTAATTAGAAAATCCATGATTAATTTGTTTGAAACTGATGAATTGATGATTGTTTCCATATTCCATGCCAGATTCATCCACTCAATTTTTGTAACTCCTCATTCATGTGCAATTGAATGCTTTATACATTGAATTTTGTAACTTTTGGGTTGTTTTTTGCACTAACTTTGTAACCACTTTGCAATCCCATCACCAATTTTGACAATCAATGAGGTTTTGTCAGTTAAAAACTGATGCAAAGTAAAGCAAAAGTCACATTTGAGGAAAATGAAAAGACAAAATGATAAAAAAGGCAAAAATTTGCCTTTGCTAGGGTTTGAACCTGTTTCCTTGAGCTTGAGTGTGTGTTTGGGTCCATATGTTTAACCAACAGGCCATTTGGCCTGTGCCTTGATCACTTAGCCAACTTCATCAATACTTAAGGCTTTTTGGAAAAAAATTAGTTTAATTAAATTTTAAGCCTTAATTAATTTGGGTAAAAATTGGGTGTCTACAGCTGCCCCTCTTTGTGGTAAAGTTTGAACAAAACTTTTGCCACAAAGACAAAAAGACAACCAATTTTTGCTTAGCTTCTTCTTCCAAAATCTTGTGCTAAACTTATCTGTCGAGTTCAGACTTAGAATTTGCTAGGTCAACTGTCGGACCTAGACTTTAATTTGGTCATTTGCCGGACCAATGGGCTTTGGTTTCATTTGCCGGACCAATGGGCTTTGGTCATTTGCCGGACCAATGGGCTTTGGTTTGGTCATTTGCTGGACCAATGGGCTTTGGTCATTTGCCGGACCAATGGGCTTTGGTTTTGGTTATTTGCCGGACCAATGGGCTTTAGTCATTTGCCGGACCAATGGGCTTTGGTTTTGGTCATTTGCCGGACCAATGGGCTTTGGTCATTTGTCGGACCAATGGGCTTTGGTTTTGGTCATTTGCCGGACCAATGGGCTTTGGTTTGGTCATTTGCCGGACCAATGGGCTTTGGTTTGGTCATTTGCAGGACCAATGGGCTTTGGTTTGGTCATTTGCCGGACCAATGGGCTTTGGTCATTTGCCGGACCAATGGGCTTTGGTTTTAGTCACCATCTAGAATGGATGGATTTCTGACTTCTGTCTTGTTCACTATCTTGGATAGATTTCTGAATTTTGTCTTCATCACCATCTTGAGTGAATGAATTTCTGGATCTTTCTTGATCACTATCTTGAATGAATGTATTTCTGAATTCTGTCTTGATCACCATCTTTAGTAGATGGGTTTCTGGATCTGTCACCATCTTGAAAGGATGAATTTTGGGTTACCATCTCTAAATGATGGATTTTGGGTCACCATCTCGATGGATTTTGAGTTTGGGTAGTACTAGACTATTTCTAGACTGAGGTGTATTTGTGATTTTTCAATCCACTGGGAGTTTCTTTCTCTTTCTCTTTTTCTTTTTCTTCCTTTCTCTTTTTTTTTTTCTCTTTTTTTCTCTTCTTTTTTCTTTTCTTCTTTTTTTTTTCTTCTTTTCCTTTTTTTTCTCTTCTTTCTTTTTTTTTTTCAATCCAACATGCTTCAACTTTCTATCAAAATTAGTTATTCTCGCCATAATATTTTCTTTTAAAATAAGAACAATCAATAGAGCAAACTGTATAAACGCATTCATTCAGTATTATAAGATGCTCAAATTTCTTTTTCTGATGATTCAAATGGTGTTTGATTGGAAATTTGTTCAGAAGAATTTTGTGGGTTAGGCTTTGATTCAACTTCAAAGAATTTCAGGCTTTGATTCGACTTCAGAGAATTTCGGAATATCAACTTTGCTTATAATTAATTAAAATAAAATCAATTGATCACTTGAAATGACAAACTTTATTGATCAAGGATAATATAACTTTACAGCATCTGAGTTCACAGGATCCTTTAAATTGGGTCCATCCATTTGGGAAAGGATTAATGCTCCTCCCGATAAGACCTTCTTCACTATATATGGTCCTTCATAATTTGGTGTGAACTTCGCTCTGGAATCTTGCACATTTGCCAGCATTTTTCTCAAAACCAAATCACCTTCTTGGAAATTTCTTGGCTTAACCTTTTTGTTAAATGCTCTAGCCATCCTTTGTTGATATAATTGCCCATGACACATGGCGGTTAATCTTTTTTCATCTAAAAGATTTAACTGTTCAACCCTTTGTCTGACCCATTCAGCTTCTTCGATCTCTGTTTCAGCCAGTACTCGGAGCGAAGGAATCTCAACTTCTACTGGTAAAACAGCTTTAGTTCCATATACCAGGGAATAGGGCGTTTGTAAACCCCGGAAATTCTCAGTAGCTAGAAAACCCTAGGAGTTGGAGACGAAACCCTAATCCGATCAGATTGAGTTTAGTGAATGGAGCCTAGGAACCCCCAAATCCGGCTTTCCATCGGTTCATAGTAAAATAAATATTTTGGAGTAAATGAATCTGAATTGTTGTTCCAAAGTACATTCAAACCTTTGAAAGTTTTAAATTCGGGAATTTTTCAATTCCGGGCCTTCCCGAGCCCAATACGGAAAAGCGTGCCCCGGGCCACGGATTCAGAAAAATATTCCGGAATATTCATTAGAACCGTAATTTTACAAAGATTCCAAAAATATCAATTTCATAATTTTCCGAGCTATAAAGATTACAGTTATAGCTTTTCCCGTGTTTTCGGAACAACCGGTAAAGTAGATGTCTTGTCTACTATTCACAAGTACAACCTACACTACACACTACCCATACCCTATTCTTACATCCTTACAACTACTCATTTCAATTTTCTTTTCCAAGAAATTTTGTCTTTTAAATAATTATTACATTTATTACATTTTCATTTACTAAATTACAAATTTCATTTTTTTTTCAAAACTCTCACACACACACACACATATGGCCAGCGCCCCTCCCTCCTATTTTCCCCCTCATTTGTGTTATTTTTACTTCTTTTAATTAACTAAACCCTAAATCACTTAATATATATACTAAATGTTCTCTCTCTCTCCTCATTTTCTTCTTGTTTCAAAGTTTGAAAAGAGAAAAAGCTCTCTCCTTCTCTTCTTCTTGTGCCGAGCAACCCCCTCCCCTTCCTCACATTGTCCACTTTGTTTCTTCTCCATTTCACTTCAAGACTTCATGGTATGTGTATTTAAGCTTGTTTCTTCCTACTCTTGTAATGGCAAAGCTATATCTTGTGTGTTTTCTCATTTAATCCCAATGAGCTCATGCTAGGGACATGAAAACACATGAACAAGAATAACAAGCCATCACAAGACATGGATCTAGTGTTTAGATGAGCTTATGTTGAGATCTTACCTTGTTCATGCATGTAAAGTAGTGATCTTGCATATATATTGTTATTCATGCCATGAGATCCATGTTATATACATCATATGTAGTAGATCTAAAGTTAGCTACCTACATTGTCATTTACATGTATGATCATAGAGCTATTTTCATTTTCATGCATTGATGACCACAAAAATGTAGTCTTGTTCATATATAGTGATGAGGATAGTATGTCTTGACATGTAGAAGGCAAGACCATTGAAAAAGGAAAGACTTTGTTGTATATGGAAAGTTGAAAATTCGGATGAAATGGAAACCCTACCCTAAAGACCTCCAAAATCAATTTTAAACTTATATTTCATAAGAAAAATGAAGGGTATGTGTAATAGATATGTTGAAGGAATTATTTTCATAAGGTTAGATGAGTTTAGGCATGATAAAAATAAGGAAAACAAGAGGTGAAGTTAGGATGAAAAATGTTGACTTTAAATGTGTAGTCAAATTCGTAACTTGGTGTAATGCCTATATAAACACTTAGTATTTAAGTCTAAAATGGATATTTTATAAGCTAAATGAAGTCCTTAGATAATGTATACATTGAAGCCCCAATTTTTAATACATTAGACTAGATTTCCCTTAAGAAAAATGTAAGAAAAGAAAATTTGGAAAATTCGGATTTTTATAACTAGTTTATTTGAAAACATGTTTACCAAATGAAAAATGTAAATTTTTGTGCATGAATGGAGGCCATGACTATTATAGACTTTGAGAACCTAATTGTAGTTAAATAATAAGTAGATTACAAAATTAAAAACCAAAGAAACCCTAAGGAGTATAATGTGGAGAATAACTTCTTAGAATTAGCCTTTATGAAACTTTCCCCAACACTTAGGAGTTCCTAAAAGTTTATTACTACAAAAATCATCATGACCATGCACAAGTTGAGTTCATTACATGGCATACACATTAGTAGTTCATTCCTAAATCATTCATGTATGAATCACTAACTAGGAACATTTCTTATCAAAAGCAAAGCACATTTTCAAAGTTGGATCAATTGCGGGACAGAACTGATCCCACTGTTCCGTGACCTTATTATTTTCAAAACTTGGATTTAATACTTGAATTAGATAGATCTTTCGAAGTAGATGAAGATCGATATAAAGTTTGCGAAATTCCGAGTTTAAAGTGACCAAGTTATGGCCGTTTTAAGTCGGAACTTCCAAATATAGCGAGAAATCCGAATTCAACTAGTCTAGATGTATAGTTTGATTTAATTACATGGTGAGAATCTCATAGGGATTATTCTTGATTGGTAGGTGATTCCGAGCAGGACGACTCTCTACCACCCGATTATTACTATTAAGGAGTTTGGTGACCCATGGCCGAGTGAGTTACTTCCACTCTCAATTAATGCTTGTGAATGTAATGTAGTGGCACTAGTGATGTAGGCAAAGATAAAAGAAATTGTACAAGCATGATGGGGTATGTGGGAATTATTTGTGTTGTGAATTGTTGATATGTGAAATGGAACTTAAAGCATATCGAAACCGGGTGTTAAGATATTGATTGTTTTATTAGAATCATATGATGAATGTCTGCGTATACTTGTTGGTCACTTAAAAGAATCGAATTAATGACTATTCGACTCCGACTATAACTGAGTTCATTCATGTCACAATGGGGTTGGAGCATTTGCATTGGTTGGTTTTTCGTGACCCATAAAACGAATGTAAGGTTAATCGTGATCCATAAAACGAATGTGAGGTTAATCGTGATCCATAAAACGAGCTTTTAATCATTGACCGTGAGCTTAAACGGCGTCGTACCGCAGGATTCGTTAATCTGCTAACCCGGTGATGGGGGCGCAAGTCCATCCACATATGATTTCCGGTTGGTCATATGTTTGATGATTTCATTTGTATGGTGCATGCACTTGCTTGAATAATCACTTGTTTGAATGATTGTATCTAATTGCGTTATGGAAGTATTACTCACTAAGCAGTTAGCTTACGCCCCGATAGTGTTTATCTTTTGCAGCATGAGTTTATATGGCTTAGGCCAAGGCAAGCCACAGCGCAGGTACCGGAGATAGGAGTTTCCCATAGAAGTTTGATTCATTTCTTTGTATAGACTTCCATTGGAAACTAAGGACTCTGGATGACTGTAATAGACTGTTATTCTTTTGCGGGGGAATGCCCCTTAGATTTTGTAAACCTTAAAGATTTATGCGTTTTGATTTATTATCTATGGCTAATGAATGCCTTGTTAAACTGTTAAACTCCATTTGTTGAAGTATTCTATTGTCGTAAGGGAACGCTTTACATCTACTTAAGACTCCCGAAGGCCCCGGTTAGGGAACTCAAGGGTCTTACTTAGTATGTGGCAGACTGTTACGTTTAGGATACCCTACGGGGCGTGACAGCGTTGCCCCAGTTGACACTCTTACAGAGGTTCAATATGCCATTAATGCTAATGGGAGCATTTCATGCCAATCCTTGTATGCGATCGTCATCTTCTCAATGATTCTCTTGATGTTTTTGTTGGCGGCTTCTACTGCTCCATTCATCTGTGGGCGGTATGGAGTGGAATTCCGGTGTTTAATCTTGAATTGCTGACATAAATCAGTCATTGCACTGTTGTTCAAATTTGTACCATTATCAGTAATGATACTTTCTGGAGTTCCATATCGAGCAATGATATCTCTTTTGATGAATCGAACCACGACGGCTTTTGTCACACTAGCGTATGAAGCAGCTTCAACCCACTTGGTGAAGTAATCGATTGCAACTAGTATGAATCGATGACCATTTGAAGCTTTTGGCGATATTGGCCCGATTACGTCTATTCCCCACATTGAGAACGGCCATGGTGTTGACATTGACTGTAATTCCTTCGGAGGAGCATTTATCTTGCGTAGATTTGACATAGATGACAAGATCTCACATGTTTGATACTGTCTGATTCCATGGTTAACCAGAAATATCCTAGCCTCATAATCTTTTTAGCTAGCATGTATCCGTTCATATGAGGTCCACATACTCCCTCATGAACTTCTTCCATTAATTTTTGGGCTTCCTTTTCATCTACACATCTCAACAAGGTTGTATCAAATGACCTTCTGTATAAGGTATCTCCGCTTAACAAGAAATGACTTGCCAGACGTCTCAATGATTTCTGATCCTTTTTTGTAGCACACTCAGGATAGCTACCTGTTTGTAAGAAAATTTTGATATCTTGAAACCATGGTTCGTTTGATTCAATCACAGCACAGAACGCGGGTTCACTTCTTATTCGGACTTGCAAAGGTTGTATTCTTACTCCTTCAGTGAATTGGATCAAAGAGGCCAGAGTAGCCAATGCATCAGCAAATTGATTATGAGTTCTCGACACATAAGTGAAGGAAATTTCTTTGAATTTTCCCATTAATTCAGCCAAGTGATTATGATAAGGAATCAACTTGGGATCCTTAGTTTTGAACTCGCCTCGAGTTTGGAAAATGATAAGTGATGAATCTCCAAACACTTCGAGCTCCTCGATATTCATTTGAATTGCCATTTCTAATCCCATGATGCATGCCTCGTATTCCGCTACATTATTTGTGTAAGGAAACATTAATCTGGCTGATGCCGGGAACTGTTCTTCTTTGGGTGAGATAAGGACTGCCCCTATTCCACACCCGTATACGTTGGCTGCTCCATCGAAATACAACTTCCAATTGTTGTTTTCGGCTTCTGTTTCTGTTATTCTGATGCCTTCATCTGGAAACTGATCTTGTTCCTTTAATTCTTCGTCATCAACTGGGCTTTCTGCGAGTTGATCAGCTAAAACTTGTCCTTTGACTGAACTTTGATTTACATAAATGATATCAAATTCAGAAAGCAGCATCTGCCATTTCGAGATTCGACCTACTAAAGCCGGTTTGCGTGCCAAGTATCGCAATGGATCATGCTTCGTAATCAACTCGATCGAGTAGAAGAGCGTATACTGCCTAAGCCTGTGCATAACCCATACTAATGCACAGCAGGTCTTTTCTATCTCTGAATACTTTTGTTCTCCATTTGAGAATTTCTTGCTTAAGTAGTAAACAGCTCTTTTCCTTCCTCATCTTTTTGCCCCAGCACACAACCCATGGATTCAGGAAGAATTGTCAAGTACAAGAACAATGGCTTCCCCGGTTTTGGAGTAACTAGTACTGGTGGATTTGTTAGATACTGCTTTATCCGATTAAAGGCTTTTTCACATTCGTCATTCCATTCAATTAGGGCATTCTTCTTTAGCAGTTTAAACAGCGGTTGGCACTTATCAGTCAGCTGTGATATGAATCGAGCAATGTAATTCAATCTTCCCAAGAGGCCTCTGATTTCCTTTAATGTTTTTGGTGGAGGCAAATCCTGAATCGCCTTGACTTTATCAGGATCGATTTCTATCCCCTTTTGGCTAACCATGAATCCTAATAATTTTCCAGATGTCACTCCGAAAGTGCATTTTTCTGGATTCAATTTCAACTGGAACTTCCTTAATCTTTCAAAAAGCTTCCTTAACACCACTACATGATCATCTCCTTCCTTTGTCTTGGCGATCATATCATCTACATATACTTCCACCTCTTTGTGCATCATATCATGAAGTATAGCAAGCATTGCTCGTTGATAAGTTGCCCCGGCATTCTTGAGACCGAAAGGCATGACCTTGTAACAAAAAGTTCCCCAGGCTGTAACAAATGTGGTTTTGACCTTATCTTCTTCGGCCATTAATATCTGATTATACCCTGAAAATCCATCCATGAATGAAAATAGATGATTTCCAGCGGTATTGTCTACTAAAACATCGATGTGAGGCAATGGGAAATTATCTTTTGGGGTTGCTTTGTTTAGATCTCTGAAATCCACACAGATTCTTACTTTCCCCCTTTTTCTTAAGTACTGGTACTATATTTGATACCCAATCCGAATAATCAGAAACCTCGATGAATCCTACTTCAAGCAGCTTTTTTACTTCATCCTTGATTTGGAGGAGTAAATCCGGCCTAAATCGCCTTAATTTTTGCTTTATAGGTTTAAAATCCTCCTTTGTTGGCAATTTGTGAACCACAATGGATGGGTCTAAACCAGGCATATCGCTATACGACCATGCAAAACATCCAAGTATTCGGCTAATAACTTGGTTAAATCTTGTGCCGTGCTCTCAGGCAATTTTCCCCCTATCCTCAGATTCCTAGGGTTTTCACTTGTTCCCAAATTAATCACTTCAATGGTTTCGGGAATTTCAATCCTTCCTTGTTCAAAATTCTGCCAAATTTCTTGTGTTTAAATTGATAATCAATATCATCTTCAACATCTAACCCAGTAGAGTTAGAGGTGATATTGATATTTTCATTAATTATACGCGCGAGATATCCCTGAACTTCATCACAATTGTCGAATCTGGTTGAATATGAATGAGGAATGTATGAGAATATGTGAAAACACAAAAAATAAATTTTATTAAACTGGGACGGTGTTTAAGTACACTTATTTGAGCATCACATAATACTGAAAAACACAAACAATCTAGTCTTAGATAAGTTCTTACTTAAAAGACTTAATACTAGCGCAAGGCAAGAGAACCAATTTCTCAAGATCATTCTTTGGATGAAGCATCTTCTTTGATATCATCTGGCTGCTGGATATGATGTGGCTTTGGAAAGGAATGGCTGATGTGAGGAATTTTGATGATTGGATCATACTCTTGTCGAGCTTCCTTCTTCTCATTTGGTTTTTCATTTCCGCCACTTCAGCACAAGTGGGGGAATAACCCAATCCAAAGGTTCCCACCTGAGTTTCTTTCTCATCATCATCACATACAGACTTCATCAAACATTTGAAGCCCGAAGTCTTCTTCTCCTTCTTTTCCAATGTAAGGGACAGCTGTCTCTTGTAAATGGATAATCCTGTTCTCCCATAACAGTGATGAGTTGACCATTGGCTATGAACTTAACTTCTGGTGCAGCTTGATGGTATTGCTTTGGCAGCATGGATCCATGGTCTTCCCAACAGCAATTGAATGTTCTGGGGATATCAATCACTTGGAAAGGAATAATGAAAGTTTGAGGCCCGATGATGACTTCTAACTCCACTTCACCTATTATATCTCTCTTTGATCCATCAAAAGCACGAACCACAATAGAGCTTGGTTTGATGTTGACGGTTCAATTTCCAATAAGCTCAAAGTGGCTAAGGGGCACACATTCAAAGAGGATCCATTGTCTAACCAATACTCGAGAGACGATCTTTCCACAGCTTTTGACTACGATGAAGAGGGCCTTGTTTGTTGATCTCCTCTCCCAGTTCTTCAGATGAGAAAATGATTTGCTCATTTGCAAAGATTGAGTTGATGATATGCCCCAAGGCTTCTTCTGATACACCTTCTGGAACTTTCACTTCTTCTAAGGCTTTGAAAAGAGCCTCACGGTGTACATTAGAGCTAATCAGCAGACTCATGAGCGATATTTGGGCAGGTATTTTGGCCAACTGCTCGACAACCTTGTATTCACTTGCTTTCATCAGTTTTGCCAACGCTGACTTCTCTTCATCTTTCTTTCCTTCTTCATTTTGCTGCTGTGGCATATTCACAGTTGCATTCTTTCCGGTCAACTCATAAACTCTTCCTGAATGAGTAAGGCCACCAACCATGGCCATTGAAGCATGATTTACCACCTTATAATCAAATGGAGCAGCTTTATAATCACTCACAGCAAGGGGTATCTGAAAGGTATAGTTCCTAGGCTTTGATGAAGTTGATCCATCTTCACTACCTTTGCCTATTTCGATTTTGATGGATCTAGGTCCACCTTCGATCATACCCACAAACTCGTCTTCTTTTGCTTTCTTATCTTCCTCTCCAAATTCCGGACCCCATCCAGTTGGAGGAGCATCAGCATAGACACGGGGCTCAAACCAGTAATCTATTAAATACTGGTATTTTCCATCATTTCCCAGGGTTCCAATGGTTGGATCTCCAGCCTGATACCTTTCCCATAACTCAGCCTGTGTGCTCGATCTCTTTGGTTTCGGGATCAACATTTCCAGAATCTCTTCTTTTTTAATAGTTCCTCCTTGTAGTAGCTTGTAAATAGCAGGTCTGGTTTTGGTGCGGTCTCTTAAATTCAATTGAGCAAATGACCCTTCTGGCGAAGGTTCCATGCTACTTGTTCTATGGTGATTGGCAACTCATCCAGATTGATTTCTTGGTCTGGTACTTCAGCGGTGATCATATTGATGACCGGTCCATGGTTTGGCAGTGGGTTAGTAGAGACGTTTGGAGTCTCAATGAAATCCAACTGGATGACTTTTGCATCAATAAGATCTTGGATTTTATGCCTAAGTCTCCAGCATCTATCTGTTGAATGCCCAATTTGCCCCATGTGATATTCACACTTCAGCTCAGGATTGTAATATCTAGGCTTAAGCTTCCCTAGGAACTTCAAGATTGATCAATATCGGCCCTTAATTTAGCTAATACTTGGCTGAGGGGAACTGGAATTCGAGTGAAGTTCCGCCTGCTGAACCTTGATTGTTGATTTGGGACTGCACTTTGTTGAGTTTGATCCTTATTCTGATTTTGATTCTGATTTGTTGATAACACGAAAGACTTAGTAGGGCCAGTTGCATCTGAAGTATTGACCATGCTGACGGTTGAATCTTTCCCTTTATATGGGACATTTCTTGGTGCAGTATATTTCTTTTCTTGATGCAATTTTCCTGCCAAAATTGCATTCTCAATCCTGCATCCAGCTATCACCACTTCTGAGAAACTTGCTGATGCATGCCCAATCAGATGGGAAAAGAAAGGTTCTTCTAGCGTGTTGATAAAAGTGAAAGTAAGGTCCCTTTCAGGCATCGGGGTGGTGATCCTTGCAGCCAATGCTCTCCAGCGCTGAGCATACTCTTGAAAGTCTCTTCTTTCTTCTTCTTCAGATTGCTTAAATCCCATACCGAGGGCGCCATCTCAATGTTAAACTTATACTGATTAAAGAACGCCCTAGCCAACTTATCCCAAGTATCAATTTCTTGATGGTCTAATTGGGCGTACCAGGCCAAAGCAGCACAGTAAGACTGTCCTAGAAGGTTTGCACCATCAGCTCAAACTTAGCATATTGCCCCATTCGTCGCACATACAATCTGGTATGCATATTAGGGCAACCTGTCCCGTCATATTTTTCAAATTCCGGTGCCTTAAATTTCTCAGGGAAGGCACCTTCCTCATATTGAGGCAAATTCAGGATCGCGGTTTGATCAAAACCATCGAACGTCTTCATTTTCTCAAGCAGTTTTCTTTCCATTTCTTTAGCCTGAGCTTCCAGTTCTTTCTTCAACTCAGCCGCATTAAACTCATTTGGTGACTCCTCTTGCTGAATAAGCTGTCCTTCAATTTCTTTTCCTTTCTGTGACCTTGAAGATTCTTCAGAAGTTGTGGGGGTCTTAAGTTGTGCAAGACTCTGCGTTAAAGTGCATCTGTTCAGCAATTCCAAGGAGTTTGTTCCACGGTGAGTCTTTGTTCATTGGTCTGGTCTGTGGGGTTGCTCCCGGTGTTAGACATCTTAGCTCGGGATCTGGTAACAATAGGGCTCCTAACCGGCTTGGACGCTATCTTTCAAGTTTTGACTCAAACTCGAATTTGCTAGACCTGGACATTTATCATTTATATTATATTTTTTTTAGAATAAATGATTAATATACATATGCAAGAATACAGATATGCTATCACACAGATGCAAATGGGGATATTGACCAATGATTTTTTTTAAAAAAAACATTTGTATTAAAAGATAATGTTTAACATAACAAAAACTTCTAATGGTTTAGAAACCTTATTTCCTAGTGACTGAATCAAAACTACTTTCTAATGGTTTCAAAGAACCTTGATTCCTAAGGACTAAACCTAAACCAACTAAACCAGTCTTCTTGTCTTAGTGGGGCAAACAATCTTGTCTTCCAGGGCTAGAATTTTCTTTTGAGCTGCCTTCAACTCAGCCTCTAAGAATGAAATTCTGCTTCCAGCACTTTGCAGGCGATCCACCATTTCCCTCTCCTTTCTTGGAAATCTCGGTGACATACTTCCAGGCGAGCCGAAACAGCTTCCATGTAAGCAATTGTTTCAGGGTCAGGTTCCGATGGTGGGTTGAAGGACATCGGGAGCTTCATATCGAATATCCTTATTCTTCTTCATTTGGCTAGCCACATACCACCTGGTTGCTCTATACTTCTTTTTCCTTATTTTCTGGCTCGACTTCAAAAACCGGCTTCACCTCTCTATTTTCCCATATAGCTCGGATTTGATTTAGCTTGATTCTTTAGCTGGTAGTATCTTGGTTGGATCCAAATAATCTAGAGTGACTTGCTCCAAATTAGGCTTGACAGTAATATCTTGCAGCATACCATACTGTCTGATAACACTTGAGGGGTAATAACCAGTACAGCCGGTGAGTCCAATTAGGGGTACTGCCATGTATTCCTTGCAACTTAGGATGGCTGCAGGGATTTTGAACCAGCGAGCTTGCCACATCATGTCTTCAGGTGGCATGTCTTCAAGAATGGCAATTATATCCCATAAAGGATGATCATCTTCCATGTGGACCCTTTCAGCAAAGGATTGGATGAGATCATATTTCAGGCTGATGAGGGATCCATTAGCCAAGTCTTTTCCGTAGTGCTTAATGTGGCTAGCAAACCAAACCATTAGTAAGTGCATGCTTGCTTTGAACTTGCCTTGTCCTTTAGACTTGATGTGAGTCAGACTACGGACTTGTTCGGCTAGAAGAGCGGGAACATAGGATTTGCCAGCTAAATATTGAGAAACCAGCTCTATGACCCGGAAGTGGATGAACAAATTGCCATTAGGGAAGAGAATGGTTGCAAAAGCAGCTACTATGAAGGCATTAACCCGTTTTCTTCCCAAACTTCAAGTGGTATACTGAAAGTGGATCGGTTGCTTTTAAAGTATTCAGGAGTTCCAAACCAGTCCATCAGTGTGGTTAAGCGGATGCAATATTCATTGCAATCATTGATAGCTTCAATAATTGGTCCCCTCTTGATCCCCAAAAATTCTGATATAACACGGACCGGGCTATGCTTGAAATTTGGAATATAGATTCCTTCAGAGGTAGGAGGTGCTTGGAGTAGTCTAGTATATTCCTCAATGGTTGGGCTAAGTACATGCTGACCAAACGGAAGACAGCTTCTTCAGGTTCCCATAGATGAGTGAGGGCCCGGAACATGGTGAATGGAACATGGATCTTTGGTAGGCTGAGGATTGGGCCTAATCTTCCTCAATGAATGACTTTTGGACTGGAGTAAAACTGACAAACCATCGGTCCAGTAGGAGCATTGGATCCTTGAAGGGTTCCACTCGATTTTCTCTAATAAGGCGAGCCCATAAGCTATCGCTACTGTCGGTTGAAGACATCATTTTCTGAAAATTTTTAAAAGGTATAAGCTAATATTTACAAAATTTTTTTTTATTTTTTGACAGCTTTTATTTTTTTTAAATTTTCTTTAAGTATTTTTTTATTTACATATGTACATTTATTTTTTAACTTCATTTTTTTTAGAAAAAGTTGGTCAAATCCCATGCTAATGAATGCATGATTTGGTAGGGTTCTATAGGTTCCCCGATTTAGTAGTACTAAACCGGAGTGGGAGGACATTTCTTGATCTAGAGGGTGGAAAGCCACAGCCCCCGGACCTTACTTCGTCCTCCTCGCTTAGGCTCTTAAGACGGCCCTGGTACGACCGTATCTAGCACACATTCATGCTAATGCAAATGCAAATGCAAATGCAAACAAGAAATCAAACTTTTGTTTTCTATTTTTTCATATTTTGCAAGGTTAGTATATATTTACAAAAAAATATTCAAGATAATATACAAAGAATCATATATTCACAAAAATTGAGCAAGGATAAATTTAAAATTTAAAATTCCTAAGTGGCTAGCCCTCTTTTTTTTTTAAAAAAAATTGATAGTCCCCAGTGGAGTCGCCAAGCTGTCGAGCCTGGATTTTTTCCACTATTCTTATCTGGTTCATTTCTCCTAACCCGATTCACATTAAACCCGAACCCATTTAACATGAATCCTCGACTAGGGGTTAAAAGAAATTTTAAAAAAATTTAGAGTCGCCACCCGATATAAATCGGGAAAAAATAAAAAGCTAGGATCAATGGGTCGGTTGATCCTAACTTAGCTACTAGTCTGCGAAAATTTGATTTAAAAAAAATCAACTTTTAAAACCAGATATCATGGATTCGGGGGCTAACCTATTAAAACCAAATCGGTTACCACTTTTGGAATTTTAAATTTCTAATCTATCCTTTTCATGCTCAAAAAATCAAATAAATTATATACAAAATATTACAAATCATTATTCATTCTTTTTTTTTATTTTCATTTTTTTTTGAACATAAACATCAACAAAATATCTTAATATTTAAAAAATATTATTTACTAAAAAAACAAAACATTTTTTTTTATTTTAATGTCGCCCCGCAGGTGCCTACGTACTCGCTAATCGAGATCAGACAAAACGTAGTTCTTTAAAAAAAGAACTTAATTTGTTGATCAATTTTAATTTTTTGAACTCTTTTCATTTAAGTTCATTAAATTTTGAATTTTTAAAACCATTTTTTGATGACCTATGATCTAATCAATTGTTTTTTTTATTTTATGAAAATTAATTTTTCTAAGCCCAAAAATCATTTTTTTTAATTTTGTTCTTTGGAAAATCCAATTTTATTATTTATTTATTTTTACATTTTTTTTATTTTTTATTTTTTTTAAAAAAAACATCACATAAATTCACAATATATCCAGAATATATTAAAAAATATTAAAATCATTTTTCATGCATTAAATATGCATTTTCTAAAGCAATTTATGTATAAATACACATTAAAAATATTTAAAAATATAAAAATATCAAAAAAATAAATTTATATAAAAAATAAATATTTGATTTTTCTGGATTTTTCTGTATTTTTCTGAATTTTTGAATTTTTTTATGAAATTTTACTTTTTTTATTATTATTTCTGAAATTAATTATATAATAAACTATTAATAAAATAATGCGGATTAACCTGGACCGTCGGATGAAGCGGATGAGATCTGGAGCGTCGATCTCGCTGACCGATCTGGATCGTCTAATCTTGTTGACTCGATCTGAGCCGTCTGATCGCTTGATGAAATCTGGGCCGTCTGATCGCTTGATGAAATCTGGGCCGTCTGAGATCAGAGTTGACCGTTGACCGATGACCGACGACCGTTGACCGATGACCGACCGGGTTGGATTCGGATCTTCGGGTCGGATCTCGGAGCTCCGGCGGGTGAGAAGACGACGATGCGACTTTTCGGGGCAGGATTCCGGCGGCTCCGGTGGTCCTCTGTGGCTGGAAGCTTGTCGGCCCGACTCCAATGGTGGTGGCGCGTCCTCTGGAGGTGGTGGTTCACGCCCAGAACCACCGTGGACGGCGGCTCGAAGTGGTGGTCGCCGGCGGTTCAAATCCGAAAAAGATAAAAAAAATTTGCAGAGATGATTTTGAACAATTTGATCAAATTAAAGCACACTCGATCACTTTAAACTTGTTCCTAAAGCTCCTTAAACACTCCAATTGAATCAAAAACAATTCGAAATTCTCAAATTTCGAATTTTCTCTTTAAGAACCCTAATTTTCGAAAATTTTCGAATTCACTCATTTCTGATTGTGTTTTGTTGAAATTGACTTATGCCTTTTGCTCCTAGGACCTCCTATTTATAGGTTGCAAACTTAATTTTACGTTTCAAACCGTTTCAAAAATGAATTGATTTTTGCCCCTTGATTTTTCACGAATTTAATTAGAAAATCCATGATTAATTTGTTTTGAAACTGATGAATTGATGATTATTTCCATATTCCATGCCAGATTCATCCACTCAATTTTTGTAACTCCTCATTCATGTGCAATTGAATGCTTATACATTGAATTTTGTAACTTTTGGGTTGTTTTTTGCACTAACTTTTGTAACCACTTTGCAATCCCATCATCAATTTTGACAATCAATGAGGTTTTGTCAGTTAAAACTGATGCAAAGTAAAGCAAAAGTCACATTTGAGGAAAATGAAAAGACAAAAATGATAAAAAAGGCAAAAAATTTGCATTTGCTAGGGTTTGAACCTGTGTCCTTGAGCTTGAGTGTGTGTTTGGGTCCATATGTTTAACCAACAGGCCATTTGGCCTGTGCCTTGATCACTTAGCCAACTTCATCAATACTTAAGGCTTTTTGGAAAAAAATTAGTTTAATTAAATTTTAAGCCTTAATTAATTTGGGCAAAAATTAGGTGTCTACACAAACAAATCATGTTTCTCTAATCCTGACATTCTTTCAACATATTATCATATAACTTCCATTTGATTTTGCCTAAATTCTAATTCAACTAAATTTACAAGCACAATTATAAGTATGAATAATAATAGGGAGTAAACTCACTCAGCCATGATGACACCTTTCTTGAAATAGATGAGTCATTCAGGATTTCTACTAATCGTAGTAAGCTTCGGGATATGAACAATCCTCCTCGAGATTACCTAATCAAAAAGAATACCTAAAATGAGTATTTCTTTTTGCTTCTATGGTACTAATAAGGAACTATGTTATAAGATCGTTAAAATTAGTATAGAGAGAAATTATATCTTAAAATGATTATAACTTGGTCATTTTAACTCGGAATTGCTCATATAATATACCATTTTTACCTATTGAAAAGATCTATCCAATTCTAAAATTATTTTCATCAAACTAAGACATTTGGGTCCCGAAATGGTGGTGACAAGATTCACCATGAATTTTCACAAAACTTGAATTCCTTCTTTTAGCAAAAACTCATATAAAGGAGATAGGTATTATAATAGTTTGTAAAACCTTTGAAATGTATTTTCATATATTTATTGACTCATATTAAATGTATGAAATTAATGAAGTTGTCTCAAACCATGAATTTTAGTAAAAATAGAGGCGTCAAAAGAAAAGCAAAACTTTTGAAATTTCCTCTTATTTGCTAGAGAGATATTTCAAGTTATTTTAATGAGTAAATTTCATTTCTTTAGTCCTTTAAATTTCCAAGGAATGATTTTTATTTTCTAAGCTTAGTTTCTAATACTTCTTGAAAATAATAACAACTTTATTTGTAGAAAAAAATTTCCTTGTTTCTTAAGATCATTTTATTTCATGGAAAGAATTTCTCGTTTGTCAAACTAGTATTGATAAGAAAGTGGAGTTTAGTAAAACTTTTATTTTACTCAAGAATGCCTTCCCATGTATGTATAAGAAAAATTCCTATGAACTCCTTCTAGATTGCTTAGAAAAGTTTGTTAAGATAACTTCCTAAGTTTTTTACGAAAAAATTACTTCCTACTTTTATTTTTAGAGAAGAATCTCTATTTTAGAAAAATTTTCCTTATTTATCTGTGTTTGTGAGACAAATCAATATGTTGTGCATGATTTATGAATCATAAAATTATGAAAACATAAGGGAACATAAAAACTTAAAGGAATAATCTAGTAAAGAAATAAATCAAGTATTGGGAACCTTAGCTTCATCAAGGTATCCCGAGACTAAGAAAAGGACTAGTCCTAAAAGAAAAAGAAAATGTTTTGACTTGATGAGGACAAGTTCTAAGACTAGAAAGACTAGTTTAAAAACACATAAAAGTAATAAATTGCAAAACAAATGAGCTTATATGCTCTAAAAGATATATAGTATATATATATCTACATAGATATATTTAGATAATTATATACATAAAAACAACATAAAAGAAATTAGTTTTTATGCAGCAAAACAAAGTATGAACTTATTATTACTTTCCTTAACCTTCATGGTTTAGAAAACACACACTACACTCATACTAAGCAAATGAATATAAGAAAACTCTAAAGAGAATTACCTATCAAGACTAATTTTGAGAGAACTCTTGTAAAGAATTTGAGAGAGTAATTTTGTTTGAGTTATGGAAAGTGTAAAAGAAGTGGAAAGAAGAAGGGGTATTTATGGGAAATATGGGAAATTGTGTTAATCAAATAAATGAAAAATAAAAAAAAAATAGAGGAGGGAGAGGAGCATGGCCAGCGCTACATGAGTGTAAGAGAGGGAGTGAATTTTATTTTTTTGTATTTTTGTTAATGAAAAGTAAGATATGAAAGATGTGAAGTTGTATTGGAAATGAAAATTGTAAGAATTAGGTATGATTTGTAAGAATAGGTTGAAAGAAAAAGTAGAGATAGATGAATAGTATAGAATAGTAATTAATAGTGTAATGTAAAGTAGACATGACAATTTAAGTCCCGGTAGTAAGAAAATATACATATAATTAGATATCTGATATTTTTTAATTACCGAAAAGTTATGAAACTGATATTTATGAAATTTTTATATTAAATCGGTCCTATCAGTGTTTCGGCATATTTTTATTATTCAAGCTCCGGGACACGATTTTCAAGAACTAATCTTGATTGGAGTCTGAAGGACACTCGGATTTCACAAATATGATATTTTTATAAACCTAAAACTATTATGAACTATTTTCACTAATCGTTCTAACTTCATTTCTAGGGCTAAAGAAAAGGGAATGCCGGATTTAAAAGTCAGGGTTTGTATTAAAACTTTTTTGACCTTTAGGGTTTTGGTGGACTTTTTCATTCTAAGATCAAACCTAAAATTAACCAAAAATTTTAGGGGGTTATAGGAAGTATTGGACACTGACTTATGTGATAGAAATGAACTTTTGAAAGCACTATGATCAAGATTATTGGAAGCACAAAACCGTATGAAAGCAGTAGTAGACATGCATAGAAGGGATATTGAATTCAACGTAGGTGATTTAATCTTTGTGAGATTACAACCCTACAAACAGATATCTATTTCTTAGGGTTATTGTTACACTTCGGAGGGTACCCTAAACGTGGCAATCTACCGCATATAATATTAAAGCTAATGAATGATAACCTTAGTCATGCAAGAGCTTCGATATCACATGCAAGGTGTGCTTCCAAGATAGTAGGAGACTCACAGGGGTATTACATCTAAGTAAATAATAAAAGCATGCAAGAACTTATATAAATAAACATGCAATATTCATTTGAATAATAATCTCTCATAACTTCTTGGGGGCATTCCCCCTTTCTAAATAGTCTTGTTTGACTAAGCCATCATCAAAATATACATAATTATAACATAAGCCTACTATAAAGATTTTTCTTAGAAGTCTAAGTTCAAAACTAAATACATATAACTTCTCCAAAAAACTCCTAGTAGCTTTAACTCATACTGGGTAAAGGGCTCCTTGGTGACAACCATAGGTAATCATACTGTAAACAAAAAGCTATAGGAGTATAAGCAAAACTAGCTTAGTGAGTTAATTCCATCTACAAAATATTTTCATGATTCAAAAGTATTTAAACAAGTATATGAGAATGCACCAATCACATGAGCAAACAAAATACACAAGATTATTCGGAAACCATGTGTAGCATGGATTTTACGCCCTTCATGTCAGGGGTTAGGTGGTTACAGGCCCATCGACAATCAATAGTTGCAGATGTCACGCCCATAGGGTACCTAAGTAACAGTCTACTACATACCATATAAGATTCCCGAATTACCGCCTTAGTCTTCGAGAATTCATATAGATGTAAGGCGTACCTTTACAATATAGAGTACAAGTCCAATTGAGATAAAGCTTAATTTGGCATGCATTAGCAGTAGGATATAACACATGAAACATAAATAATATTACATAATCTAAGGGGGCATCCCCTGCAAAAGAATAACTAATGGCCTTATACAGTCATCCAAAGTCTTAAAAGTTCCCTATGGAAGTCTAAACAACAATTCCAACTTCTAGGGGAAACTCCTAGCTTCTGTACCTGTACAGTCGGGTCATGCCGCCTAAGCTACAAATGGGGTAGCTGCAAAAGGAAGGGACTGTAGGGACGTAAGCTAACTAGCTTAGTGAGTGTAATCTTCGACAATAACATTCATGTCACAACAATTCAACCAAGTAATTAAGCAAACAAGTGAATGCACCAAACACATGAGTTCAACAAACATATGACCAGCCGGAAATCATATGTGGATGGACTTGTGCCCTCCATCCCAGGTTAGCAGATTAACGAATACTGCGGTACTATATTTATGTCGTTTATGGTTCACAGTTAACCTACGATTATTCGATATCGTTTATGGATCACGATTAACCTACGATTATTCGATATCGTTTGTGGATCACGATTAACCTACGATTATTTGAATCGTTTGTGATCACGATTAACCTACGATTATTCGATATCCTTTGTGGATCACGATTAACCTACGATTATTCGATATCGGTTTATGGATCACGATTAACCTACAAATGCTATGCTCCTTCCCCTTATGATATGCACATGTCAAATTTAGCATTAGTCTAAGTAGTTGATATTAAGCCATTTTTACTTAGGCGAATCACACAATTTCTCAAACAATCCATTATAGCTAAGTACATAACCAAAATTTATCACCTGGTGTTTCGATATTCTTAATTTGAGTTCTATCATCATCAAACATATAATTTCCCATTATTCCCCATCATTCATATTCCATTCATTTGGCCTACATTCTAGTGCACTACTTTACAAGCACATACAATAAATGAATCGGGAAGAAAAAACTCACTCCGCCATAGGTTCGCCTTCTTCCAGTAATAATATCCGGAGGCAAAGAGTCAACATCCACGGGTTCACCTATTCATATAAGAAATACCCTAATAAGGTATTCTACCATCTTAGGATACTAAAATTCTAAGAAAACTTAATGAAATCGAAATTCGCGTCATTTTCGAAGTCCCGATTTAAAATGGTCATAACTTGGTCGTTTAAGTTGAAACTTAGCAAATTTTATATCGATTTCTATCTACTTCGGAAGAGCTTTTCTAAATATGAAGTGTTAAATTAAGTTTTGAAAATATTTAAGCCTCGGAAATGAGGGATCAGATCTGTACAGCGGTTATATGATTCCGAAAATGCGGTTTTCATGAATGCACTTGAGATTCCTAAGTACAAAATGAAACTAAATGCCTGGAAATGCTTTTCCCTATCATGAATGTCATGATATGAACTCTTAAGTGTCTAAGGTCTTATAATTTTTAGACTTAAAGATTTTTAAATAGACTTTGTCTAAGACACTATATTTTGCTATTGTCTAAAAATCACTTTATACATTTGGTCACACTTACTATTTAAGGATTTTTCTTTAGGAAAAACTCCACTTTGTTTAAAAGAAATTTTGACCCTTATATTAGTTATATCCTAAGGCCTTTATTTCTTTTAATAAAATCTTCATTTGTAAACTTTTAAGTGGGGTCTTACACTAGGGTGTTCCAAAATCCGATTTAGAAATTTCATTTTCAAGTTGATTCTTTTAGAAAATGCATTTTATACTTAGAATTTTAAGTATTTATTTTACCTATACCTTAAAGACTTCATTTATTTGAGAAAATACCATTTTTGAAGTTAGAAAAATAATGTTTTCTAACCACCTATCCATTATTACAAATTTTTCCTACAAGACTTTTAACCCAAAACTTCTATTGGACTTCATCTCTTGTTTTAAATATTTTCTTTAGTAAAAACTCATCTAAACTCATGAAAAATATTACCAAACATTATCTATTACCTATAGGCTTCATTTTTCTTGTAAAACACATGTTTAAAAGTTGGTAGATGGGTTTTTAAACTAGGTTTCTCAAGTCATCCGTTTCTTGAAAAGTGTTTTCGTTTTTGACTTTATTAACTCATCTACCTATAGATCTATATACTAGGAAGGTTATTTACTAAGGACAAAAGCATTAAAGACTATTAATGTACATAAACTCAAAATAATGATGAGATCTTAAATGCCTATATGAATATGAGTAGTAAAATGATAGATCTACTATATCAAATGGTTAAATTAGTTTTGAAAACATAAAAACTACATTTTTATAAAAGATCTTTTCTTCAAAACACTTTTTGATGAAAAATCATAAAGCTTATGCCTTGAAAGCTCCTTTAAATGTTAGATCTACTTTGTGATGGTTCGGTATTCTTGTTTTGACATTTCCTTGTCCCTAGCAAGAGCTCATGGGGTCCTTTGGTTGGAAATATCCAAGAATAACCTAGCCATTACAAAGATCTAAGGATATAGGAAGCAAGTTCTCTTACCTTAAGGTAAAAATAGAAGACAAAGAAGAAAAAAAGGAAGTGTGTGTGTGTGGGGGGGGCACCAAACTCACGGCAAAGGAGGGAATGAGGGAGAAAATTGAGAGCTTTTTAACTTTGCAAAACTTGAGAAGTGAAAGAGTGAAGTGAGAGAGAGAAAAAGTAGTTTATATAGCATTTGAAATTAGCTTAAATGGGACTAAAATAAATAGAAAAAATTTGTAAAATGGAGCTTGGGGGGGGAGGGAATTTGATTTTAGTTTTGTTTTGATTGATTTATCTTTGTAGTATAATTTGTCATAACTTGTATTGAAAGTTAAGGGACAAAAATCCTTTGAAAAGGGGAAGTGATTGAGTGATGGTAAGTGTTGCAATATAAAGTGTACAAATAGGTAGTAATAGGTGGTACTTGTGAATAGTAATGAATAGTGGTCAAGACAATTTAATTACCGATAGTAAGAAAATACGAATAAAAAGGCTATAACTGTATTTTTCATAAGCCGAAAAATTATGAAATCTATATTTTTGAAATCCTTATTTTATTTCGGTTCAAAAGAGTATTCATAAGGAAATTTTTGAAATTCTAGTTCCGGGGCACGTTTTCTATAATGAGTCTCGGGATGACCCGGAATTGAAATTTTCTTAAAATCTGATATTTTCTTGGTTTGAAATATAATCAAGAACTATATTCAAAATTAAATTTTCTTATAAAAGTTTCTTAATTGGAAACCGAGGAAAAGCCGGAATTAGGTTTCCTAGTTCTCACTCCAATCTTAACCTATTCTGGTTTAGGGTTTTGGTTTCCGGTTCTAGGGTTATCTTGGCTACTTGAAAAACCGGGGTTTACAGCAGATTTACTCGCTCCTACTCGCCCCGTAGACTTTCCAGTTTCTACTTGCCCGCATAGACTTTCTGGCTCCTACTAGCCACCATACAACTCCTCATTTCCCCACACGAAGAATAGTAGTGAGAATAAATGTGACTCACAAATATGATATGCATGAATTATTTTCAATATAGGTTTAATCAATTAATATCGAATTCAAGTTAAAGGCGATCAACACAAAATTCATCATATCAATACAAGAGAACATAAATTATTCATCAATTCTTCTCGCGATATTCTTAACTTTTATTTCAATCAGTCATTATCCAAAACACACAACATTCGTTCATTTAACTTTTCCTTATTTTCTAGTGCTACTACTTACAAGCACAAACAAAGAAATGTAACTAATAAGTGTTAGTGATTGTGCCTTAGGCCAATTACTGGATATTGCCATTGATATTTATATATATAAATAAACAGAGATATTTCTTTTGTATTGTTTGCATATTTACTTTATAATAGAAATCCATGAATAATTTATTATTCTAAATGTTCCTAAATGCTCATTATTATGGGAATAATAATGAATTAAATCTAGTATGAGTTTTTATTTGGTAAACTTGGGATGTCTATTTGTATGGTAATACAAATGAAACTCATATGCACATATTAGATGATTGTGTGTTGAACTGTCCCACTATGAGATCACTACATGGAATATTGTCATAAGTGATTTTCATAATAACTAAGTCAACGTATCCTTAGACCTAAAATCACCATAGGTTCCAACATGAGAAATGTTATGTTTCAACTCAATCAAACATTATCTTTAATCGGATAATTATAAAGGTTAAGTTTGGGCATACTGTATATCATCTAGAGGAAGTTGAGTGATTAAGATGGGATTTGTCCCTCTCGTTATGAGAGAGATATCTCTGGGCCCTTCGATAAGTGAGACTGAGAAATGTATGGCCATGCTCAAATGAATTGATAGTGTGATAAATTTCATTTATATTATTAGATCACTTGGAAATCGAGAAATGATAAGATTAAACAATATAAGAATGACACTCTCAATGTCTTATGTTCAATCTAGATATCATGTGACAAAAAGGATAATAACATAAATTATGGATCAGACAAAAAATCGGATTACTGATATTCATCTAATTTGGGTAGACATAATGTCTTGCTAGAGACCAATGATGTCTTGTAGGTCTAAAAGCTGTTTAGGATCTACTACCAACATTAGGTGTACCTGCAGGGTCACACACAAAAGAACGAATGAAATATATTATGGGTTTATATTTAAACCTATAGGAATTATTATATTTATTATTCTTAAATAGTTTAAGAATAATAAATCATTATGACAGATAATTAATATTTAATGAAATAATATATTTTGTTAAATATTAAATAAATATCTCATCATATATATCTTCTAGGGTTTCCTACATGTGTATATATAGATCTATAGACAGCCTTTTAGGTTAGACTCTTTTAGGTCACATTAGATGGTAGAGAATTCTACAAACCTAAAAGAGAGAAAAGAAGAAAAATAATTCCTACGCGAATTGGATTCGTATTCTGAGTGCTAGCACATATCTTTCGCGTGTGGATGCCGTAGAGAGGATTGCGAGACTACGGTACCTGCAAATCCGATCTGCTGATATGTTTTGAAGCATCAATATAAGGTATATTCAAGAAACCCCTTTTTCGTTCAAATCTAATCAAGAAACATGGATACTGGTATAGAGTTTCTGTTTTTTGTTACGTTTTAATAAATTTTCGAAATTTTGTATCAATAAAACCCTACAGTAAGAGATTAACTCACTCCATGACGATCGCTCCTAATCGAAGTAGCCTTCTGGAAAAGAGATATCGGTTCCTTTTTCACCTAGACAAGATGAAATACCCAAAAAGAGTCTTTCATAGAATTTCTATTTTTGAAGATTCTAAATCTATCTTAAATTCGCGGTAAAATCGGATTGGAGGAAATTTCAACTTAAAATGGTCATAACTTACTCATTTTAACTCGGAATTTCGCATATTATATATCGTTTTCTACCTATTCAAAAAGATCTATCTATTTCTAAAGCTATTTTCATCAATCTAAGTCATTTAAGCTTCGAAATAGTGGTGATCAAATTCACTACGAATTTTCACAAAACTTGTAATTCTTCTTTTAACAAAAACTCATATAAAAAAGATAGACATTATAACAGTTTGTAAAACCTTTGAAATACATTTACATATATTTATTGACTCATATGAAATGTATGAAATAAATGAAGTTGTCTCAAACCATGAATTTTTTTGGTAAAAGTAAAGTCTTCTAAAGATTTTGGAAAAGTGAAACTTTTGAAATTCTCTTATTTTGCTTGGAGAATATCTCGAGTTATTTTAAATGAGTATTTCCTTTTAATTTCATTTCCTTAGTCTTTAAATTTCCGAAGAATGATTTTTATTTTCCAAGCTTAATTTCTAACACTTTTTGAAAGTAATAACAATTCTATATTTATAGAAATAATTTCTTTATTTCTTAAGATCATTTCTATTTATGAAAGGAATCTCTTGGTTTTTGTCAAACTAGTATTTGATGAAAAAGTGAAGTTTAGTAAAACTTTTGTTTACTCAAGAAGTTCTTTCCATGTTATGTATGTTTTGTAAAAATTCCCATGAACTCCTTTAGATTTCTTTAGAAAAGCTTGTTAAGATAAATTCCTAAGTTTTTTATGAAAAATTACTTCCTTATTTTATTTTTAGAGAAGAATTTTCTTTTAAGAAAACTTTTCCTCATTTATCTTGTTGAGACAAAATCATATATTCATGCATGATTATGAATATGAATAATAAAATTATGAAAACATAAGAAAGACATAATAATTAGAGAAATAAGCTAGTAAAGAATATATCAAGTATTGGAACCTTAGCTTTATCAAGGTATCCCAGGACTAAGAATAGGCTAGTCCCAAAAAGAAAAAGAAAACATTTTGACTTGATGAGGACGAGTCTAAGACTAGAAAGACTAGTCTTAAAAACAATATGAAAGTAATAAAATTGCAAGGTAATAAATAAATTATAAGGAAAGTAAATAATTGCAAAACAAAGGAGCTTATATGCTCTAAAAGATATATATATATATATATATATAAAAGCAACATAAAAGAAAATAGATTCATGAACAAAAACAAAGTATAAACATATTATTGTTTTCTTCACCTTCATGGTTTAGAAAACACACACTAAGCTCATACTAAGTAAATAAACAATTTAGAAAGCTAAAACTATTACCTATAGAAGAAGTAGAAACTAAAGAAAACTTGAGAGAGTTTATGGAGAGATTTTTAGAGAGTAATTTTAGTGTATGGAAGGTGTAAAGGAAGTGGAAAGAAGAGGGGTATTTATAGGAAAATGTGGGACGAAAATTTGTGTTAATTAAATAAATGGAAATTGAAACAATTGGAGGAAAGGGAAGGGCATGGCTAGCACTACTTTGAGTGTAGAGAGGGAGAGAAATTTTTTTCTTTTTTCTTGTATTTTTGTTAATGAAAAGTAAGATATAAAATATGTGGAGTTGTATTGGAAATGAAAATTATAAGAAAATAGAGGTATGGTTTATAAGAATAAGTTGTAAGAAAAAGTAGAGATAGATAAATACTGTAGAATAGTAGTAAATAGTGTAATGTAAAGTAAACATGACAATTTAACTATCGGTAGTAAGAAAATACGCGTATAATTATGATATTTGATATTTTTAGTTACCGAAAAATTATGAAATTGATATTTTTGAAAACCTTATATTTTTACAAGTCTAATGGTATATTGGGAATATTTTTACAAATCTGAGCCCCGGACACATTTTTCAATAACTGTGTTCGATCGTGCTCAAAACGAATCGCGGTTTAACTAATATAATATTTTTAAGCTTTCTCTATTTATTACGAACTATTCTCCATACTAATCTCTTATTTACTTTCTTAGGGTTGCTTATACGGGATTGCCAGACTTGAACGGTTACATATTGACTAGGGTTTTGTTGACTTTAGGATTTTGGTTGACTTTCTAATTAGGGTTTAAGCTTAATTGATCACAAAACTTTAAGGGTTTACAATTATCATACGTTAAGCAAGAAGTATTATGGCCCATTTTCGTGTAGTATAACACATTAGGGGAGTAGCTTATGATCTGGAGTTACCAACTATAGCTAAAATTCATAATGTTTTTCATGTCTCATCCTTGAAATTAGCTCAATATGTCTCCATACCTACTTTGGATTAACTAGATCAACTGTTGGTAATCATCCATATTGCAACCATTTTCTATTTTAGGATCTAGAGTATTATAAGACAAGGTCAGTATTATAAGCCATGGTCAGTCTATTTGATAAGTTTTGATTCAGTGGTTAAGGTTACTACTGAGGATACCACTTGGGAAGACTATGATGAGTTTCAACGCCTTTATCCTCATTAAAACCTTGAGGACAAGGTTGTTTTTGAAAACAAGGAAAAATGTAACTTCAGCAAATATATAACAAAAGACAAAGATACTTTCTAGATAAATACAAGGATTTTGTAGTAGCATAATAGTATTTAGTTAAAAACACAGTTAAAATAGATAGATATGTAATGTTGTAACTGTTGGTGATTGTGCCCTAAGCCAATTATTGGATACTGTCATTCATAAACATTTCGATTATATTGTTTGCATGTTTACTTCATAATAGGATATGTGAATAATTTAATTATTCTAAATATCCTTAGATGCTCGTTATTATGGGAACAATAATGAATTAAATCTAGTATGAAGTTTGATTGATAATTAAGGGATGTTTATTTGTATGAAGATACAAATCAAACTCATAGGTACATATTGGAGAACTATGTACTGGACTGACCCGCTTTGAGATCACTACATGGATTAGTGTCATAAGTGATTCTCAAAATAAAATGTCATCGTATCCTCAGACCTGAAATCACCATGAATTCCAATATGAGGAATATTATGTTTCAACTCAATCAAATGTTGTCTTTAACCGGATAATTATAAAGATTGAGATTGGGCATAATGTAAATCATATAGAGGAAGTTGAGTGATTGAGATGGAATTTATCTCTCTCGTTGTGAGAGCGATATCTCTGGGCCCCTCGATGAATAGGACTGAGAAATGCATGGTCGTGCTCAAATGAATTGATAGTGTAATCAATTTCATTTTTTTTTATCAGTTCACTTAGAAATCGATAAATGATAAGATTGAACGATATAAGGGTGACACTATCCATGCTTTATGTTCAATCTAGATATCATATAACAAAAGCATAATGACATAAGTTATGGATTAGATAAAAATCGGATCACTGATCTTCACTTAATTTGAGTAAATATAATGTCTTGCTAGAGGCCGCTTATGTTTTGTTGACCAAAATGGTTTTAGGTCTACTGCCAATATTAAGTGAACCTACAGGGTCACACACAAAAGAATGAGCCAAAAAGGTTATGGACTAAATTTAAAGTCTTTTGGGAATAATAATTTATTATTATTAAGAATAATAATAAATTATTACATTGTTATGTGCAATAATTATATTTTATGAAATATTATCCTTAATTAGATTAAGGGGTACTAATGTCATTACTCATGTGAGAATAACATTAGTTTAAAAGGAACATAAAGAGGTCTCTCTAGGGTTAACAACTTGTTTTTCGATATTAAACCGGCAGAGAAAATCTACAAACCTTAAAAAGAGAGAAACACGAAGAGTCGTGTATGAAAATCCCAATATTATCTAGAAGTGTTCTAAATCACGCTAGCATGTGTAGGATCCTTTTTGAAGGAGTATTCGTTCGTGTGGATACTGTAGAGGGTATTGTGATTTGTGATACCTACAGATCCGATCTACAAATTGATTTCAAGTTTCAAGCTTTTAAAGTTATGAAATCAAACTATTTGTTTTGTTTTAATCTAATCAATACACATGGATACTGGGTTAGGGTTTTCTTTTGAATTCCGCTACGAAAGATTTTATCTTTATAATTTTTAAACCCTATGGAAACCCAACAGTAATATATAGGTTATAAACAATACAAGTATAAATAAGTGAGAGCAAAGGGAAAACCAATCTTGGCCCTTTACAGAAAGAAAATAGTCTCTTGACTAAAGAGTACTAGCACTACTTGAAAGCTGCCAACCTATAAAGTAACACAAACCATTGGAGAAGAGGAGAGTTTAGCGTCAGAAGAGAAAGAGAGAGAGTTAGTGTAAACCCCCGAAGTTTTGTAATCAATTTAAAGCTTAAACCCTAATTAGAAGTCAACCGGATTTCTAAAGTCAACAAAACCCTAGTCTACCGTAACCGCTTAAATCTGGCATCCCTGTTTAAGAAACCCTAGGAAAGTAAGAAAGAATTTAGTGGATAGAATAGTTCGTAATTATCTAAGGAAGCTTAAAAAGATTAGTTTGGTAAAACCGCAACTTGTTTTGAAACTGATTGGACACAGTTCTTGAAAAACATGTCTCAGGGCTCGGAATAGTAAAAATATTCCAAATATACCGTTAGACTCGTAAAAATTTAAGATTTTCAAAAATATCAATTTCATAATTTTTTGGTAGCTAAAAATATCAGATATCGCATTTATAGGCGTATTTTCTTACTATCGGTACTTAAATTGTCATGTCTACTTTACATTACACTATTACTACTATTCTATACTATTTATCTATCTCTACTTTTTCTTACAACCTACTCTTATAACCCATACCTCTATTTCTTACACATTTTCTTTTCCAATACAACTTCACATCTTTCATATCTTACTTTTAATTAACAAAAATACAAAAAAAAATAATTTTTTTCTCCCCTTTTCTCTCAAAATTACGCTGGCCCCTCTCCTCTTTCTCTCCAATTTGTTTCATTTTTATTTATTTAATTAACATAAATTATCTTCCATATTTTCCTACAAATACCCCTTCTTACTTCCACTTCTTTCACGCCTCTCATATACTAAAGTTACTCTCCCAAAATTCTTCAAGAATTCTCTGCCAAGAAGTTCTATCTAGTTTAGTTCTTTTAGGTAATTTTTTTTCTTCAAGTCTTCTTTATGTTCATCTACTTAGTATGAGCTTAGTGTGTATTTTCTAAACCATGAAGGTTAAAGAAAGCAACAATAGGTTCATACTTTGTTTTTGTTCATCATCTAATTCCTTTATGTTGCTTTTATACCTAATATATCCATATAGCCATACATATCTTTTAGAGCATATAAGCTCATTTGTTTTGCAATTTATTTACTTTCCTTGCAATTTATTTACTTTCATATTGTTTTTAAGACTAGTTTTTCTAGTCTTAGGCTTGTCCTCATCAACTCAAAACATTTTCTTTTTCTTTTAGGGACTAATCTTTTCATAGTCCTAGGATACCTTGATGAAGCTAAGGTTCTAATACTTGATTTATTTTCTTATTAACTTATTCTTTCAAGTTATTATGTTTCTTTATGTTTCCATAACTTTATGATATATATTCATGCATGAACATAATGATTTTTGTCTCAACAAAATAAATGAAGGAAATGTTTTCTTGAAAGTAAAGATTCTTTTCTAGAAATAAGAAGTAATTTTCTTAACCAAACTTTTCTAAAAAATCTAGAGGAGATCATAAATAAACAAAAGTTTTACTAAAACTTCACTTTTATCAAGTATTAGAAATTCTTTTCATCAAAATAGAATAATCTCAAGAAACAAAGAAATTATTTCTCTAAACATAGAATTGTTATGACTTTCAAAAAGTGTTGAAAAACTAAGCTTAGAAAATAAAATCATTCCTTAGGAATTTAAATTTAGGAAAAGAGAATACTCATTTGAAATAACTTAAGATATTTTCAAAACAAAATAAAAAGGAATATTTCAAAAGTTCTCACTTTCCAAAAATATTTAAAAGACTTTACTTTTCATAGTTTGAGACAACTTCATTAACTTCATACATTCAATATGAGTCACTTAACATATGTTTATACATTTCAAAGGTTTTACAAGCTATTATATTACCTATCTCTTCAAAATGAGCTTTGGATATAAGAAGGAAAACAAGTTTATAAAATTTCGTGGTGAATATGTTCGCCACTTTTTCGGAACCCAAATGACTTAGTTTGATGAAAATAAGTTTAGAAATAGATAGATCTTTTCGAATAGGTAGAAAACAGTATATTATATACGAAATTCAGAGTTAAAATGAGCAAGTTATGGCCATTTTAAGTTGAAATTTCCTCTTATATGATTTTACCGCGATTTTGAGAAAGATTTAGAATCTACAAGAATAGAAATTTCATGAAAGACTCATTTTGGGTATTTCATCAAGTTTAGGTGAAGGAGGACCCGAGATCACTTTCTCGGAAGATTATTTCGATTAGGATCTACCGACATGGAGTGAGTTAATCCTTTACTAAGTTACATTTCCTTGTTTGTGCTTGTAAGTAGTAGCACTAGAAATTAAGAAAAAGATAAATGAGTAATTGTTGTGTGACTTGGAATTATGATTGGTTGAATATAAGTTAAGAATATCGAAAGTAGGTTTGATAAATAAATTGTGATTCTTGTATTGATATGATGAAATTTGTGTTGATTGCCTTTAACTTGAACTCAACATTATTTGGTTAAATATATATTGAAATTAATTCATGCATATCATAATTGTGAGTCACATTTATTTCACTACTACTCTTCGTGTGGGGAAATGAGGAAATGGTAGTGGTGGCTAGTAGGAGCCGGAAAGTCTACATGGGCTAGTAGGAGCCAAGAAGTCTACAGGGTGAGCAGGAGCCGGTAAATCTGCAAATATTGATGGTCTTATGGCCCTGTAACCTCCCAACCCTCGACATGGAGGGCGTAAAATCCATGCTACACTTGATTTCCGGTTAATCATGTGTATTTTGTTTGCTCATATGTTTGGTGCATTATCATATGATTATGTAAATACTTGTTTGAATTATGGAAATGTCTTGTAGATGGAATTATCTCACTAAGCTAGATTGCTTATACCCTTATAGCTTTTTGTTACAGTATGATTACCTTTGGTTGGCGCCAAGGAGCCTCGTATGCCAGGTAAAGTTTAAGCTACTAGGAGTTTTTAGGAGAAGCTATATGTATTTAAGTTTTGAACATAGGCTTCTAGGAAAATCTCTATAGTAGGCTTATATTATAGTTGCTATTATCTTGTTGATAGACTTTTAAGAACGGGAGAATACCCCTAAGATGATGTAAGGAATTATTATTTAAATGAAGGTTTCATGTTTATCTATATAAGTTCTTGTTTGCTTTTATTATCTACTTAAATGTAATACCCCTGTGAGTTTCTTACTATCTTGGAAGTACGCCTTGCATGTGATATCAAAGCTGTCACGCCCCAAGGGATACCCTAAACGTAACAGTCCGCTATACTCAATATTAAAGCTTAAGTATGACAACCATAGCCACTCCCAAAAGCTTTGATATTAAGTGTAAGGCGTACTCTCATAATTTTAGAGGACCATACATGGAATTATGAAGCTTAAGAAGATATAATAACATATTAAGAAAAGAGGATTCATAATAAACATTCACTTATAACAATGATCTTTACAACTTAGGGACATTTCTCATGACCAATATTCTATTACAAGATATTTGTACATAAATACTAATACTACACTTCATCTAAAATTTCCTTTATCCAAAGAGAAATCACCTGACCGTAGGGTCCTCGTGGCCTTAACCATAAATAGGGAAACTGCAAAAGATATCTATGGGGTATAAGCTAACAGGCTTAGTGAGAACTATTTCCATAAATAACTTCTTGTAACGAGATTTCAAACAAGTTGTTTAAACAATCAAATGCAATACAACATACACGTGGGAAAATAAGCATATAGTTTTTCGGGAACTATATGTTGAATGGATTTGCGCCCTCCATTCGGGGTTTGGTGATACATAACCTCAAATCAAGTAATTTTTGTCAAAAAGTTTTATGCTCGCGAGCACTCATCGCCAAGCATTCCGAATCTACTTGAGTTGACCTTGCTTTCAGATTTTTTGCCAAGCATTTCCTTAAGCCGCCAAGCAATCGCTTTCGGATCTTCCGCCAAGTGTTGCTTTCGACATGAGCTTACTATCCTTCTCACCCAAGGATAATAACCCAAAATGTAATGTGACTCACTTCGTGGTATGCATGAATCCATTTATTTATAATGTCATAACATTATTATTATCAAGTTTAAGGTGATCAAGGCATTGCATACAAAGCAAGTGTTATACTAAAACAAGCATTTTAAATCAATTTCGGCTTCGATATTCTTAGGATTCTTTCAAAGAATTAATTAACATACATATCCATTTTCTTTTTTCTAACTCTAATGCAACTAAATTACAAGCACAACAAGTATAGCATTTAACGGAAATAAACTCACGATGCCATGTCGACTATTCTTCTATGTGGATGAGTCGTTCACACACTCCACTTAATCGAAATAATCTTCGGGGTAAAGGAATCCTTCCTTGGGGTCACCTAGCCAAAGAAAATACCCACAATGAGCATTCCTTGATGATTTTTTTGAATTTTGACAAAACAATGTCAAAAGAACGTTAAAGTTCGTATAAAGGAAAGTTCCAATTTAAAATTGCCATAACTTGGTCATTTTAACTCGGAATCGCGCATATAATATACCGATTTCTATATACCCGAAAAGATCTATTCATTTCTAAAACTATTTTTGTCAAACTAAACCATTTAGGCCCCTAAAAAGTGGTGACGAAATTCACCACGAATTTTCCAACTTTAAAAACAACTTGGGTTCATCCATTCAAAACTTGCTTGATAAATACTTAGTTATCTATATAGTGGAAAAATTCTCTTTTTATAGCTATATAACTCATATTTAAACATGCTCAAATGTTTTGTTGTCCAATTATATTTCTTGAATAAAACAATATTGGTTTTTTAGAAAAATATAGTTTGCAATAATTGATTTTGTAAATATTTTGTTTCTTTTGTTTTCCAAAAATGTTTTATGCTTGTTTCATTATTTTTCCTAAATGACCTTTTTGAAAATAAAATTTTCTATTTTCTAAGTTCTTTTATATTTGTACCACTTTTCCTATTTATTTTTCCTATACAATTCTCTTTGCCTATTTGTTTGTAAAGGTCTTTATTTGAAAATTCCTTAGCCTTTCATATTGTTTATCTTTTTCATAAAATCATTATTGTATCAACAATTATTTTCTTTTGGAAAAACAAAGTGGAATAATAAAGGTTTTAAGTAGCTTTTCAAAGTAAAAGTAGTTTCTAAAATTATAGTGAGTTCTTTTTGTAACTTGAAAGGGGATGAGTTTATTTTTGTTAACTCATAGATTTTATACTTTATATAAACTTATTTCTAAGTGACAAAATCTTCTTTTGTTTAATTATTTTTAGAAATTGAAATTTTTGGACAACAATCTAAATGAACATGATTTATGAGAATAATAGTAAACAAAAATAACATAAATAATAAAGTCAAGTATTGGAGTCTTAGCTTTTTCAAGGCTCTCGGGACTAAGAAGTAGACTAGTCCCAAAAGAAAAACTTGTTTTGACTTGATGAGGATAAGTCTAAAACTATAGACTAGTTGTAAAATAACAAGGAATAAGTAAATAAATTGCAAGGAATTAATAAATAAATTGCAAAGGAAAAATAAATTGCATTGCATTGCATTGCATAAAGGTAAATAAATTGCAAGTGAGCTTATATGCTATAAAGAATATGTATATGTATATATAGATAATAATATTTAGATATAGTAACAATAATATGAACAAAAATAATAACATGCACATAAATAGATTTTTCATGAACAAGAATAATACATGAACATAATGTAGCTTCCATAACTTGTAGTCTTTGGAAACTCACACTATGGTAATGTAAAGTTACATGACATGAAGAAGAAGAAAATAATATAAGATAGTTACCTAAAGAAGATTTTGGTAGTAGTATGTGGTTATGGGTTTTTGTTGTAGGTAGAAGTTGTTGTGGAATTATTTTGAGAGAGTTTTGGAATGGTTTGAGAGAGTTTTGAGAGGAGAATTGAGAGGAGTTTTAGTAGAAACTTGTGGGCAGTAGTGGTGTGAAAGAAGTAAAAGAGGAGGGGTATTTATAGGAAAATGTGGAGGGATTTTTGTATGATTAAAATAAATGAAAAATTGAAACAAATTGAGGGAAATGGGGAGAGAGGGGCACCGGCTATAGCTTGTAGAGGGGAGTGATTTTAGTTTTTTGACTTTTTGTTAAAAGATGTAATATGTAAAGTAGATGTGAAATAAAGTAATGAGAAAGGTAAAAAGTAAGAATTATATGTTATAGAGTGTGTAAGAGTAGGTGTAAGAAAAAGTAGAGATAAAAGAATAGTGTAGAATAGTAATGAATAGTGTAATGTAAAGTAGATATGACTAATAAAGTATCAGTAGTAAAAAAATACGCGTATAAATGCGATATCTGATATTTTTAGCTACCGAAAAATTACGAATTTGATATTTTTGAAAATTTTATATTTTTACGAGTCTAACGGTATATTCGAAATATTTTTACTAATACGGGCCCCGGGATACGTTTTTCAAAAACTGTGTCCGATCAGGTTCAAAAGACACTTGAAATTCGTAAAACTGATATTTTTGTATAACCTGTAGCTATTATGAACTATTCTAGCTAATTATTCCAACTTCGTTTTCTAGGGCCAAAGAAAACGGCAATGCCGGACTTAAGGAGTTACGGTAAACTAGGGTTTTATTGACTTTGGAAATCTGATTGACTTCTGGTTTAGGGTTTTAAGCTAAACCGATTCCAAAAATTTGGGGGTTTACAGAAGCTTCTGCTTGACTAAGGTTGTCATTCATTAGCTTTAATATTATATGCGACGGACTACCATGTTTAGGGTACCCTCCGTGGCGTGACAGTTAGGGTTTCATTACCTAATCAGAAAGTAAGAGGCACATAGTGTTTAGAAGAGCCTAGGAAATTTTGTTAATACGACAGTGGTTGAATTCTATTAGTGGGTTGAGCGATCAATATTTTATGGATGTTAGAAAAACCACTTGCTCCACCATAAATAGAAGCCATGCCCACCATACTGGGCACAACACAACAATTAATAGACGATATCATCATATAAGCCATTGTCGCTTCAAATATCCATCAATATAGCCACTTATAATAATCTTAAGGACCTAATTGCTTTCCTATTTTTTATGTTTTGTTCACTATCATTAACTCATGGTTCTTTCATTATGAACAATGATCCAGTCGTTGTGGTAAGAGTATGTGGGGTTTTGTATTGCACCATCTCTGGAAACCCCATACAAGGAGTCCTCAGCTAACTACTTGCTGGGGATAACATGACAGTCTATTACAACTAAGGCACTAGTAACATTGGTAGTACCATTGCATACCTTATAAGAACATTTGACATCATTTCAACAGCATTTGATACATTGTTGTTTGATAACACCACTTGCTTAGTTGAAGCAACTATTGCTAACATGGTAAATTGCAATATTTATCCTTCATAAGCTGTTCTTTGTGGAAATCTTGACCTTTTGGGCACTACTATTGTGAATGGGATTGGTTTGATTGCCTAATTCATAACTGGAACTTTCCAAGTTATCTTTAACAATCAATAAATGATAATAACAAGAATAATGCATATACATATATACCTATCTATATTATATCAATAAAATTCATCAATATCTATGCACAATAAGCTTTGGCTTGTAAAGCATTAATTCCTATCAGATAAGAAATTTGAATAAGAGTGATGACAAGCCTTAGCAGCTTAGCAAGCTATGGTATTTGGATTTATCATGCTTTAATTACATGTTGTACTATTTTGTATAATTGATGACTACTATAAGAATGACACTTATTGTGAATCACAAAAGTTTCATAGTAATAAAACTAAAGTTTGTTGAAATAATCTTTGTCGCCTACTTCTTTTATTCCTTTTAATATTTTGTTATTATTTACGTTCTTTGTACAGGGGGGATTAATTGAGATTTGAAGGAAAATAATAAATAATAATCAAGTCAATTGATGCTTTAAGTTTGGTTTTGACTTCTTCTATAATTAATAGATTTGTTGTAAACCACTAAAATTTAAGTTAATTTTAAATTTAATCTTAGAATTAAAAGTTAACCAGAAACCCTAAAGGTCAACAAAAGACTAGTGCAAACTCTAGAATTTAGATCCGGCATTCTCGTATTCTTTAGCCCTAGAAAATCAAGTTGAGTTAATTAGTGAAAAATAGTTCGTAATAACTTGAGGAAATATAAAAATATCATATTCGCGAATTTTGAGTGTCATTCTGACTCAAACGGGATCAGTTCTCGAAAAACGTGTCCAAGAGCTTGGAATAATAAAAATATTCCGATGACACCGTTAGGACTGATTTAATACAAAGATTTCAAAAATATCAGTTTCGTAATTTTTCGGTAGCTAAAAATAACAGATATCACAATTATATGCATATTTTCTTACTATAGGCATTTTTCTAGTCACATCTACTTTACATTACACTATTCATTTATCTCTACTTTTTTTAACACCTACTCTTATAACTCCATACACCTATTATCTTTACTTTTTATCTTTCTGATAACTTTATATCATATCTACTTTAGATATTATTACTTTAATACAAAAAAATACAAAAAATTACATCTCTCCTCTCCTCTCTCCATGGCCGGTGCCCCTCTCTCCTTCATCTATCTATGTTTTTTCTTTTACAATTTATTTTATTACATCTAATTTTACTCCCCATTTTCCTATAAATACCCCTTTCTCTTTCACTTCATTCACACATCTTCTACCCATAAAATTATACTCCAAAACCCTCTCCAACTCCCCTCTCAAACACTTTCCCAAAACTCTCTAAAATTTTCTTCATAAAACCCTCTTCTACTACAAACACTACTTTAGGTGAGAAATCTCTTAAAATCTTTCTTACCATGTCATGTAACTTTGTATGACCATGGTGTAAGTTTCCTAAACTTAATGTTATGGAAGCTACACTATATTCATGTATTGTTCTTGTACATGAATATATATTCATGTATTTTTATGTTGTTATTTTATTTTTGCTCCTATTGTTATTGATATTATGTTAACCTCTTATATATATTTAATTAGAAATAATTAAGTACTTATATGTAACTTTAGAGCATATAAGCTCATTGTTATTTATTTACATCTAAGTTATGTAATTTATTTATTTATTTCGTGTTATTTTAAGATTAGTCTCCAATCTTAGACTTGTTATCATCAAGTCAAAACAATCTTTTCTTTCTTTTCTTTATTTCTTTTGGGACTAGTCTATTCTTAGTCCCGAGATACCTTGTAAGTCCCCAAATTTTCGGTTCCAAATTAAAGACCTAAACCCTAATCGAAAGTCAAAACGGATCCTTAAGTCAACAAAACCCTAGTTTACCGTAACCGTTTAACTCCGGCATTGCCGTTTTCTCTAGCCCTAGAAAACGAAGTTGGAAAAATTAGCTATAATGATTCCTAATAGTTATAGGTTGCGTAAAAATATCATATTAAAGAATTTCGAGTGTCCTTTGAACCCGATCGGACATAGTTCTTGAAAAACGTGTCCGGAAGACCGGAATAGGAAAATTATTCCGAATATACCGTTAGACTCGTAAAAATATAAGATTTCCAAAAATATCAATTTCGTAATTTTTCGGTAGCTAAAAATATCAGATATCGCTTTTATACGTGTATTTTCTTACTACCGGTATTAAATTGTCATGTCTACTTTTACATTACACTATTCTCTACTATTCTACACTATTCATCTATCTCTACTTTTTCTTACAACCAATTCTTATAAGCCATACACCTACTTCTTACACATTTTCATTTCCAATACAACTTCACAATTTCATTTCTTACTTTTAATTAACAAAATAACAAAAAATAAATTTCTCTCCTCCCCATACACTCAAATGGCGCCGGCCCCTCTCTCTATCCCTCAATTTGTTTTGTTTTTCAATTATTTAATTAACACAAATTATCTCCCACATTTTCCTATAATACCCCCTCATACCTTCACTTCTTTCACACCACTTCTATACTAAAGTTACTCTCTCAAATTCTCTCGAGAATTTCTCTCCAAGAAGTTCTTCCAAGAATTCTCTTTAGCTTATCTCCTTTACGTAAAAATTCTTCAAGAAGTCTCCATGTTCATCTACTTAGTATGAACTTAATGTATGTTTTCTAAAACCATGAAGGTTAAGAAATTAACATTAGGTTCATATTTTGTTTTTGTTCATAATCATAATTTCTTTATGTTCATTTATGTTTTTTTATGTTCATTACTATCTAACATATCTATATAGCTATATATATTATTTAGAGCATATAAGCTCATTGTCTTGCAATTTGTTTATCTTTCATGCAATTTATTTACTTCAATGCAATTTATTTATTTCAAAGTTGTTTTAAGACTAGTCATTCTAGTCTTAGACTTGTCCTCATCAAGTCAAAACAATTCTTTTTTCTTTCTCCTTTCGGGACTAGTCTTTTCTTAGTCCCGGGGTACCTTGATGAAGCTAAGGTCCCAATACTTGAATTATTTCTTTATATGATTATTCATTTAAGTTATTATGTTCTTTTCATATTTTCATAGTTTATGATTCATATTCATGCATGAACATAATGTTTTTATCTCAACAAAAATTTAATAAAGAAGTGTTTTCTTAAACTAAAGGTTCATTTTAAATAAATGTAGGAAATAGATTTCTTAGAAACTCAAGAACATACTGGAAAGGATTTTTCTCAAATAAACAAAAGATTTCATGAAAAACTTATCTTTCATCAAGAATTAGAAATTCTTGAAATTATTATAAAGCAACAAAAGTATTATTTTCAAAGTTGTTTAGAAAATAAAACTATACTCCTTAGGAATTTAAAGTAATTACAAGAAGATTAATTTTAGAAATATTCATCTCAAATAACTCAAGAATCCTTCCAAAAGTAAAATAAGTATTCTATTAAGAATCCCAAGTTCAAGTCTTTAAAACCTTAATTTTCATAAAGTTGAGACAACTTCATTTACCCCATATATTTTATGAATAATTACATATATGTATACCTTCCAAAAAGTTTACAAAGTACTTAAAATATTTATCTTTTCAAATGAGCTTTGTTTTCAATAAGGAAAGCAAGTCTTAGTAAAATTAGTGGCAAATCTGATCGTTGTCTTTTCGGAACCTAAATGACCTAGTTTCATAAAAATAAGCTTAGGAATGCGTAGATCCTTTCGGGTAGGTAGAAAACGGTATATTATACGCGAAATTCCGAGTTAAAATGAGCAAGTTATGACCATTTTAAGTTGGAATTTCCTTTTATACGATTTTTTCCTCGATTTTAAGGAAAGTTTAGAATCTTCAAGAATAGAAGTCTTATAAAAGACTCATGTTGGGTATTTCATCTTGTTTAGGCGACAAGGGACCCGAGATCGTCTATTCGGAGGACTACTTTGATTAGATCCACCTATATGGAGTGAGTTAATTCTTTTCCTAAGTTCATTTCCTTGATTGTGCTTGTAATTAGTAGCACTAAAAAATTAGGAAAAGATAAATGAACAATTGTCATGAAATAATTGTTGAATGAAAGTTAAGTATATCGAAAGACGGTATGTTAAATAAGTGTGACTTATGTATTGAGATGATGAAATTATGGATGATCGCCTTTAATATGAAATTCCACTTATATGGTTAAATGTTTAATTAAAATTTATTCATGCATATCATATACATGAGTCGCATTTGTTCACTACTTTTCTTCGTGTGGGGAAACGAGGAAAGGGTAGTGGTGGCTGGTAGGAGCCGGTAAGTCTACATGGTGGCTAGTAGGAGCCTGAAAGTCTACAGGGCAAGCAGGAGTCGATAAATCTGCAGATAATGATGGTCGTGTGGGCCTGTAACCTCCCAACCCTTGTCATGGAGGGTGTTAAATCCATGCTACACTTGATTTTCGGTTAATCATGTGTATCTAGCTTGTTCATACGATTGGTGTATTTTCATATGCTTTGATTAAATACTTGGTTGATTTTTGGAAATGTCTTACAGTTGGAATTATCTCACTAACCTAGTCATGCTTATACCCTTATAGTTTTCTATTACAGTATGATTACCTATGGTTGGCCCCGAGGAGCCCCGTGTGCCAGGTACGAGTGTAAGCTACTAGGAGTTTTTGGAGGAAGTTTATGTATTTTTAGTTTTGAACATAGACTTCTAGGAAAAATCTCTATAGTAGACTTATGTAGTAGATATGTTTACTTTGATATTAGTATTTTGATTAAACACTTTAAGGCAGGGGAATGCCCCTAAGATGATGTATGAATTTATGATGAAATGAAGATCTTATGATTATCTATTTAAGTTCATGCTTGCTTTTGTTTATCTATTTAAACGTAATACCCCTATGAGTTTCCTACTATCTTGGAAGCATGCCTAGCATATGATATCGAAGCTCCTGCATGACTACGGTTCGTCATTCATTAGCTTTAATGTTATATGCGGCGGACTGCCACGTTTAAGGTACCCTCTAGGGCATGACAATTTAAGTTGGTATCAGAGCGCAAGTTTTAGATATAAGATAGTAGAAATAGACCTTAAGATAGATAGTAACAAGAAAGAACTCTAGCTTAAGAGCTGATCCCCTTTTTGTTTTCCTTGATTGCTGACTTTCCCTGAGGTTAAGGAAAAATCCCGACATTTCCTTAAAGACCATGACGAGACCTTCGTGAACTACCGCCGTAGACTAAGGGCTCTATTTGAGGAGTTCGCGTTAGTTGGAAGGCCCAGGACTGCCCGCGAAATGTTTAAGTTATGAAAGAGAGGACTGAGACATTCCCTGTGGAGGAAATTGCCCCAGGAGCTGAGATTTGACGCTGTAAGCAATCGGAGATGGGAGTGACATAGAAATTATCTATGTGGTCGGAAGAAGAATGATGGTTTTCATGTATCGGGAGACCATGCTACAGCAAATGACCTTTATTTTTAAAATGGGAGAAGGACGACAGGAACCAGACTTTCGGACTTGGAACAAGCTAGGACCCCTGTACATCTACGCACATGATGAGTTGGCAGACCATACGGACTGGCTGAAGGCAGATGCTGAAGAACGATTTTATTGGTATGCCGCTTACCGACGAATTGTCCCTATGCCATCGGATTACAACACTCAGCCCAACTCCGTCGGAATGCAACTGGATGTTATCCCCGATGAAGACTTCATCATGGAAGAAGCCCAAGCAAATGAAGGAAATGGAGAGACAAACGGTAGCCCTGAAGGAGATCCGAACGAGGACTCGGAGCCTGAGGAGACCCAATCTGCATCTCCCTGGGAAGACAGCCCTTCGATCCCCAATCAGGCACCTCCCCGAAGATTGAGCCAAGACGTACTAATAGAGACCATTGCAAGGAATAACCCCGTAATGATTTCCGATTCTGAGGAAGAGGGAAGAAGGAACAACGTTTTTAATCCAAATAGGTTCCTAAGAAGCAGATCCCAGACCCCCACAATGGCAATGGCACCAGAAGAGGAAGGAGAACCAGAAGAAACGAATGGCACAACCCATGGAGAGAGGATTTCCGTGCATGACGAAGTTTGGCCATCTCAAGCAGAGATCACCTCACGATACCGAGGAAAGAGAATGACTGTGAGTCAATACCTACAACAATTCGTCAAAAGACACAAAGGATCCACTAGCAGGAATGCAAACCAAGCATCGTCCCCGTAAGAAGATTGAAGGAATGGAGAAGGGAGCATAACCCAACAAGTCCAACCTAGCTTTTTCCTAGGCTTATCTTTGTTTTAATGCATTATGTTTTGCTTTCTTTGTTTTATTTGAACAATTATCTTTTGATGGGAATGGTTTCCACCTTCTCAAGGTTATGCAAGAATTATTAATTTCCTTTTTGAATGCAAGTATTTTATTTGATGATTTTGGATTTGATTGCTTTAAGTATTTTCTATTGCAATTCCCGATATTTCCGATCTCTTTAAAGTCTAAAACTAGAGCAATTAACAGACGTGGTAGGAGAGGATAGAAGACACGAACGTCGCGCCTCTAATAATATACCAGCAGAACCAGAGAATCCCCCGGTTAGAACAACAAGCCCCAAACCTCCGCTAAATCAACAAGGAGATGTGTGGGGTTGCCATCAACCAACTAACAGGGTTGGTCAATTTCATGCAGCGCACACAAAACGTACCACCACGCTGCAAATGCACCAGAAGCAACCGTTGAGGCACCTACAGCTCTAGAAGCTGAGTCTCATACCGTTCCTTTGCTTGCACCACCGCCGCCTCGACCCTACAAAAGTTCCTTGCCAAACTTCATAAAAAGCAACAAGTACTTCGACGGGAATTTTGGGAAGCCAGACGAGGCTGAAGACTGGCTAGCCCAGATAAAAAGGTCGTTCGCCGCCTATGAAGTCCCCCATCATTTGCGCCTGGATTATGGCACGTACATGTTGCGGTTCAATGCCAGGGTATGGTGGGAGTCGAAAAGCAAGGAATTGTTGCCACCCATGACCTGGGCAGCTTTTCGTAGAGAGTTTCTGGACAACTACTTCCCTGGGAGCTTAAGAGTTCAGTATAGTGGAGATTTTCTCCATATATTAGAAAAGAAGGACGATAGAACAGTACGAGATGGAGTTTAGCCGACTGCTCCAATACGCGCCTGAGTCCTTCAAGCATAGTTAGGAGCTGAAGAGGCAAGTGTTTCTGAGTGGCCTGGATGAAGATATAAGGATGCGTCTGGAAGAATTAGACTTGAGGACCCTCCGAGAATTAGTAGAAAGGGCTCATATCATTGAGGGAGCAAAGAAGAGGAAGAGCAATGCCCCTGAGAGGAAGACTTTCGTGTTCGGAAAGAGGGCTCAAGATAGCTACAACCCCAGCTTCCAAGGAAAAAAGTTTAAACCTTTCCACAGCTTCAGAGGAAGTGTTAATAACAACAAGGAGACACCAGAGATCAGTGTGACATGCTGGAAATGCAAGAAGGAGCACTACCCAAAGAGATGCCCGCTGCTGCAACACAAATGCTACTTTTGTGGAGACCCTAGTCACAAGATAGGAGATTGCCCAAAGAAGGCTTCTACCATTTGCTTCGTTTGCAAGCAAACTGGGCACTTCGCCAATGAATGCCCACAAAGGAAGAATGCACCAACAAGACCGTTTGGTTCTACGGGAGGAGCAGCACCAGCAAAGAATGGAAATGGAGGAAGCAACTCGAATCGAACTGGAGCAGCGTCCACGGAATGAGGATATAACAACTTGGAAGGACAGTGGGTATGCGAGGAGTCCGATGATGAAGGAGCAGAGCTAGCAGCCGTAGATGGAGATTATGGCTCAGATTTTGGATTGGTAACAGGTCAGGATCGAAACCCTTTCTTTTAAAGCAAGTTATTAAGTTTCCTACGTTCAATCCCTATGCTACAAGTTTTATACCTGCGATTAGCTTAAGTATACCAGTCTCGTAATTAGTATAAAAATTCGAGTGCAGGGCACATACGTAGCTAGTCAACCCGCTTATGCTTTGTTCGATACGGGAGCTACCCATTCTTTTATCACCGTTAGCCTGGCTAAACAAATTGGGTTACCCATAGATACTATTGCTACCGGTTTTCGAGTTAAGACCCCCACCGGAAGCATAGTAACGACAAAGGAAATGCTTAAAGGCTGTCCAATGGAGATACAAGGAAGTCACTCAAGTGTGACCTAATAATCTTGAGATGAGTAAATACGAAGTAATCTTGGGTATGAGTTGGTTAACATCCGTCAAAGCCTTAGTAGATTGCAGACAAAAGGAAGTGAAGTTTAAGGACCAAAATGGATGTGAAGTGATATTTCAGAGGAGAATCCACGGTGAAGTTAAATTCGTTCGAGTTAATGGACGACGAGGAGATCAACCTTAGTAAAGGATGAAGAAGAAGAAGAAAAGCCTGAGCTTGGATCCATACCGTGGTCAATGAGTTCCCAGATGTATTTCCGGACGAATTGCCTGGATTGCCACCAAAGAGAGAGATCGATTTGAAATCGACCTAGTCAATACAGAACCAATCTCAAAGGCACCTTATCGGATGGCACCAGTAGAGCTTAAGGAGTTAAAGGTTCAGTTGCAAGACTTGTTGGATCAAGGTTTTATCCGACCAAGTGTATCACCTTGGGGAGCACCAGTGTTATTCGTAAAGAAGAAGGATGGTTCCATGCGCTTGTGCATTGATTATCGGGAGCTAAACAAAGTCACCATCAAGAACAAGTATCCACTCCCAAGGATAGATGACCTTTTCGATCAACTTCAAGGAGCAAGTGTCTTTTCAAGGATCGATCTACGATCAGGATACCACCAGTTGAGGATTAAACCTGAAGATGTACCAAAGACAGCTTTCAGAACTCGCTATGGACATTACGAGTTTCTAGTGATGCCTTTTGGATTAACCAACGCACCAGCAGCTTTCATGGATCATGAATCGAGTATATAAGCCCCTGTTGGACAATGCGTAATAGTCTTCATCGACGATATTCTGATCTACTCAAAGACGCGAGAGCAACATGAGGAACACTTAAGAATGGCATTACAGACCTTGCGTGAGCATAAGTTGTACGCCAAGCTATCTAAGTGTGACTTTTGGTTGGATCGTATATCTTTCCTAGGACATGTGATATCTGGAGAAGGAATATAGACCCTGAGAAGATCAAGGCAGTGATGGATTGGAAACAACCTAAAACTGTGACTGAGGTGAGAAGTTTTCTCGGTTTGGCTGGATATTATAGGAAGTTTGTGAAGAATTTTTCAACCATCCAAGCCCCTCACTCAGTTAACCCAAAAGGAGGAGAAGTTCATTTGGACAGAAGAGAGAACAAAGTTTCCAGGAGCTAAAGAAAAGACTTGTCTCTCCCAATTCTAATTCTACCGGACCCCGAGAAGTCCTATACAGTGCACAGCGATGCTCTAGGAATGGCCTCGGATGCGTGCTGATGCAGGATGGAAAGTGATCGCTTATGCATCTCGACAACTCAGACCCCATGAGCAGAATTATCCTACCCACGATTTGGAGTTGGCCGCCGTTGTTTTCGCACTCAAGTTATGGAGACATTACCTATATGGACAAAGGTATGAAACCTACACAGACCATAAGAGCCTCAAGTACCTATTCACACAAAAGGAGTTGAATATGCGGCAACGGAGATGGTTGGAGCTCATCAAGGATTACGACCTCGGAATCAATTATTGTCCAGGAAGAGTGAATGCAGTTGCAGATGCCCTAAGTAGGAAAAATTATGGAGAAGTTGCTTCTTTGCTCACTGACAAGAGAGAGTTGATAAAGGAATTTGAAAAAATGAGCATTGAATTCACTGGGCAAAGTGTGGAAGTAGAGATTGCCAACCTTGTTTTAGAACCTACCTTGGTGGAAAGAATCAAGGAGTCCCAGCGATATGAGGAGGCGATTCTGAAGATTAAGAAAGAAGTGTAGGAAGGAAGGTACACCGATTTTACCTTAGATGAGGACGAAGTAGTGAGAATGAAAGGAAGATTATGTGTTCCGGATGATGAGAACATAAGAAAGGAAATCATGGAAGAAGCACATCACTCCGGATACACCATGCACCCCAGAGGAACGAAGATGTACCAAGATCTAAAGAGCCACTATTGGTGGAACGGCATGAAGAGAGACGTGGCGGACTTTGTGTTGAAATGTCCTACGTGCCAACAAGTAAAAGTGGAGCACCAAAGGCCTTGTGGACTTCTGAAACCCTTGCCAATACCTGAGTGGAAATGGGACCAAATCACGATGGACTTTGTATGTGAATTGCCAAGGACGACGGCTGGATATGATGCGATTTGGGTCATCGTGGATCGACTAACGAAGACGGCCCATTTCCTTCCAATGAACATGACGTACTCTATGGATAAGTTGGCAAGAATATACATAAGAGAAATAGTACGATTGCATGGAGTACCTGCTGGAATAGTCTCTGACCGGGACCCAAGGTTTGTATCCAAATTTTGGACAAGTTTGCAGAAAGATATGGGAACTAAGCTACATTTCAGTACGGCTTATCACCCTCAAACAGATGGTCAATCGGAGAGGACAATACAAACATTGGAGGAAGTTTATGTATTTTTAGTTTTGAACATAGACTTCTAGGAAAAATCTCTATAGTAGACTTATGTAGTAGATATGTTTATTTTGATATTAGTATTTTGATTAAAGACTTTAAGGCAGGGGAATGCTCCTAAGATGATGTATGAATTTATGATGAAATGAAGATCTTATAATTATCTATTTATGTTCATACTTGCTTTTGCTATCTATTTAAACGTAATACCCCTATGAGTCTCCTACTATCTTGGAAGCATGCCTAGCATATGATATCGAAGCTCCTGCATGACTACGGTTCGTTATTCATTAGCTTTGATGTTATATGCGGCGGACTGCCACGTTTAGGGTACCCTCTGGGGCGTGACAGTTTAAGTTTGTATCAAGGGTATGCTGCGAGCCTGTGTGATAGAGTTCAAGGGTAGCTAGGACACACACCTACCTTTAGTAGAATTTGCCTACAACAACAGCCTCCATTCCACGATCCAAATGCCACCCTATGACGCTTTGTACGGAAGAAGATGTCAGTCACCTTTGTTTTGGGATGACGTAGAAAAGTTAGGTATCGGACCTGATTTGGTACAAGATGCGGCCGACAAGGTGCGAATCATTTGACAAAAGATGAAGGAGGCGCAAGATAGGTAAAAGAGTTGGGCGGATACGAAAAGACGTACACCTGAGTTTGAAGTTGGAGACCACGTGTACTTGAAGGTAAACCCCATCAAAAGTATTCGTCGAGTTCGAGCACAAGGGAAGTTGAGCCCACGTTATGTTGGACCTTTTGAAGTGCTGGAAAGAGTAGGAGATCTTGCTTACCGTCTGCACTACCTCCTAGCCTATCTGGAATTCACAACGTGTTCCACGTGTCCGTCCTACGGAAGCATGTGTCAGACCCTACCAGGATTGCAGAACTAGAACCTGTTCAGCTGAAAGAAAATCTCACATACGAGGAACACCCAGTTCAGATCCTAGATCACAAGGTGCAGAAGCTTCGGAATAAAGACATCAAGTATGTGAAGGTTCTATGGAGAAACCATTCACATGAAGAAGCAACCTGGGAGGCAGAAAGTGACATACGCCAGAAATACCCAAGTCTGTTCAAGGAATCAGGTATGAATTTCAAGTTTTGAGGACAAAACTTTCTTTAAGGGGGGTAGGTTGTAAGTCCCCGAATTTTCGGTTCCAAATTAAAGACCTAAACCCTAATTGAAAATCAAAACGGATCCTTAAGTCAACAAAACCCTAGTTTACCGTAACCGTTTAACTCCGACATTGCCGTTTTCTCTAGCCCTAGAAAACGAAGTTGGAAAAATTAGCTATAATGGTTCCTAATAGTTATAGGTTGCGTAAAAATATCAGATTAAAGAATTTCGAGTGTCCTTTGAACCCGATCGGTCATAGTTCTTGAAAAACGTGTCCAGAAGACCGGAATAGGAAAATTATTCCGAATATACCGTTAGACTCGTAAAAATATAAGATTTCCAAAAATATCAATTTCGTAATTTTTCGGTAGCTAAAAATATCATATATCGCTTTTATACACGTATTTTCTTACAACCGGCATTAAATTGTCATGTCTACTTTTACATTATACTATTTTCTACTATTCATCTATCTCTACTTTTTCTTACAACCTATTCTTACAAGCCATACACCTACTTCTTACACATTTTCATTTCCAATACAACTTCACATATTTCATTTCTTACTTTTAATTAACAAAATAACAAAAAAATAAATTTCTCTCCTCCCCATACACTCAAATGGCGCCGGCCCTCTCTCTCTATCCCTCAATTTGTTTTGTTTTTCAATTATTTAATTAACACAAATTATCTCCCACATTTTCCTATAAATCCCCCCTCATACATTCACTTCTTTCACACCACTTCTATACTAAAGTTACTCTCTCAAATTCTCTCGAGAATTTCTCTCCAAGAAGTTCTTCCAAGAATTCTCTTTAGCTCATCTCCTTTAGGTAAAAATTCTTCAAGAAGTCTTCATGTTCATCTACTTAGTATGAACTTAATGTATGTTTTCTAAAACCATGAAGGTTAAGAAAGCAACATTAGGTTCATATTTTGTTTTTGTTCATAATCATAATTTCTTTATGTTCATTTATGTTTCTTTTATGTTCATTATTATCTAACATATCTATATAGCTATATATATTATTTAGAGCATATAAGCTCATTGTCTTGCAATTTGTTTATCTTTCATGCAATTTATTTACTTCAATGCAATTTATTTATTTCAAAGTTGTTTTTAAGACTAGTCATTCTAGTCTTAGACTTGTCCTCATCATGTCAAAAAATTCTTTTTCTTTCTCTTTTCGGGACTAGTCTTTTCTTAGTCCCGAGGTACCTTAATGAAGCTAAGGTCCCAATACTTGAATTATTTCTTTATATGATTATTCATTTAAGTTATTATGTTCTTTTCATATTTCATAGTTTATGATTCATATTCATGCATGAACAAATGTTTTTGTCTCAACAAAAATTTAATAAAGAAGAGTTTTCTTAAACTAAAGGTTCATTTTAAATAAATGTAGGAAATAGATTTCTTAGAAATCAAGAAATACTTGGAAAGGATTTTTTAAATAAACAAAAGATTTCATGAAAAACTTATCTTTCATCAAGAATTAGAAATTTTTTGAAATTATTATAAAGCAACAAAAGTATTATTTTCAAAGTTGTTTAGAAAATAAAACTATCCTTAGGAATTTAAAGTAATTACAAGAAGATTAATTTTAGAAATAGTCATCTCAAATAACTCAAGAATCTTCCAAAAGTAAAATAAGTTTCTAATAAGAATCTCAAGTTCAAGTCTTTAAAACCTTAATTTTCATAAAGTTGAGACAACTTCATTTACCATACATTTGTTATGATCATTATATATGTTTATATACCTTCAAAAAGTTTACAAAGTACCTAAAAATTTATCTTTTCGAATGAGCTTTGTTTCAATAAGAAAAGCAAGTCTTAGTAAAATTCGTGCAAATCTGGTCATTGTCTTTTCAGAACCTATACGACCTAGTTTTATAAAAAATAGCTTAGGAATGCGTAGATCCTTTCGGGTAGGTAGAAATGGTATATATACGCGAAAGTCTGAGTTAAATGAGCAAGTTATGGCATTTTAGTTGGAATTTCCTTTATACGATTTTTACCGCGATTTTAAGGAAAGTTTAGAATCTTCAAGAATAGAAGTCTTATAAGACTCATGTTGGGTATTTTCTTGTTTAGGCGACGAGGGACAAGATGTCTACGGAGGATATTTGATTAGATCCACCGATATGGAGTGAGTTAATTCTTTTCCTAAGTTCATTCCTTGATTGTGCTTGTAATTAGTAGCACTAAAAAAATTAGGAAAAGATAAATGAACAATTGTCATGAAATAATTGTTGAATGAAAGTTAAGTATATCGAAAGACGTATGTTAAATAAGTGTGACTTATGTATTGAGATGATGAAATTATGGATGATCGCCTTTAATATGAAATTCCACTTATATGGTTAAATGTTTAATTAAAATTATTCATGCATATCATATCCATGAGTCGCATTTGTTCACTACTTTTCTTCGTGTGGGGAAACGAGGAAAGGGTAGTGGTGGCTGGTAGGAGCCGGTAAGTCTACATGGTGGCTGGTAGGAGCCGTAAAGTCTATGGTGGCTAGTAGAGCCTGAAAGCTACAGGGCAAGCAGGAGCCGGTAAATCTGTAGATAATGAGGTCGTGTGGGCCTGTAACCTCCCAACCCTTGTCATGGAGGGCGTTAAATCCATGCTACACTTGATTTCCAGTTAATCATGTGTATCTAGCTTGTTCATACGATTGGTGCATTTTCATATGCTTTGATTAAATACTTGGTTGATTTTTGGAAATGTCTTACAGTTGGAATTATCTCACTAACCTAGTCATGCTTATACCCTTATAGTTTTCTATTACAGTATGATTACCTATGGTTGGCCCCGAGGAGCCCCGTATGCCAGGTACGAGTGTAAGCTACTAGGAGTTTTTGGAGGAAGTTTATGTATTTTTAGTTTTGAACATAGACTTCTAGGAAAAATCTCTATAGTAGACTTATGTAGTAGATATGTTTATTTTGATATTTTTTTTTTTATTAAAGACTTTAAGGCAGGGGAATGCCCCTAAGATGATGTATGAATTTATGATGAAATGAAGATCTTATGATTATCTATTTAAGTTGATGCTTGCTTTTGCTATCTATTTAAACGTAATACCCCTATGAGTCTCCTACTATCTTGGAAGCACGCCTAGCATATGATATCGAAGCTCCTGCATGACTACTGTTCATCATTCATTAGCTTTAATGTTATATGCGACAGACTGCCACGTTTAGGGTACCCTCTGGGGCGTGACATACCTTGATGAAGATAAGGTTCCCAATACTTCAAATTTCTATTAATTTTCTTATTTTATTATTTATTATGTCTTTCTTATGTTTTCATAATTTCATGATTTCATATTCATGATCATGCATGGGCATGTTGATTTTGTCTCAACAAGGTAAAGAAGGAAAAGTTTTCTTAAAATAGAAGTTCTTCTCCAAAAACAAATATTGTCATGAAGGAAATGATTTTTTTTTTATGAATTTATCTTAACAAATCTTTTCTAAAAATCTAGAGGAGTTCATCATAAATTTTAGTAATCAAAGAACATAAGAATTTTTAAACAATACATACATACACTTTACAAAGTCATAAAATGGAAAAGAATTCTCGTTTAACAAAATTTTACTAAACTTCATTTTTCCACCTTTACTTGGGAATGTAAAAGAATTGTCTAGTTTAATAAAACACGAAGAAAATTTCTTTCATAAAAATAGAGTGATCTTAAGGAATAAAAATGAACAAACAACTTAGGAAAATAATTTTCTTCTTTTTAAGAGAAATAAACTTTAGGAAAGGTTAAAGTATAGAGTTTGATAGATTATAACTGCTTTCAAAAAAGGTATTACCCTCCCAATTCCTAAAAAAAAAAGTAAGAAACTTAGAAAAGGAAAAAAACCAATCTTTTGAAATATTAAAAGACTAAGGAAATGGAAATAAGAAGGAGAAAATACCCATTTCAAATGACTTAAGAAAATTTTCTAGCAAGCTAAGTAGAAATTCTCAAAAGTTTTACTTTTCCAAAATTTTTAGAAGACTTTGATTTTATAAAAATTCATGGTTGAGACAACTTCATTAAATTAATGCATTTAATATGAGTCAATAAATATATATATTATATATACATTTTAAAGGTCTTTCCAACCATTATAATATCTATATCTTTGATACAAGTTTTTGTAAGAGGAAGAAAAAGTAGGTTTTTCAAAATTCATGGTAAATCTGATCACCACTATTTCAGAGCTTAAATGACATAGTTTGATGAAAATAGTTTTAGAAATGGATTGACCTTTTCAAATAGGTAGAAAACGGTATATTATATGCGCAATTCCAAGTTAAAATGACCAAGTTAAGGCCATTTTAAGTTAGAATTTCCCTCTATACGAATTTTAACGATCTTATGACATAGATTTTGATAAGTATCATAGAATTAGCAAGAAATACTCATTACGAGTATTCTTCTTGTTTAGGAGATCCCGAGGAGAAGTGTTCGTACCCAGAGGATTATTTCAATTAGTGGAATTATCAATCGACTCATCCATAAGAGAGAAGTATCATCATGGCCAAGTGAGTCTACTCTCCTTATTTTTTATGCTTATGATTGTGCTTGTAAATTTAGTTGCATTAGATTTAAGGCAAGATAAAATGGAAGTTGTATGATAATATGTTGAAAGAATATTAAGCATATCGAAGTATGAATTGCTTATAATAAATTGTATGCATATTATCACGTTGAAGTGTTTGAAATTGGTTGATCACTTGTAAGAAATTAAAATATAACAGCTAGGCTTTAATGAAAAATTTATGCATGCACTTCATATGTTAAGTCATATTGCATTCACTATTGTACAATTAGTGGGACAAGTGTGTGATAGTGGTGGTAGGCATAACCGGTATATCATTTATGTGGCAAGTAGGAGCCGATAAAATCTACATAAAAATTGGTGGCTAGTAAGAGCCAATAATAACTACCTGTTTTTGATGAAGTATAGGAGCCGGTAAGATCTATAAAAATGTTTTTAAAAGAAGTAGTGGCCGTAATGGGCCAAAATACCTAACTCTGAATGAAAGGTATAATTCATTCAACATATGATTCCCAGAAAATCATATGCCTTATATGCTCACGTGCTTATTGCATTCCATTTGCTTGCTTAATAATCTTGGTTGACATTTTGTTTCAAGTATGAATTTTGGGATTTATTCACTAAGCCTGTAAGCTTACGCCCTATAGATATTTGCTGTAAACCCCTGAAAATTTCATAATTCTTAGGAAATAATCATAAGAGTCAAACACCGGAATCGAAACCCTAAAAATTGAAACAAGTTAAAACTTAATTCTAAATAAGATCAAAAACGCGATTTCATAATCTGAGAAAGAGAGAACCCTTAAAAACAAAATAGAAAATCCAATTATCGGTTGAATCAACATCCGTACATCAATCAAATCACCTAACCATTCCTTAACATGCAAATCAAGACAATATATCCAAATAACGCTCGACAATGAAATGATAAGATCTTAAATGCCTCGGTAAACTTCAAAATAAAAAATTTCAATTTTCACCAAAAGTCAAATTGAGTCAACTCATAACCCTAGACTCCGTTAAACGATCTCGAGAACTAAAAACTATTAAATAAACACGAATAAAATAAGATAAACCATAGATATCGAGCTAAAAATATAAAACGGTCAAAACTCCAAAATTGTATGATCTTATGAATAACTCAACAAAACCAAAAGTCAAATCGGAACTTTAAAAGTTAACAAAGCTTATAACAAACCCTAGTATTTAAGATCCGACAATCCCGTGCTCTTAAACCCTAGACAACGAAATGAAAATAATTGTTGATAATAGTTTGTAATAATATAGGGAAGCTTAAAAATATCATTTTCGAAAAATTCTAGTATCCTTCGAATCCCAATGGGATCAGTTTTCAAAAACCGTGCCCCGGTACACCGCATGACAAAAATATTCCTTTAATACCAATAGATTCGTAAAAATATAAGGTTTTCAAAAATACCAGTTTTAAAATTTTTCGGTAGCTAAAAATTACAGATATCGCATTATTACGCGTATTTTTATTACTACCGGTACTTTAATTGTCTAGTTTACTATTCATAGTACTTTTTACTATTCATTACTATTTCACTATCTTTACTTTTTTTTACTACCTATTCTTACACCTACATACATATTTCTTACAATTTTCTTTTCCCATAAAAATTCTACACCACATATTACTAAACTTTTCTCACACTTTTCTTCTAAAATTAATTTTTAATCAAATTTCTCACTCCCCTCATGCCTTTGCCATCCACTCCCCCTCTCTCTTCATCTCCATTTATTTTCTTTTTCATTTAATTTAATTACATCAAATTTTCACTCCAAAATTCTATAAATACCTCATTCCTCCTTCATTCTTTCACATAATTCATTTCATACCAAAACTCTCTCAAATTCTCTACACAAACACTCTCCATAAACTTTTCCTCTATCAAAACTCTCTTCCACCAAATACTCACAAAAATTTCTCTCTATGCAATATAACTACCATTTCTCCATAACCACATAACCATACATTCATTACCATCTTCATACCATATAAAGACTTTAGGTAAATATTTCTTCCAACCATTTATTTTCTCATGTCATGTAACTTAACATGACTATAGTATTGTTTTGAAACTCATATGAGTAGTAAAAGCAACAACATGTTTATGTTTTGTTCTTATATATAAACTTCCTATTTTATTATGTTATGTTAATTTTATTGTTGTTATAATGCTAATTCCTTATTCATATCTAACTAAATATATTTATGTATTTATTTATAATCTTTAGAGCATATAAGCTCACTTGTTATTTATTTAATTTCATGCTTTGCAATTTATTAACTTTAATATTACATGCGGCGGACCGCTACGTTTAGGATACCCTCCAGGACGTAACAGTTTAAGTTGGTATCAAAGCGCAAGTTTTAGATAAAAGATAGTAGAATTAGACTTTAAGTTAGATAGTAGAAGTTAGAACCTAAAGCTTAAGATCTGATCCTCTTCTTTTTTATTTTGATAGATAATCTTCCCCGAAGTTGAGGAAAAATCCCGACATTTCCTTGAAGACCCAAATAAGACCTTTGTGAACTACCGTCTTAGGTTGAGAGTCCTATGTGAAGAGTTTGCGTTAGTTGGAAGACCCAGAACTGCCCAAGAAATGTTTAAGTTATGGAGGAAAGGTTTGAAACATTCTTTATGGAGAAATTTGCCTAAAGAACTAAGATTCGATGCCGTCAGTAGACGAAGGTGGAGTGACGTAGAGGTTATATACGTAGTAGAAAGAATGATGGTTTTCATGTATAGAGAAACCATGCTACAAGAGATGACCTTCATCTTAAAGGCAGAAGGAACCCGACAGGACCCAGACTTTCGAACTTAGAACAAGTTAGGACCCCTTTATATCTATGCACATGATGAGCTGGCAGATCACCGATTGGCTAAAGGCGGACAAGGAAGAACGATTCTACTGGTATGCCGCCTACAGACGTATTGTCCTCATGCCATCAGAATGAAGCATCCAACCAAACTCCATCGGAATGCAGTTGGCAGTAATCTCAGATGAAGATTTCATCATGGAAGATGCCAAAGGAATGAAGGAAATGGAGAGACAGAAGGTGATCCTAAAGAAGACCCCAGTGAAAACCTAGAACCTGAGGAAAATTCGTCCGCAACTCCTTGGGAACATAGTCCCCTGATTCCCAGTCTGGTACCCCCGCGAAGGTTGAGTCAGGACTTTCCCATGGAGACAGTAGCAAGAAATAACCCGGTGATGATTTCTGACTCAGAGGAAGAAGGAAGGAGAGATGACCAACAATGGAGGAATGATTTCGATCCAAGTAGATTTTTGAGAAGTCAATCTCAAACCCTACCATAGCAATGGCACCTGAAGGAGGAGATCAAGAAGAACAAGAGACAACAAACGACACCACCCAAGGAGAAAGGACTTCCATGCATGAAGAAGTATGGCTATCTCAGGCAGAAATCACCTGAAGGTATAGAGGAAAAAGGATGTCCGTGAGTCAATATTTACGATAGTTTGTCAAGAAACATAGAGGTTCCACTAGTCAAAGCATGAACCCAGCGCCATCCCAAGAGGAAGATTGAAGAAGAAAGAAGTGAAGGAAGATGAGCACAATCCAACAAGTCCAACCAAGCCTTTTCTTAGGATAGGCATATCTTTGTTATAATGCATGAATGTTCTTACTTTTAATGTTGTGTTTTAAATATTTCCTATTTTGAACGATTATCTTTTGTTGAGAATGGTTCCAACCTTCTCAAAATATGTAAGGGTTATCACCCTCTTTTGTTTCAATGCAAGGTATTCTATGTTTGATTTCATGATTTTTGGATTTGATTGCTTTGAATATTTTCTATGCAAATTACGATATTTTCGATCTCTTTCCAAAAAAATTAAGAATTCTAAAACTAGAGTAATTAACAGACGAGGCAAGAGAGGTAGAAGATGAGAGCGACGCGCCTCTAATAATGTTCCAGCTGACCCAGAAAATCCCCCAGCAGGTCAATAAGCAGCACCACCAAATCCCCCACAAAACCAATAAGGTGATGTTTAGGCTGCAATTAATCAACTAGCTGGTCTAGTCAACAACTTCATGCAGCATGCACAGAACATGCCACCTCCGGCTGCCAATGCACCAGAAGCGACAGTTGAGGCACCTGCACCACTAGAAGCTGAGTCTTAAACTGTTCCTTTACCAGCACCACCACCACCTCGACCTTACCGAAGTTCCCTACCAGACTTCTTCAAGAGCAATAGATACTTTCATGGGAGTTTTGGAAAGCTAGATGAAGCGGAGGACTGGCTAGCACAGATTGAAAGACCGTTTGCCGCATATGAAGTATCCCATCATCTTCGCTTGGATTATGGCACATATATGTTAAGGTTCAACGCCAGAATATGGTGGGAATCAAAAAGTAGGTTGTTGGTCCCAAAGTATAATCAAGAGGGGGGGGTGAATTGGTTATACTATGTAACTTACAATTTGTGAAATTCTTTTCCAAATTCACAAACTTGATTAAATGATTAAAATGGCTTTTTATTTTCACTTGAAAGAAGATAAAATCAATAAACAATTTCGTTAGTTGAAATCTGAAAGAGAACAAAAATATCTAAACTCGTGAAGTTTATATCAAAGAAAATTCCCAGATGTTAGTTCCTGATTTAGTTTATGAGCTATGATCAACACTCTCTGAAATAGTTTCTGCATTCAAGTTATATCATATATAAACAAACAATTATGCACGAAAATTAAAGAGATAGAGTTTAGAAGAGTGCAAAGTAATTTATAGAGGTTCCGCCTTGAGCATCAGTCCTCTCTTCCAACAAGCGGGGATCCGGTTGTCTTTACCGGTATGTTCCACTATCCAAAAACAAACAAGTTACAAGTTGTCTTTTGCCAAAGCACTTGCTACAATATGCACTAGCTTGATCCTCCTAGCTTCCGCAAGCTTCAATCAAACTACTGAGCCTACTTGTAACTCTCACTCTCACAAGATGTAATAACAAATTAATTTGAGGAATTAAATAAGATGTATCCTCTAATTTAAGTACAAAGAAAAAATATGTGAAACAGTATTTGCTCAGAATTGCTTTGTATTCAATATCAGATTGCTTGTTCGATCTCTATTCTCTCTTCTGATCTTCTGATATTTATTCTTTGCCTTCAACGTCTTGAAAGGAATTAGTTCCAGATATTTTCCAATAAAATCGGATAGACTACTGTTCATTCTTCCTCTTCCTTCAGCTTGGGATAGATATGAATCCCATATTTCTTGCTGGTTCCGATCTTTTGTATTTCGGATGTAAATTTCTTCTAACTTTCTAATTTGAATCAGCCTTTGTTGTTGTAGATAAACTTGAAAACAATATTTCTGGTTGCATCTTTATCTTCCACGGAAATAGCAAATAAAGTTTTTTGACATTTAAAATTTAAATTCAATTGATTTGTGGATAAACTTGTCCTTGACGTTTGCATATCATATCCTTCTGATAATGTCCAAAATGAATCTTAATATGGAATATCTCACACTATTTATTCGTTTGGTGCTTCTTCAATCCATTTGGTAATAATTTGAAAAATTTAACTTTAATTCAAATGATTTGAATCCCCTTTGGATAATTGAACCAACTTTGTGGGACATAATTGAATGTATTTCCCAAATACATTCACTTTGGTGCTGGGTCTTCAAATATAATTTGAAATAGATCCGTTCCTTAATTTTGATCGTGAATCTTGTATGTCTAGAATTAGTTTCTGAAATTCCTTCTGATAAATATAAAAACCTTCATAACATGTGATTTTCTTTCTGAATGAGTTTCTGAAAACTCTAAATTCCTTGAAAAATCATTCTGAACGCTTTCTGAATAAGTTTCCGAAAACGTTAAATCCCTTGAAAATCTTTCTGAATACTTTCTGAATTACTTTCTGTTTTGTATTCTTTTGTTCAAACAATTTCACAATACTTACTTCCTACTCATTCAATAAACTTGTTAGAAAACACTTAACACTTTTTGTCATCATCAAAATCCTTATTGAGAGAAATCAACATTCTCCCCCTTTTTGATGATAACAAAACCCATATATTAAAATTATTTCGTTGGCTATGTTTCTCCCCCTTTTTGTTAGCATCATAAAAGAACAGAAAGAAGACAAAACAAAAACATAGATTGCAAAAGAAAATCCAAAGAGTACATCAAACAGTTCAACAAGTAAAAATAAAAACATGCAGTGACATCACAATCAGTCTTTCTTAGGTGGAATAAATTTGATAGATTTTCGTGCTTTCATCTTTCTTCTTTGAGGAAAAGTATGAATTGGGACTTGCATCGGCCATAAAGGTGTAGGAGAACGAGGAATGTGTGATTGATGAAGAATGTTGAAGACAGACGAAAGGATTACCACTTGTTCAGGGTTCAGAAGAGATTCGGGATTTATTGGGGCATAAGGAACAATCAGCAGGTCTTCTGATGTTGGAGGAATAGCTGACTCCTCGACCTGTGTGGTAGGAATAGAATGATGAACTTCCTCAGGATCAGTCGTTTCAAAACCAAAACACTCCTTTTCAACATGAGAATTCAGTTCATCTGCACCTTCGTTAACAACTGGATCATCAGGAAAATTTAGAGGACCATTGTTTGAGCCTTGTTGCTGATATCGGGTGAAGAGTTCTAATAGAGAATTTGTGAAGTCCTTCCTAAATCCAGCAATGGAGTGATCAAACAGAGCAGTTAAATCTGATTCTAGTCCAGATTTTGAAGTCTCTCCTGGAGGCTTAGTATACTCTGAAACAGTGTCTGAATCACTGTCTGATTCACTCTCTGAGATAGCTCTTTGCCCTTCCTTGATTTCAAAATTTCCTCCTGTTCGAATCTCCACCTCATAACTTTTTCTCTTCAACTACCTTCTCCTTCCCAGCTCTTTTTATGAATTTTTCAGGTTCATTAGCCTTATCTACCTCCTCAGATCCACTTTCTTCCTCAAGAACAAGCTCCCCCTCAGCTAGGGCCTTTATTTTCTTCCAATCAAAAGTAAATTTACTAAATTTTGGATGTCTATACCAAGAGCCATCCATGGTGAACCAGAATTTGTCAGAAACAGAAATTCCCATACTTGAGATTGACTTCTCCAATGCGTTTCAAAGTAATTGGAAATCTGAAATTCTTTGGTAAGTCAACCTTTTTAAATTTAAAGAATCTCATCAAGAGATTTCCATAGGGTCTGTTTTTCTTGGTTCTCCACATATGCTTCAAGATAAGGCGAGGGATATCTAGTCTAAGCTTTTTCTTGATGGCTAAAACGACCAAAGCTTCTTCCTTAGAGATACTGGTGGTACTTCCAAATTTTGGCAGAAGACAATCAACCACAATCTTATGCAACAAACGTACCAATAATTCAAAATTGGTCGAAAAAATATCTTTTTCTTCAAAATGTCCTACTCCATCATTTAGCTCTTGAAAAACCATTTCCCTTTTCAAACTTAACAACCATTCATCATCTTTTACATCTAACATTTGAAAACATTCTATCAAATCTTTTCTAGTGATCTTGATAGATTTCCCTACAATCTTGGACTTTAAAGAAGAATCTTCTAACTGTACCAGATTATCATAGAATTCATGAATTAAACTTCCTTCAATCACATCCGTCACACCACATATAGTCTTACACCCTATTCTATTCAGCCAATGATTCCAATAAAATCCATTGTTTCTAAAAAATTTAAAATCAATGTAGGCACATTCAAGTACCTTATTTTGAACCAACTTCTTCTTTTTGGCTGAAACAGGTGTGATGTCCTCCATTCGTTTCCTTTTTGCAGATTTGCGCTTGGGTTCTTTTGATTCCTTTTTCGAGTTTTTCTTGGAACCACTCTTCAACCCCTCTGAGTTTGTCTCTGACTCAGAATTTGGTTCTGAAACTTTTTCTGATCTTGACTGTTTACCTTTTTCTGCTTTTTGATGTGATTTATGACTTTCATCATGTACTAATTTGGATCGTTCTTCACGTTTTGATCCATCATGCATTATGGTTTGTAGGGGTTCTTCAGATTCTGAGGATTCATCTCGAATCATGATGGGCTTAGAGGTTTTCTTAGTTTTGAAACCTTTTGACTGGAGACGAGAAGATTTCCTAGGAGCCATTGTGTTTAGGGTTTTGATTTCGTTAGACACGGTTGAAGAGGGAGATGGAAGGGTTCTGAAATGAGTTAGAGATTTAATAGAAGTTGAAAGGGCGCGAGATTGAGGTCTGTTGGTTTATTAAACCATGTGTCTATTTCCCATAAAAGAAACGCTCCCTTTTTTTATTATTTATTTATTATATTTTATTATGACTTTTCATATAATTAGAATAGATGCATGAATTAAGATTATTTAAATGGAAAGCACATACCTATTTCATTTCTTAAAAATTCAAATCTATTTTTGTCTAAAGATTTTGTGAAAATATCAGCACATTGATTTTCTGTAGAAACAAATTCAATATTAATATTTCCATTAGCAACATGATCCCTAATAAAATGATGTCTAATTTCTATATGTTTTGATCTAGAATGATGTACAGGATTTTTTGTTAAATTAATCGCACTTGTGTTATCACATTTAATATTTACATTTTTGTATTTCAAACCATAATCTAGTAGCTGTTGTTTTATCCAAAGAATTTGTGCACAACAATTTCCAATTGAAACATATTCAGCTTCGGCTGTTGATAAAGCAACTGAATTCTGTTTCTTTGAGGACCAAGAAATCAATTTATCTCCTAAAAATTGACAAGTACCAGAAGTACTTTTTCTATCAATTTTACATCCTGCATAATCAGCATCTGAATATCCTATTAATTCAAAATTTTGATTTTTGGGATACCAGATTCCTAATTTTGAAGTACATGCAATGTATTTAAAAATTCGTTTAACAGCACTTAAATGTGTTTCAGTTGGATTACTTTGAAATCTAGCACAAATACACACAGAAAACAAGATATCTGGTCTCGAGGCAGTCAAATATAAGAGAGATCCAATCAAACTTCTGTATAATTTTTCATTTACTTTCTTACCTTGAAGATCGAGATCTAACCTTGTTGAAGTACTCATTGGTGTAGCGACTTCTTTTGTATTTTCATATCCATATTTCTTCAATATTTGCTTAGTGTATTTCTCTTGGTGAATGAATATTCCATCATTTGTTTGTTTGATTTGTAATCCCAAGAAGAAATTCAGTTCACCCATCATTGACATCTCAAACTCAGCCTGCATAAGCTTTGCAAATTCTTGACAATATTGTTCATTAGTTGATCCAAAAATTATGTCATCAACATATATTGTACTACTAAAATATCATTATCATAATGTTTTGTAAATAATGTTGTATCAATCATACCTCTTTGATATCCACTTGAAATGAGATATTCACTGAGTCTCTCATACCAAGCCCTTGGTGCTTGTTTTAAACCATACAAAGCTTTTCTTAATTTAAAAACATAATCAGGTTTAAATGGATCTTCAAATCCAGGGGGTTGTTCTACATATACTTCTTCTTTAATATAACCATTTAAAAATGCACTTTTAACATCCATTTGAAAACTTGAAATCTTTAAAACAAGCATAAGCAAGCGTATGGCTTCAAGCCTAGCAACAGGTGCAAAAGTTTCATCATAATCTATGCCTTCTTCTTGTGAATATCCTTTTGCTACAAGTCTAGCTTTATTTCTTACAATTTGTCCATTTTCATTTAATTTGTTTTTAAACACCCATTTAGTACCTATAATTGATTTATTTTGTGGTCTAGGCACAAGATTCCATACATTATTTCTTTGGAATTGACTTAGTTCTTCTTGCATTGCATCAATCCAATTATTATCTTTTAATGCCTCATCTACATTACTTGGTTCTATCTCAGATATTAAAGCAAAATGATTTTCAATATTTTGTAATTTAGATCTAGTTCTTGTTCCAGATTCTATATCACCTATAATTAAGTTAGGTGGATGGGATGATTTGTATTTCCATGCTTTTGATCCTTCGAAATTGTTTTCTTCAGAATTGCTTTCTGCTTTTGTTTCTGCTTTATCTGATTCTAGTCTTATATCAGAATTAGCTTCTGCTATAGTTTCTGCTTTAGGCTCATCTTCTATTAAAGTTTCAGATTTATCAGTTTCTGGTAAAGCTTCATCATCATCATCAATATCATTTTTTACATCATCAATAAAACGTACATTAATGGATTCTTCAATTACTTTTGTTGTTTTATTAAAAATACGATATGCTCTACTATTTTGTGAATATCCAACAAAAATAGCTTCATATGATCTTTCATCAAATTTACCAAGATTATTTACATTCTTTTTCACAAAACATGTACAACCAAACACATGAAAATATGATACAGATGGTTTTCTCCCACGGAACAGCTCATATGAAGTTTTTGTAGTATGTGGTCGAATATAAACTCTATTCATGACATAGCAAGCAGTTGATACAGCTTCAGCCCAAAAATATTCAGCTATTTTACTTTCATTTAGCATAGAACGAGTCATTTCTTGTATTGTTCTATTTTTTCTTTCTACTACTCCATTTTGTTGAGGTGTATATGGTGCTGAGAAATTATGATTTATTCCATATTCTTCACAAAAATTTATAAATAGAGTATTATCAAATTCCTTTCCATGATCAGTTCTTAATGCAACAATAGACACCCCTTTTTCATTTTGTATTTGCTTAGCAAACTTTTGAAAAACATTAAAAGTATCAGTTTTTGTTTTAAAAAGAAAACCCATGTATACCTAGAAAAATCATCAACAATTACAAAACCATATTTATTTCCTCCCATACTTAAAGTTCTTGTAGGACCAAATAAATCAAGATGTAAAAGTTCAAGTGGTCTTTTGTTGAAATTATATTTTTACTTTTGTGGGATACAGAAATCATTTTGTTTTTTAAACATGTTGCACATTTCACATCATTTTTTATATTTATTTTAGGCAATCCAACAACTAAGTTTCTTTTAGAAAGTTTTTCTAGATGATTAAAATTAACATGACCAAGTTTTTTATGCCAAACATGTATATTGTCATTCATTGAAAGAAAACAACATTGAACATTCATATCTGAAGGTGTGATTAAATATATGTTTCTTTTTCTAAAGCCTTCAAACAATTTGGTTCCATCAATATTATAAGCATAACACTTATTTTTCTCAAAGGTCATTTATAACCTTTATCACATAATTGGCTTATACTTAGTAAATTATGTTTTAATCCTTTTACTAGTGAAACATTTTCTATTAAATAAGGAGGATAACCAATAGTACCTGTACCAATTATTTTACCACGGTTGTCATCTCCAAATCTTACATATCCTCTATCTTTCCATACTATGTTAGTGAACAAGGACGCATCACCTGTCATATGGCCTGAACATCCACTATCTAAGTACCATGTTCCTTTTATCTTGTTTCCTTGTTCCTGCAATTACGCATAAAAAAGTAATCAAACCTTTTTAGGAACCCAAACATACTTGGGTCCTTGATAAGACAAGCTCGTTTTATCTTTTTCTTTAACTTGATATGTACTGAGCTTGTTTCTTTTGTAGAAGCAATATTTTTCTATATGACCTACTTTATTGCAAAAGAAACATGCATAAGAATGTGAATGATATCTTTTATTTACCTGGTTATTATAGTTTCTTCTTGAAAACTTATCACTGTATCCGTATTTGTGGGTTCTGCCATTCCTTCTGCTATGATAATTTTGAGACAAATACCTTCTGAAAGAGCCTCTGCTTTCATTTTTCATAGATTGATTGACAGAATTTTTATTCACGTTTTCCTTTGACTTAACAAATACAGTTTTCTTAATATTTGCTGAGCTATCATTACCATATCCAAGTCCATGCTTGATAAAAGACGGTCTTTGACTTCCAATCAACATACTCAATTTTTCTTCACTTTCATTAAATTTATTGAACGTATTCTTAATCTCTTTTGATAACACATCTACTCTACTTGTCAATGTCTTAATCTCATTTTCCAAAATATTCTTTTCCTTCTTTACAGTTTCAGATTTGACATATAATTTTTCATTTTCATTTTTCAAAATATCATTTTCATCCATGAGAAGCTTATTGGTTTGACTTAACACTTCTTTCTCATTTTTCAAAGCTCTGTTTTCTGCATCTAACTTTGAAATCTTTACATCAGCCTTTTTAAGTGCCTTTAAAAGCTTTTTCATTTCAAGATATATATCACTATCAAGCATATCAGATTCGGATTCTGAGTTTACCTCTGATGTAGCCATAAAACACAAATTGGCTTCTTCTTCGTCTTCGCTTGTAGCTTCTGAATCAGGTTCTGATTCGTCCAAGTCACTCCAAGTCGCCATCATAGCTTGACTTTTCTTTTTGAATTTCTTCATTTTCTTCTTTAAAACTGGACATTCATACTTGATGTGCCCTGGTTTTTTACATTCGTAGCACACAACTTCTTTCTTTTCTTTCTTTTCTTCTTTTTCTTTGAAACTGCTTCCTGCATCAAATTTATTAGTTCTATTGTAATTTTTGAATTTTTTACCTTTATTTATCTTCATAAATTTGCTGAATCTTCTAGCTAACATATTGAAGTTCTCGTTGTTATCGTCCTCGTCAGAATCAGATTCAACAGTCTGTTTTGCCTTGAACGCTATTGCTTTGGAATTTTTTACCTTTATTTATCTTCAATAAACTTGTTAGAAAACACTTAACACTTTTTGTTATCATCAAAATCCTTATTGAGAGAAATCAACATAGGTAATTGCTGCCACCGGTAACCTGGGCAACCTTTCAAAGAGAATTCCTGGAAAATTACTTTCCTGGAAGTTTGAGGGTACAATACAGTGGAGATTTCCTCCACAAATCTCAGAAAGGAAGGATGGTGGAACAATACGAGACAGAGTTCAGTCATCTACTTCAATACCGCCAGAATCCTTTAGGCACAGTGAAAATTGAAGAGGCAAGTCTTACTGAGTGGCCTAAACAAAGATTTGAGGATGCGTTGAAGGAGTTGGATTTAACCCTCCGTGAATTGATTGCAAGGGCTCATATAATAGAAGGAGCCAAGAAGAGGAAAAGCAAGGCACCTGAGAAGCGAACCTTTGTGTTCGGAAAAAGGGCTCAAGATAGCTACAACCCCAGTTTCCAGAACAAAAAGTTTAAACCCTTCCACAGTTTCAAAGGAAGTGCTAGTGATAACAAGGAGGCATCCGAGGTCAAAGTGATATGCTGGAAATGTAAGAAGGAACACTATCCGAAGAGGTGCCCCTTGCTTCAACACAAATGCTATTTTTGTGGAGACCCTAGCCACAATATCAGTGACTGCCTGAAAAAGGCTTCCACCGTTTGCTTTGTATGTAAGCAAACTGGGTACTTCACCAACAAATGCCCACAAAGAAAGAATGCCCCAGCCAGACCGTTTGGTTCAATGGGAGGAGCTATATCGGCAAAGAATGGAAGTGGAGGGAACAACTCAAACCGTTCTGGAGCAGCTGTCCACGGAATAAGGATATACAACCTGGAAGGACAGTGGGTATTGTGAAGAGTCGGATGATGAAGAGTGGAGTTAGCAGCCATGAATGAAATTGTGCCCAGATTTTTAGACTGGCGACAGTTAGAATCAAAACTCCTCTACCTTTGATGCAAGTTATTAAGTATCATGTGTTCAAATCTTATGCTAGAGTATAAAGTTTTATACCGCGAATAGCTTAAAATACAGCTTCATGATTAGTATAAAAATTCAAGTGCAAGACATGTACGCATAGCTAGTCAAACCAATTATGCTTGATCGACACGGGAGCTACACATTCCTTATCACCGTTAGCCTGGCTAAACAAACTGGTTTACCCATGGATACTATCGCTACCGGTTTTTGGGTAAGACCCCCACCGAAAGCATAATAACAACTAAGGAAGTGCTTAAGGATTGTCCCATGGAGATACAAGGAAGTTACTCTAAATGTGATCTGATAATCTTGGAAATGAGCAAGTACGAAGTAATCTTAGGAATGAGTTGGTTAACATCCATTAAAGCCCTAGTGGGTTGTAGACGTAAAGAAGAAAAGTTTAAGATCAAGATGGATGTGAAATAGTGTTCGGGGAAGAATCCACAGTAAAGTTGAACTCATTTGAGTTAATGGATGATGAAGAGATCAACTTATGTATCATGGACGAAGAAGAAAAGGAGAAACCTGAGTTAGAATCCATACAAGTGGTTAAGGAATTTCCAGATGTGTTCCCTGATGGATTGCCTGGATTACCACCCAAGAGGGAAATCGATTTCGAAATTGACTTATTGGTAAATATAGAGCCAATATCAAAGGTACCCTACCGGATGGCACTAGTAGAGCTTAAGGAGCTAAAGACTCAGTTACAAAACTTGTTAGATCAAGGTTTTATCTGACGGAGTGTATCACCTGGGGAGCACCAGTGTTATTTGTGAAGAAGAAGGATGGTTCCATGCGCTTATGCATCGATTATCGGGAACTCAACAAAGTCACCATAAAAAACAAGTATCCACTCCCAAGGATAAATGACCTTTTTTATCAGCTTCAAGGAGCTAGCGTCTTTTCAAGGATTGACCTACGATCAGGATACCATCAATTGAGGATTAAACCTAAGGATGTACCTAAGACAACTTTCAGAACTCGCTACGGACATTACGAGTTTCTGATAATGCCTTTTGGATTAACCAACGCACCAGCAGCTTTCATGGATCTCATGAATCGAGTATATAAGCCCCTGTTGGATAAGTGCGTGATAGTCTTCATCGACGATATTCTAATATACTCCAAGACACGAGAGCAACATGAGGAATACTTAAGAATGGCATTACAAACCTTACGTGAGCATAAGTTATATGCCAAGCTGTCTAAGTGTGACTTCTGGTTGGATCGGATATCTTTCCTAGGACAAGTCATATCTGGAGAAAGAATATCGGTGGACCCTGAAAAGATCAAGGCAGTGATGGATTGGAAGCAACATAAGACTGTGACTGAAGTGAGAAGTTTTCTCGGATTGGCTAGATATTATAGAAAGTTTGTAAAGAATTTTTCTACGATTGCCAAACCCCTCACATAGTTAACTCAGAAAGATGAGAAGTTCATTTGGATAGACAAGAGAGAACTAGGTTTTCAAGAGTTGAAGAGAAGGCTTGTATCTGCCCCAATCTTGATTCTACCAGATCCCGAGAAGCCTTATACGGTGCACAGTGATGCCTCCAGAAATGGTCTTAGATGCATGTTGATGCAAGATGGAAAAGTGATCGCTTATCCATCGCGACAACTTAGGCCTCATGAACAGAATTACCCCACTCATGATCTCGAGTTAGCCGCCGTTGTATTCACACTTAAGTTGTGGAGACATTATTTGTATGGACAAAGATGTGAAATCTACACCAACCATAAGAGCCTCAAGTATCTATTTACACAGAAGGAGTTGAATATGCATCAACGGAGATGGTTAGAACTCATCAAAGATTATGACATTGGGATAAATTACTGCCCAGGGAGAGTGAACGCAGTTGCAGATGACCTGAGTAGAAAAAATTATGGAGAAGTAGCTACCTTGCTCACGGATAAGAAGGACTAATAAAGGAAGAGAGAATGAGTATTGAATTCATAGGGCAAAGTGTGGAAGCGAAATCGCCACCCTTGTCATGGAACCCACCTAGTGGAGAGAATCAAGGAGGCCCAACGATATGACGAGACGATTCAGAAGATTAAAGGAGAGGTACAAGAAGGAAAATACACCGATTTTACCATAGATGAGGATGACGTGGTAAGAATGAAAGGAAGGTTATGTGTTCCAAATGATGACGATATGAGGAAGGAAATCATGAATGAAGCACATCATTCAGGATATACCATGCATCCAGGAGGAGCTAAAATGTATCAAGACTTGAAAAGTCACTACTGGTGAAACGAAATGAAGAGAGATGTGGCATATTTTGTGCTAAAGTGTCCCATGCCAACAAGTGAAAGTGGAGCACCAAAGACCTGGAGGACTTTTGAAACCCCTGCTGATACTCAAATGGAAATGGATCAAATCACAATGGATTTTGTGTACGGATTGCCAAGAACTTCTACAGGATATGATGCTATTTGGGCCATAGTGGAAGGATTGATGAAGATAGCACACTTCCTCCCAATCAACATGACATACTCCATAGATAAGTTGGCAAGGATATACATAAGGGAAATATGCGATTGCATGAGTGCCGCGGGAAATTTCCGATCGAGACCCAAGGTTTGTCTAAATTTTGGACGAGCTTACAAAGATGTATGGGAACAAAGCTACACTTCAGTACTGCTTATCACCATCAAATAGACGGTCAATCAGAGAGGACGATACAAACTTGGAGGATATGTTGTGAGCTTGCATGATAGAGTTTAAAGGTAGTTGGGACGCATACCTACCCCTGGTAGAGTTCGCCTACAACAACAGCTACTACTCTACAATCCAGATGCCACCTTATGAAGCATTGTATGGAAGACGGTGTCGATTACCATTGTTCTGAGACGATGTAGAAAAGCTGAGCATCGGACCTGACTTGGTACAAGATGTGGCCGACAAGGTGTGGATCATCCAATAAAAGATGAAGGAAGCACAAGATAGACAAAAGAGCTGAGCGGATATGAAGAGACGTACGCTTGAGTTTGAAGTTGAGGACCATGTGTACTTGAAGGTAAACCCCATCAAGAGTATTCACCAAGTTCGGACACAAGGAAATTGAGCCCACGATATGTTGGACCTTTTGAAGTGCTTGGAAGAGTAGGAGATCTTGCTTATCGTCTGGCACTCTCTCTTAACCTATCTGGAATTCACAATGTATTCCATGTATCGTTCTACGGAAACATGTGTTAGATCCTACCAGGATTGCAGACTAGAACAATTCGTTGAAATAAAAATCTCACTACAGAGCACCCGATTCAAATCCTAGATCACAAGGTGCAGAAGCTTCAGAACAAGGAATCAAGTATGTGAAGGTTCTATGGTAAAACCACTCGCATGAGGAATCAACCTGGAGGCTGAAAGCGATATACGCCAGAAGTATCCAAGTTTGTTCGAAAATCACGTATGAACTTAAGTTTTGATGACAAAACTTTCTTTAAGAGGGGTAGGTTGTAAACCCCCGAAGTTTTGAATTCAAATTAAAGCTTAAACCCTAATTAGATGTCAACCAGATTTCTAAAGTCAACAAAACCCTAGTTTACCGTAACTGCTTAAGTCCGACATTCCTGTTTAAGAAACCCTAAAGAGTAAAGAGTTTAGTCAGTAGAGTAGCTCGTAATTATCTAAGGAAGCTTAAAAATCAGTTTAGTAAAACTATGACTCGTTTCAAACCCGATCGCACGGTTCTTGAATAACGTGCCCCGAGCTCGGAATTGTAAAAATATTCCGAATATACAATTAGACTCGTAAAAATATAATTTTTTTAAAATATCAATTTCATAATTTTTTCGATAGCTAAAAATATTAGATATCACATTTATACGCGCATTTTTTTACTACCGGTATTTAATTATCATGTCTACTTTACATTACACTATTTACTACTATTCTATACTATTTATCTATCTCTACTTTTTCTTACAACCTAATCTTATAACCCATACCTCTATTTCTTACACATTTTCATTTTCAATACAACTTCACATCTTTCATATCTTAGTTTTAATTAATCAAAAGACAAAAAAATAAATTTTCACTCCCTCTTTTCTCTCAAAATGCGTCGGCCTCTCCCTCTTTTGCTCCAAATTGTTTTAATTTTCATTTATTTAATTAACACAAATTATCTCCCACATTTTCCTATAAATACCCCCTCTTACTTCCACTTCTTTCACACCTCTCTTCTACTAAAGTTACTCTACAAAAATCTCTCCAAGAAATTCCTCTCAAGAAGCTCTCTCAAAGTGTAGTTCTTTTAGGTAAATGTTTTTCAAGACATCCATATGTTCATTTACTTAGTATGAGCTTAGTGTGCGTTTTCTAAAACCATGAAGGTTAAGAAAACAACAATAGGTTCATACTTTGTTTTTGTTCATAATCTACTTTCCTTATGTTGTTTTTATGTTCATAACTATCTAGTATATCTATATAACTATATATATTATTTACAGCATATAAGCTCATTGTTTTGCAATTTATTTACATTCATGTTATTTTTAAGACTAGTATTTCTAGTCTTAGACTTGTCCTCATCAAGTCAAAACATTTTCTTTTTCTTTTGGGACTAGTCTTTTCTTAGTCCCGGGATACCTTGATGAACCTAAGGTTCACTACTTGATTTATTTTCTTTTTAGCTTATTCTTTCAAGTTATTATGTTTCTTTATGTTTCCATAACTTTATGATTCATATTCATGCATGAACATAATAGTTTTGTCTCAACAAAATAAATGAAGAAATGTTTTCTTAAAATAAAGATTCTTTTCTAGAAATAAAAGTAGGAAGTTAATGTTTTTCTAAAAAATACTAAGAAGTCATCTTAAAAAAACTTAGAGGAATTCATAAGAAATTTTATAAACATACATGACAAAAGAAAAGACCTTTTAAAGTGAACAAAGATTTTACAACAACTTCACTTTTCTTCAAATAGTAGAAATTCTTTTCATTAAAATAAGATGATCTCAAGAAATCAAGAAATTATTTCTCTAAATATAGAAGTGTTAATACTTTCAAAAAGTATTGGAAGCTAAGCTTAGGAAATAAAATCATTCCTTAAGAATTTAAAGAGATTACGAAAATAAAATTGAGGAAAAGAAAAGAAATACTTATTATAAATAACTTAAGATATTCTCAAAGCAAAATGAATATTTCAAAAGTTCTCAAGTTTCAAAATCTTTAAAGACTTTACTTTTTCATAAATTGAGACAACTTCAATAACTTCATATATTTGTTATGAGTCAATAAATATATGAATATACTTTCCAAAGGATTTACAAGCTATTATATTACCTATCTCTTCAAAACGAGCTTTGGATAAAAGAAGGAAAACAAGTTTATAAAAATTCATGGTGAATCTATCTGCCACTTTTCGGAACCCAAACGACTTAGTTTGATGAAAATAAGTTTATAAATAGATGGATCTTTTTGAATAGGTAGAAAACGGTATATTACATGCGAAATTCTAAGTTAAAATGAGTAAGTTATAGCCATTTTAAGTTGGAATTTCCTCTCATACGATTTTACCGCAATTTTAAGAAAAGTTTAGAATCTTCAAGAATAGAAATTTCATAAAACTCATTTTGGGTATTTCATCTTGTTTAGGTGAAGAAGGACCCGAGATCACTTTTCTGGAGGATTACTTCGATTAGATCTACCGACATGGAGTGAGTTAATTCTTGACTTAAGTTACATTTCCTTGTTTTATGCTTGTAAGTAGTAGCACTAGCAATTAAGAAAAAGATAAATGAATAATTGTTGTGTGACTTGAAATTATGATTGATTGAATATAAGTTAAGAATATCAAAAGAAGGTTTGATAAATAAATTGTGATTCTTGTATTGATATGATGAAAATTGTGTTGATCGCCTTCAACCTGAACTAAACATTACTTGGTTAAATATATATTGAAATCAATTTATGCATATCATACTTGTGAGTCACATTTGTTTCACTACTATTTTTCATGTGGAGAAATGAGGAAATAGTAGTGGTAGCTGGTAGGAGCTGGAAAGTCTACATGGGCTAGTAGGAGCCAGAAAGTCTACAGGGCAAGTAGGAGCCGGTAAATCTGCAAATATTGATGGTCGTAGGCCTGTAACCTCCCAACCCTTGACATGGAGGGCGTAAAATCCATGCTACACTTGATTTCCGGTTAATCATGTATATTTTGTTTGTTCATTTGATTGGTACATTCTCATATGCTTGATTAAATACTTGTTTGAATTATGAAAATATCTTATAGATGGAATTATCTCACTAAGCTAGTTTTGCTTATACCCTTTATAGCCTTTTGTGACAATACGATTACCTTTAGTTGGCCCCAAAGAGCCCCGTATGCCAGGTACGAGTTTAAGCTACTAGGAGTATTTGGGAGAAGCTTTATGTATTTAAGTTTTGAACATAGGCTTCTAGGAAAATCTCTATAGTAGGCTTATGTTATAGTTGTTATTATTTTGGAAAGACTTCTAAAGCTGGGGAATGCTCCTATGATGATGTAAGGATATTATTATGAAAATCTTATGTTTATTTATATAAGTTCTAACTTGCTTTTATTATCTACTTAAATGTAATACCCCTATGAGTCTCCTACTATCTTGAAAGTACGCCTTGCATGTGATATCGAAGCTCCTGCATGACTAAGGTTGTCATTCATTAGCTTTAATATTATATGCGGCAGACTGCCACGTTTAGGGTACCTCCGGGGCGTGACACCATCCCCATTCATATCGGTTTTTATCTTGTTCCTATAATTCTAATGCAACTAGCTACAAGCACAAATAAGGTAATAAAATAAGAGGAAAACTCACATATCCCTTGGACTCCGGTCTTTTAATTGTAATAGTCAGTTGGCAACGAATCCTCGAAAGCAAAGTCACCTAAGGAAAGAAATACCTAAATGAGTATTTCAACTCAAAACTAATCCATTCTATCTCATACAAACTATCAAGTTCGTAATTCTCGTCCTACACGGGAATTTCAACTTAAAACGGCCATAACTTTGTTATTTTAACTCGGAATTTAAGTAATTATATACTGATTTCTATCTACTTCGTAAGATCTATCTAATTTTAATATCATATTTAAGTTTTGAAAACTTTTAAGCTTTGAAAAGATCTTATCAGTTCAGATCAGTAGCGAAAACCAATTTGGAAAATTGTTTTTGTGAAAGTTTGTGAAGTTTCTACTATCCAAAGCGAGTACACATGCAATATGAACAAGTTACTATCATAAATGATACGTCACGAGATATATATATATATATATATGTGTACATGTTCTTGATGATATTTAATAAAAAAAAAATTTAGAAAATTTTTTCCTTATAAGATTTTACGAAAATCAACTTAGAAAGGCTAGTCTTGTATTCTTGACAATTCCCACTTGTTTTTAGAACAATTCCCTAATAAAATTTATTTATTCTTATTAAAATTAAGTCATCATTATGTATATTCCTTAAGGCCTTATTCTTCCATAAAAATTTTCATTTTACACTTTTAAACATGTTTTCAAATATGGTTTATCCCAAAATCCAAATTTTGTAAAAATTATTCTTGTGGTGATTCTTTTAAGTAAACTCATTTGATACTTAGAAATTTAAGGCTCAACCATACCTAGCCACTAAGGACTTCATTTCTTTAGTAAAACTTTCATTTTGAATTTGAAAAATAGGGGTATTCATATCATCATTTCCTAGATACAAATTTCACAAGGTTATGATAAAACTCAAATTTTATATTTTGTAACCTCTTCCTATTTTAAAAATCTCTATTAGTAGATCTACCATTTACTTATCAAAAACATATCCTATTGATACCTATTCTATAAGCCTTTCATATTTTAAACAATCTTTATTTTGATGTTGAAAAATAGGTTTCCAAAATTGTCTTGGTTTATATCCAAATTTACTAAATTTGTTTTTGGACATATCTTTTGATAAAATCCATCTAAACTTATGAAAATTTTTCTTTACATCCTATCTTAAGAGCCTTCCATATCTTGAATAAAATCTTCATTTTTTAGTTGAAAACATGTTTTAAGTTATGCCTTGATCTATCCAAAAATAGAATTTTTGTTTTAAAAAATAATCTTTGAATCATATAAAATGAAGTCTTGATGATAATACCCATTAAGCCTTCATTATCTCAAATAAAATTTCCATTTTGACACTTGGAAAGGGTTTTTAAATATGGGTTGCCTAGATACGAATTTCACCATTTTTGTTTGAGTTCAAAACCAAGATCTACACTTACAATGAACATAAATATAAGAGAAATCCATGATAGTAAGCTATAAACTCATATATCTAAACATAAACATAATTAAATTTACATAAAAGTTAGATCTACAAAATATAACCATAGCTAGCAAGAAAATAATAATATCACAAGAGAATAATCATGAGTGTTTCATTTTGGCATCATCATCCTTAGCTTTTAAGCTTATGGAAAGTCATTTGATGCATGAAACTCTCACTATACTTCACCTACATCAACTATGAAAGCTTTTGACAAGAGTTTTACCAAAGGATCTTCAAGAAATATAAGTGGGAGCTCATTTATTGAATAGGGGCAGCAAGTTCTCTTGCAAGAACAAGAGTAAATGAAGAGAGAAAGAGAGGAAAATAGAGAAGAAAATGCAAAGAATGATAAAGGGTTAAATGTGTGAATGAGAGAGGGTATATATAGAAACATAGGAGGAGTTAAAGACTCTTAAATGAAGTTAAAAAAAAAAAAAAATGGCAGCTTGTTCTTCCCCTTAGCTGGCTTGAAATTGGCAGAGAGAAGCAGAGAGATTTAGTTGGTTTTTGACTTGAAATTATAATTTGTAACTAAGTGTATGTGTTACTTCTTAAAGAAGGATTGAAGTAGATTTATTTTAATCAATTTTTGAAGTGTTTCAAAGGACAAAAGGCAGCAAAAGAGGTGAAAAATTCTGCCATGAAGTGATAAGTGAAGTGTAGAAAGATTGAAATGAAAAAGAGGTGATGTGTGAAATGTATACTATAGGTTGGGTTTGTAAGAGTACATTTTTTGTAAAAAAATATAGAAAAATCCATTCCAAATTTTTATAGCACAATTGTCATAATTAAAATAAGATAATTAATTAATTTATTTTAGTGAATCATCAAATAAGTTACCGGTATGATCAAAATACACGAATATGAGCTATAATTGATATTTTTATGATCCGAAAAATTCTAAAAGATTATTTTATGAAAATAAAAATATTTTTCAAACATTTTCCAATTATTAAATTAATTTATTTTATTTTTAGTATCGGCTCTTAAACAGAAACTGATCTCGTAAAAATCCGAAACGAACAAAATTTTAGAAAAACAAAATTTTCTATGATCTATAAAATATTTATCTAAAAATATAAGGGTTTACAAGAGTAGTAAAATTATGTAATGAATAGTAATGAATAGTGCAAAAGACTAGTTAATTGCTGGTAGTAAAGAAATACGAATATTATCGCAAAAAAAAAAAATCATATATTTCTAGTTATCGAAAAATTATAAAACTGATATTTTTGAAATCCTTATGAAAACATGAGTCTAACGGCCTTAATAGTCTATTTTTTATATCTCGAGCCTCGGGATACGCTTTTTAAAGTCTGTATCCGAACGGGTTCAAAATAGGTTAAAAATTTACCAATCTGATATTTTTAAGCGATCTTACATTACTACAAGCTACTCTACACACTTAAACCACATCTCAGCCTCTAGGGCTAAGAGTTCGAGATTGCCGGACTTAAACTACTATATTCCAATTAAGGTTTCCGTGTGACTTTCCCGTTTAGATCTTTGCCAATTTGGAAACTGAGTGTTTATGTTTATACAACACATTTAGTTTGAGAAATTCATTTTAAATTTTTTTTTATAAGTATGTAATATAATATTTATGAAGGTTTATAATTATTTACTTTTTAATAATTTATTTTTGGGTTCTATATTACCGATTTTACAAGTCAGAGTTAAGTATAGAATTCGTCATATGTAGTGATTTTAAATTTAAAGACTGTTGAGTTCTTATTTTATTTTTAAGGTTTCTCGTTTTCTCAAGGTAAGAAATTTCTAAATTCATTCGTGATTTAAGGCCAGTCGAAGTTCAGTTTTAATTTGGAGTCTTTTTAGAGTTTATCTCCGATGTTTATTTTGAATTATTTACTGAAATTTTTGAGGCTTACATGTTTGTTCATTTTTACTTGCTTACACTACGCTTCCCAAAAGTGTCTCCTATTACCGTGCTAGATGTCTTACATGTAATATCGAAACCTTCGCATGACTAAGGTAGTCATTCTTAAGTCATGATATTATATGTAGCGGGCTGCCATTTAGGGTATTCTTTGGGGTGTGAAGTTGTCCAAGTTCCTTTTACTTTCAAACTTTGATTCAAATTTGTTCCTTAAAGAAGGATTTCATAAACAAAATGAGAGGGGATAATTTCCTACATCCGCTTTTCTTTTAGATTTATAGTTATTTATGCTCCACCAGGAGAAGAGGTATCTTTGTGGAGAAATGATAGAAATCTCCAAGTTGTATAACAAAGCATCCACAGGGCTCATAGCACAAAAGTCTTATATAAGGAAACATGATTGTTGACTCTTAAATGTATTATTAAATATGAACATTGGATATTCTTTTAATTTAATTGAATAAAAATATTTTAATCTTGATTTCTTTATAAACTCATCCTTTTGTCTGCTCTTATGGGATGAGCAGATACCTTACTCTTCATCTTACATAATTATTTAATTATTTCCTTGTTAATTGCAAGTGAAAAAAAATGTATAAGGGATCCTTATATGTAATTCAAAACTAACCAATATCAAATATACATCCAAGATATGAGAACCGTTTTGCAAGTTAGAGATTTGCAGAACTTTACTTAATATATGTTATAGAAGTTTTAAATTCATAAAAACATTTTTTTAGCTAAGGAAATATGGATTCCCATGGTTCTCTAGAACTACTAAGAGTCAGTATCTCCTACTAGACAGTAAAATAGAATAGATCATATATTATATATATATATATCTCAAAATCTAAAAACTATTACACAAACCTCTAATTCTTTTTCTAAGCTTATATCATACATAACATAATCTTAAACTTAAATGCTAACATATGGATTACATTCTATCCTAATCCACATATCTTTAAGAGCTTTACACTTTCTTAACCCATTCCCGGCCTGAGATATTCCTATACAAAAACTATGGGGGTGTGAGTTAATCCAAAGCTTAGTGAATAACAATGACCAAACCACACAACAACAAATTCCAAGCAATTAATATTAACAAACATTTGCAATGCATCACTCAACCATATGATATGCATGGTTTGGATGACCGAAATCCAAAACAATGGAGATTTATACTCTCTCTTGATGGTTAAAGGACCAACTCAAGTCATTCATGCTCAAGAGAACTGAGAACTAAGGAAGGGCTGCTTTCTCAACTCATTGCTTTCTCAGCTCATTGCCATCTACATATATATATGTATGTATATTATTAACATAACCTCAAACTTCTCTTTAGAAAGAACTAAGGAGCTATGATTTCCTTTGAAAATCATTTAGTTTATATATATATATATATATATTGCCAATATAACCTTCACTTCACTTTAGAACCTCAAAAACTCCCTAAATACTAACATTCCATGACCAATACCCACACAGACAACATCCTTTAGTGCCTAGTAGTTTCTGGGACATTGACAATCTTATGGCATCCAATTGAAGAAATAGATCCACTAACTTAACTTAGGACTACCATAGAATTGACATGCTAGTACGTGACGTGAACACCATGCTAATGCAAATATATTGTCATGCAATGCATGTTCATTTAATTAAATAGCTAATTAGTGTTAACTTTATTTATTAGGGTGACCAATTAATTAACAAACACTCAACAACAAATATCATCTAATCATTACAAGCAATGTGTAATAACCTTTATGTTAGTAATTTATCAACCAAAACAATCATTAAACAACAATCGAATACCCAATCCCCACACATATTCAATTATATTTATCTTAAATTTAGGTGCAACTATATTACAAGCACAAGCAAGGCAATAAGGTCAATGTTACTCACCTAACATCCGAGCTAGGTGTTATAAATCCTCTAGGAAATCCAAAACATCATTCCCATCAACATCATCATCAAACGCATCAAATCATCAACATCCTTCATATTGAAATCTAAATAGAAATAGAAGATTGGCTAGAGCTATCATAAAGAATAGATTAAAGGCAAACTTTTATTCATGAAAATAAACTCATATAAATTATTTACCATAAAGCATTATCATTTCTTATTCACTTTTAATTTTTAAATAACTTAACTTTTAGGAAAACATTCCTTTATCTTAGAAAACAATATTTGAAACAACATCCTCCCTTTATTAATTAAAATCTATCACATTACAATTACATCTAACTCATTTACTAGTTAGATCTAGGTTAACTTATCTTAATTACTTAAACCAATTATTAAGTCATATTCATTAATCCTTTTAATTTATTCTCATATATCTATTAAGACCTTAATTAACTTAAATCTCATGTTTTAAATTGATTTCATTTTAGCTTTTTATAGTATTTCAAGTTAAATGAAAGTTAAGTCTATTAACTAATTTACCTTATATCCAAATTCTGCATTAAGTCTAGTTTAGTTACTAAATTGTAATCTGTTGGGTTCTCTTAACTATTAGTTTTGACGATAACAAAAAGATAAATGTTTTCTGACAAATTGATTTAGTGTGAAGTTATATGGAAACGTCCAAATCATAGTATGATTATATGGAAATGTTTTTCAAAGAAAGATCGAATTTAGTGAGTAATTCAAAGACTATCTAAAATTTTTTAAGAAGACAATAATACTCAAAAGGCAACTCGGAAGGTAGATCTAATGTGTGTTAAAGAAGACAATAATGCCAGAGAGTAACTAGAGAGTAGACGTAATACAAGGTTTAAATCTAGTTTTATAAGGATATGTGCGTAATTTAAAGAGAAGGATGTCAGAAACTAGTTTGAACAAGTTTTTTAACGATATTATCTACATATTACATTATCGTGGATCTGATCAAATAAAGATTTTGAATTCAAGATAAGCTCTAAAGCTTTTTTTAACAAACGTATGAAATCAGGGGACAAACATCATCACAACAACGGGTCTTATCTTTTTCCGTTGGAGTAGATCACGTTAACAACAAGATAACAAAATCAAGAACAAGGCTTATCTCGAAATCTTTTCAAATTTCCATCCCATCTAGCCGTTGAAGACAAGAAGATGAATACAAAAGGCAGAGGTTCAAAAATACATACGTGAAAAAGGAGCTCTCCTTACTATGAATTTCTTCAGCTCTCATCTGTGCTAATTTCTATTTATTAAATTTCTCTCCTACACGAAAAACTTGAGAGTATTCTTAGTTCTTTATTCCTCATTTGCTTTTGATAATTTGTGTGAGATAGATTACAAGTAGTCTTTGAGTTTAGAGATAGCTAAGGTTTAGCGTGGAGTCTGACAAAGTGATTTGATATACTATTTGTAATCATTTTTTATTGGATATATTGGAACATACCAATATGGAATACTGGGTCCTCAGCTTGTGTAAACCCTTAAACTTTTCAGTACCCTTAGAAAATAATCCTAGAGTTAATACTGAAATCAAAACCCTGAAATCAACCCAAGTTAAAATGTCACGCCCTGTAGGGTATTCTAAACGTAACAGCCCGCCACATACTAAGTAAGACTTTCGAGTTCCCTACCCGGGGCCTTCGGAAGTCTTAAGTAGATGTAAAGCGTTCCTTTACGACAATAGAATACTTCAACAAATGGAGTTAAACAATTTAACGAGGCATTCATTAGCCATAGATAATAAATCAAAACGCATAGCTTAAAGTTTACAAGATCTAAGGGGCATTCTCCCGCAAAAGAATAACAGTCTATTACAGTCATCCAGAGTCTTTAGTTTCCAATGGAAGTCTATACAAAAGGGAATGGATTAAACTTCTATGGGAAACTTCTATCTCCGGTACCTGCGTTGTGGCTTGTCTCGGCCTAAGCCATATAAAATCATGCTGCAAAAGATAGAAACTATGGGGGCGTAAGCTAACTAGCTTAGTGAGTAATAACTTCCATAACACAATTAAGCATAATTCATTCAAACAAGTAATTATCCAGGCAAGTGAATGCATCAAACAAATGGGATCATCAAACATATGACCATCCGGAAATCATATGTGGATGGACTTGCGCCCTCTATCCCGGGTTAGCAGATTAACGAATCCTGCGGTACGACGCCGTTTAAGCTCACGGTCAACTGAACAATAACTCGTTTTATGGATCACGATTAACCAACAAATTCGTTTTATGGATCACGATTAACCAACATATTCGTTTTATGGATCACGAAAAACCAACCAATGCAAATGCTCCAACCCCATCGTGATATGAATGGATTCAATTTACGTTTGAAACCGAATATTCATTAATTCAATTCTTTCAGGTGACCAACAAGTATTCACAAACATTCATCATAAGGTACTAGCTAATCAGTCAATAGCTTAACACCCGATTTCGATATTCCTTAAGCTTCATTTCACATATCAACAGCAGACAACATATATAGCTCCCATATACCCCATCATGCATATACAATTTCTTTTATCTTTGCCTACACCACTAGTGCCACTACATTACAATCACATTCATTAATTGAGGTTGGAAGTAAGACTCACTCGGCCATTGGATGCCAAACTTCCTAATAGTAGTAGTCGGGAGGTAGAGTGTCGTCCTGCTCGGGATTACCTACCAAGCAAGAATAATCCTAATGAGATTCTCAACATGTAACTAAATCAAGCTATACATCTAAATTATATGGATTCGGATTTCTCGCTATTTGCGGGAGTTCCGACTTAAAACGGCCATAACTTAGTCATTTTAACTAGGAATTTCGCAAATTTTATATCGATCTCAATCTACTTCGAAAGATATATCTTTTAAGTATTATTTTCAAGTTTTGAAAATAGTAAGGCGGAACAGTGGAATCAGATCTGTTCCGCAAGTGTTCCAATCTCAAAAATTTGTTTTGCTTTTGATAAGAAGTGTTCCTAGATGATGATTCATGCATGAATGATATGGGAATGAATTACTAACATGAATACCATGTGATGAACTTAATATATACATGGTCATAATAACTTTTGTGATAATAAACTCATATGAACCCTTAAGTGTTGGGAAATTCTCATAAAGATTAATTCTAAGAAGCTATTTTTCCGTATTATACTCCTTAGGGTTTCCTTGACTTTTAATCTTGTAATCCACTTATTATTTAACTAAAAATAAGTTCCCAAGGTCTATATTAATCATGGCCTCCATTCATGCATAAAAATTCCCATTTTTCATTTGGGAAACATGTCTTTGAACTAGCTTTTTGTAAAAATCCGAATTTTCTAAATTTCATTTTCTTGCATTTTTCTTAAGGAAAACTTGTCAAATGCATTAAAAATTGAAGCTCCAATATGTATGTTATCTAAGGACTTCATTTAGCTTATAAAATATCCAATTTAGACTTAAATACTAAGTGTTTATATAGGCATTACCCAAAATTACGAATTTGACTACACATCCAAAGTCAATATTTTTCCTTCTAACTTCACTTCTTGTTTTCTTATTTTTATTATGCTAATCTCATCTAAACTCATGAAAATAATTCCTTCAACATTTCTATTACACATACCCCCATTTTTCTTATGAAATATGAGTTTAAAAGTGATTTTGGTAGTTTTCAAGGTGGGTTTCCATTTCATCCGAATTTTCAATCTTCCATTTGACAAGGTCCTTCCTTTTTCAATGTTCTTGCCTTTACATATTATTCTACTATCTAACATCTCTATAACATTCAAGACTACATTTTTGTGGTCCTCAACGCATGAAAATAAAAATAACTCTATGATCATACATGTAAATGACAATATGGGTATCTAAACTTTAGATCTACTAAGTATGATGCATAAATCATGGATCTGATGGCATGAACAACAATATATGTGCAAGATCACTACTTTACATGCATGAACATGATGAGATCTTAACAAAATCACATCTAAACATTAGATCCATGTCTTGTGATGGCTTGATATTCTTGTTCATGTGTTTTCATGCCCTAGCATGAGCATCATGGGTTAAATGAGAAAACACACAAGATAGTCTTGCCATTACAAGATCTAGAAAGAACAAGACCTAAATCAACATACCAAAGGAGTCTTGAGATGGAAAAGAAGAAGGAAACAAGTTGAAGTTGTGAGAGGAAGAGGGAGGGGGGGTGTCGGCACAAAGGGAAAAAGAAGAGAGGTTTTCTCTTTTTCAATTTGAAACAAGAAGAAAATGAAGAGAGAGAGAGAAAATTATGTATATGTATGAAGTGTATTAGGGTTTAGATAATTAAAATGGAATAAAATAAATAAATTTGAGAGGGGGGGGGGGGGGGGGGGGGGGGGTTGGGTTTTGGGGGCACCGACCACCTTTTGGTGTGTGTGTGTGTGAGTTTGAAATTTCAATATTTGTAATTTATAATCAAATGTAATAAATGTGATAATTGTTTAAGAGACAAAATTTCTTGGAAAAGAAAATTGAAATGAGTAGTTGTAAGGATGTAAGAATAGGGTATCGGTGGTGTGTAGTGTAGGTTGTACTTGTGAATAGTAGACAAGACATCTATTACTGGTTGTACCGAAACACGGGAAAAGCTATAACTGTAATCTTTATAGCTCGAGAAAATTATAAAATTGATATTTTTGGAATCCTTATAAAATTACGGTTCTAATGAATATTCCGGAACAATTTTTCTGAATCCGTGGCCGGGGCACGTTTTTCCGTATTGGCTCGGGAAGGCCCGGAATTGAAAATTTCCCGAATTTAAAACTTTCAAATGTTTGAAATGTACTTTGGAACAATAAATCAAATTCATTTACTTTATAATATTTATTTTACTGTGAAACCGAAGGAAAGCCGGATTTAGGGTTCCTAGCGCTTCACTCACAAGACTCGACCTGATCGGATTAGGGTTTCGCTTCCAACTCCCGGGATTTCTAGCTACTAGGAATACCGGGGTTTACAAAAACTGAACTCTAGAAACTCTAAACAAGATCAAATATGAATTGCATCACCCTGAAGAGAAAGAGAACCTTCAAAAACAAAATGGAAATTCCATAACCATTCTACTCAAAATCCGTACACTAAACAATTCACCTATCTAACCTCTAACATGAAAATCAGGATAATATATCCAAGCAAATATTCGGTGACAAAATTTTAGAACCTTATAACCTTTAGTGAATTTTAGAATAAAAAAAATTTTAAATTACTACCACAAGTTAAATTGAGTCAAACATAATCTTAGACTCGATTAAACAATCCTAAGAACTGCTAAATATTAAATGAATCATGAAGACAAAGTAAAATTAAATTTTTGAACAAAAAATATAAGTATAAACATAAAACCCTAGATTTTATAACCTTATAAGTAAAACTTAAAAGCTAGAAGTTAAATCATAACCCTAAAATCAACCTAGGGCAATTACAAATCTTAGTAAGACTAGATTCGACAATCCCGCGCATGAAACCATCAAATAGTGAAAATGAGATAACCTCATATTATTATTCGAAATAATGTCATACAACCTAAAAAGATCATATTCGTTCAAAATTCGCTTGTTTCGTACCCAAATGGGATCAGATTTCGAAATCGAGGTCCCAACACACAAAATGGTAAAAATATTCCGATAATACATTTAGACTTGTAATGAGATAAAGAATCATAAGATATCAATTTTAGAATTTTATGGCTTCTAAAAATATCGGATATAGCCCTTTTATGAGATTTTTCATTACTACCAATATTTTATTTGTTTAATCTACTATTCATTATACTATTTCTACTATTCAATACTATTCATTTATCTGTATTTTTTTTACACCTGCCTCTTACATCTCTTACAATTATCTTTTCCTATAAAACTTTTATTATACTTTTTACTTAACTTCTTATACTTTTCCATAAAATTAATTTTTTTCTTCTCTCTTCCCTTTAAAAGAAATGGCAGCAGTTGCTTCCTCCTTTTATTCTTCTTGTTAATTTATTTTTCACACAAAAATCACTAATTTTACATCTATAAATACCTACTATCTTTGCACCTTCTTCACTTTACAACTTTAATCAAATTTCACTCATTTCCTCTTTTTTTTTTCCTCTTCTTGTGGCATCATTTTCCTTCTCCTCTTGATGTCCCTCTCTTATTCCATCACAAACACACTTCTTGATTTTCTTTTTAAGGTAACACTTCTCCCTACATCTATAATTAATGTAAGTATTATTTCATGCATTATCCATGGATAAATCTCCCCATTATGCATGAAGCAGGGATGATAATGCTAAAAAAAAAATGAAACCTACATCTCTATATATTATGATCATGTTGATATTGTGTTTATCTTGTTATATTTGCGAAATCTAATCTAACTATCTATCATGTAAATATGAATATGTAAATATCTATATTATTTGAGCATGTAAGCTCATAGACTAACATTTATTTCCTTGCATATTTATCTCTTGCACATCTATTTATTAAATGCAAACTATTAAGACTAGTCATTTTATTCTTAGACTTGTCATTATCAAGTCAAAACAATTTTCTTCTTTCTTTTTATACTTGTCCATAATCTAAGTCCGCGAGCCTTGACATAAATCTGAGACTCCCATGATTTTTCTTATTTGTTTTCTTTCTTTTCTTAAAGGACTTGCCCATGTCTAAATCGAGGAAGACTTCAATAAATTCTAAGACTTCCGAACCTTACTTCTTCTTCTTTTTCCGTGAGCATTTTTTAATGCTTTTTCTTTCCTCTTTTAGAACTTTTCCATTCTAAGTTTCAAGCAGCCTTGTTGTAAGCTAAGACTTCCTAATACTTGACTTTACGTATATACTCATTAAATTTTTTTTTTTTTATATCTCTTATTCTCTATGAGTTATTTTTCTCTTCTCATATAGCTTAGTTATAAATCCATATTCATGCATGATTACAATGTTGTTATCTTAATAAAACTTTCAAAGAATAAAAGGAGTTCTTTTCTTCTATAAAATAAAACTAAACTCTCTATAAAAATAATTTTTGACAATTAGGAAAAAATTTCCATCAAAACTTATAATCATGATTCAACAACCTCCTTTTCAAAAATTTAAATAGGTTCATCATAATTTTTTTTTTAATTTTGTTTTCATGCAAAGTTTCTTCAAGACTTAATTATGTGGTTCAATTACTCTCTTTTCACATACTAAAATAAATTTATTATTAAGTCTTAATATTGATAGTTCTTTGTTATGCAAATTTTTCTTCAAAACTTATTTATAAGATTTTTACCAACACTTTGATAAGTACTAAGAACCAAACAATTTTTCTAAGTTAAGTTTAAAAATAAAACCACTAGTTAAAAACTCGCTTAGAAAATAAAATTGATATACAACTTAAGGAACTAAGTTTTAAGAAATGAATTCATCTTCTTTTTATGAAATTAAGGAAATATGGTTTTAAGAAATGAATTCATCTTACTTTTATGAAATTAAGGAAATATAAATAATATATATAATAATTAGACACTCACTTATAACAAACTAAAGATTTTCCAACAACCCCTTAAAGGTCCATATGTTGAAAAATTATGAATTTAGAAAAGAGTTATTATGAAAATAAAAATTTAGAACAAGTCATTCATTTAATTTTTCTCATATGTTAACGCTTAAGACATTTTAAAGATGATAAAATTTAGAATGGTTTTTTCTCACAACCACATAAAGTTTTGTGTTTTGGAAAATAATTAGTTATAAGAAACTTAATATAAAAAATGAAACACTCATAAACTTAATATAAATATAAAATCATGATTTTCTTTAATCAAGATCCACATTCATAAAATCTAAGAATAGAAATTTTGTTTAAGAACTAAATTTAAGAAAATTTCTATAAGAAAATATGCTTAGAGTTTCATGCCACCAATAAATAAAACCATGTCTTGTAAAATAAATTATTAAATAAAATTCTTTTCAAATATGAGACCTTTGAGATTTCAAAATATATATTAAACTATGATTCTTATTGTTGAGTCACATATTTACAAAATAGCAAATTTGATCACATGTTAAAGGGTGACCTTTCACAAAACTCTATCTTTTGTAAAGATTATTTATAAATTTGTTTTTGGAGACAACATCACTAGAATCATGTACATAATATGAGACTATGTATATATTAAAAGGATTTTTCAACTATATAAATATTTATCTTTTTACTATAGAATTTTTGGATGAAATAGAATTTAGAAAAATTACAAATTAAGATTGGAATTTTCATGTTAGAACTATACCAATCCGTTTTCAAAACCAAACGACTTCAAATGTTAAAAATAACCTTAGAAGTAGATAGATATTTTCGAGTGAGTAGAAAAAGACATGTTATATGCGAAATTCTGAGTTAAAATCATCAAATTCTGACCGTTTAAGTTGAAATTTCAGATAATCCGATCTTTGACCAAATCATGAAATATAATTAGAAAATTTGAGTAGAACTTCCATGAAACAGTCATTCCGAGTATTTCTTTTATCTAAGTGACAAGGAATATGAGACTCTCCTCCCTAAGAATTGTAATCGACCTTAATTATGTTTAATGATAAGTACTTCTTACTTAATTATTATTGATGTAAATTACGCTATTCCGAAGCATTCTCTTAGTTATGATGTATGCCTTATGCATGATATGGAAACATTTACATGACTAAGGTAGTCATTCCTAGGCTTTAATATTCTATACGGTGAGCTGTTACATTTATGGTACCTCTCGGGATGAGACTACTTGGAGCTGGAAGAGGATATTGACGCTCAAGGAGGAACCTCTATAAATTTTTGTGCAAACTTCTCTTACCCTTCTCTTTATTTTTATGCATTCAATTACTTGTTGTGATTACAAAGAAAATTCAAAGCCATACATTATTATAATTAATTGGGTAGTGTTTAAAGTTTAGAAAAATCAAAGTTAGAGTTTTTAATTTAAGAAACCAATTCACACACCCCCCACCCCCCCCCCCCCCCCCCCTCTCTCGGTTCCTTTTTGGGACCAATAATTGGTATCAGAGCAAATCTCTTTTTCTTAATTGAGTGATCTATTTTATGATAGTTAAGAATAACATTGCAACCAATTGAGCTCCATATTGTGATGGCACGAATTACTTGTATTGGAAGATGCTCATGTCCATTTATATTAAGGCTAATGACTATGCTTCATGGCAGGTAATTGCATTTAGAGATAATCAAGTAACAAGAATGGATAATGTTATGTTCTCATATGTTGAATTGAAGCTAATAGAGAAGAATAATAAGGCTAAGAATTTATTACTCACTACAATAGCACCATCTAAACTTTACTTGATTGCTTCTTGTGATACAACTAAGGAAATGTGGGATACTTCATTTGAAAACATATAAAGGAACCAATACTATTAAGGAAACGAGAATCAATGCTTTGTTGCAACGATATGAGTTATTTAAAATTAAGCTCGACAAGAAAATTAAGGATGCATTTAATCGTTTTACCTATATAACTAATGAACTAATATCTCTTAGAAAGAAAATGGATGATCCTCATCTTGTTAGGAAAATGTTGTGGATCTTGCCCAAGTCATGGGATACCAAGAAGACAGCTATAGAAGAGGCACAAGATCTAAACAAGCTCATTGTAAGCCCTTGTTTTCTTAGCAACTTGAATTTGATTTCGAAAATTGAAACAAGAAACCAAAACCCTAAAAGAATACTTTAGGACTAGTTGGACCTAGAAACCCTAAGTCCGACAATCCCGAGAATGAAACCCTGGAACTATAGTAAGGAGTTGGCTCTAGAATATAACTCTAAATAATTTATCAAAACATAAAAAGATCAAATTTCAGAGAAATTCATTCGTTTCTGACCCGATGGGGATCTGTTCTCGAAAATCGATTCTTAGGACTTGGAAATAGAAAAATAATATATAGGACTCGTTAAAACTGAAATTTAATAAGGAATTCAAAAATATAATTATAAGAATTTTCAGTTTATAAAAATTACAGTTATAGCCTTCTTATCGTATTTTCGTTACTACCGATAATTTAATTGTCTAATCTACTCTTTGATTTCTATCACACTATTCACCAAATACAACTATCCATACCCTATTCTTACATCCTTACAAATTTACATCATTTTCCTTACATTTTCTTTTCTACTACAACTTTTACTACTTAAATTTCTTAGTAAATTTGAATTTTATCACATAAAATAAATCAACACATCTCCCTCTCTCTCTCCTCTCTCCAAATCCGGCGTACCCCTCCCCCCTTTGTACATGCCTCCAATTTGTTTTATTTTTCTTCTATTAAATAATCACATAAAACCCTAATCTATTTTCCTATACAAATACCTTTATACTTCCACTTTTTTACTTTCTCTCTTTTTACAAAAAAAGATTAAACTTTGGAAAAGTTTATCTCCCTCTCTTCCTCGCCTTGTCGTGAGCCTTCCTTACTCACACACACACGCACACACAAGTTTAATTCAAGTTATCTTGTTACAAAACACTAAATAGGTAATAAATCATGATCCTATCACAATAAAAACATGTCATGACAAGATCATACATGTGAGGTTCCACTAAAATTCCCATGAGCTTTATGCTAGGGATGTGGAAACAATTAAGCATGAGATCCTTGCCATCACAATGTTGTAGATCTTGATATTTAAGTTGTCTTACTATTATTTTGCTATATTTTTGCTAAATACTACTCTTATGGATATTTTGTACATATACTCTTTCATTAAACTCATCTACATATTGTTTATGTGGCATTTGTATCCATGACATAAGTAATATAGTAGATCTATTTGTTTAGAGTACATAAATGCCATAGATATTTGTCATATATACATAAAAGATTTGCAATATGATAGTCTTAATGAAGGTGTTGCCAAAGCTCAAGATCTATTTTGTTTCTATAAAAAAATGATTTTTGAAATTTGGAACTTGAGAAATAACCATTTAGAAAACCTATTTTCCAACTCCAAAATGAAGCTTACATATAAAATTAAGGGCTTAGGGGATAGGTATCATAAAGGAATGATTTTTATAAGTTAAGCTTAGTTTTACTAAAAGAAATTTTCAAAAAAAGAAAAGGATTACAAAAGTTAAGTTAGAGCTATGTCTCAACACCAACAAAAACTTAAACTTCGTAATAAGGAATAGTTAATATGTAAACACCTATTTTCTAACCCCAAAACAAGAGTTTTATTAAAGAAATGGAAGCCTTAGGGAGTAGATTTGGTTAGGACTTAATTTTAGAAAGATTAAATGAGTTTTACACAAAAAATAGTCTCAAACATAAGTTTGAAAATTCGGATCTAAAAATGATCCTCATTTAAACACCTATTTCCAAATGCCAAAATGAGGATTTTAATAGAAAAATAGAAGCTTTAGGAAATAGATGTAATAAAGACTTGATTTTGATAAGAGTAAATGGATTTTTGTCAAATTATAATCCTAAAACAAAGGAAAGGTTTCAAAACATAGATCAAACAATATTTTCATTTCATTAAAATATTGTAAAATTCGTAACCAGACAAAACCCTTATTGAAACATCCATTTTCCAACTCCTAAATGAATAATTTTGTTGGGATAATGAAGGTATTAGGTATACAGGTCATCAAGACCTTATCTTAGTAAAATATGGATGATTTTCAAAGAGATAAAGCTAGTTTTTCTTAACCAAGTGTTCTTGAAGTTGTTACAAAGTAAAGGTTTTCCAAAAATTCTTTTTAACCAAAAACCATTAAAGATATACATGTAGATAGTTCATATCATGTCATTTATTATAATAACTTGTAGATATTGTATGCACATATAATATACTTGATAAGAACAATGCAAATTTCACAAAACAATTTTGGAAATGCAATTTTTAGCTACTGATCATATCTAATCCGAGATTTCCAAGACCTAAAAGTTTTCAAAAATTAATAATAACATCATAAATAGATATGTCTTTCTAAGTAGATAGAAATCGATAGCTTATTTGTTAAATTCTGAGTTAAAATGACTAAGTTATGACTGTTTCAAGTTGGGATTTCCATCTACCACGAAAATTACGAACTTAACAGTTTTTATTAAATAGGTTGGAATTAGTTATGGTTTGAAATACTCATTTAGGTATTTCTTTCATTTAGATGACTTTGAATCGGGGGAATTCTTGTTTCCAGAGTACTACTATTAGAGACCAATGTTCATGACCGAGTGAGTTCACTTTTTTTAAATTACATGCTTATGATTGTGCATGTAATGATAGTGGCATTAGAATTAGGACAAGATAAAATTGGAATATGCATGTGAATTCTACTTAATTGAATTGATGATAAGAATATCGAAATAGGAATTGTTATAAATATTTGTATGATTTAGTATAGAATTAAAGTGTCTGAAATATCTATGATCGCCTATAATTCACTTAAATAATATGCCATGATCTTATAACTAAATTGTCCATGCATAATATACGTTGAGTCACATTACATTTGTTATTATACCTTGGTGGGAAAACAGCATAACAGCTAGGCAACGGGTGGGCCTGAAAACTCGAATGTTGGCGTAGGGTCGCTTGAAATAAATGGAAGTGGAGTAGGCACTTGAATCAACTACATAATAAATGAGTGGGTAGGTACTTGAATCAACCACTATATAAATAAGAAACAAAATTGAAATCTATGGTTGTATGGGCTCTAAACCCCTAAGCCCGAATGGAGAGCGTAAATCCATTCAACATAGGACTCTTAGAAAATTTTGTATATTGTATGCCCACGTGCTTGTGCATTTCATATGATTGTTTAATATAACTTGCTTACCCTATTTTTGATGGAGTATTTAATTTTGGAAGTGAAACTCACAAAGCTAGGGTAGCTTATACCCCCATAGCTTCTTTTTGATGCAGTTCTCGTAGATATGGTTGCGTCCCTAGACTTGGCTAAATTAGGTAATGCGAATTTAGGAGTTTTCCCTTAAAAGTTATAATTAACTTTGTATAGACTTTCATAGGAAACCTTGAACGCTCGAGTTGTTATTAAAAACTAATATCTAGACTTTTGTTTAGCAAGGGAATGCCCCTTAGTATTTTGTAACTAGTCCTGAGATATCTGTGGTTTGTGTTTTTATGCTTATTCTATCAAGTTGAACTATCGATTACCAACTGCATACGTATTCTATTGTTGTAAGGGAACGCCTTGCATCTAATACAAGACTTTTGAATGATTGTGATAGTGATTCTTAAGTCTCATTTAGCAAGTAGCAGACTGTTATGTTTAGGGTACCATTTGGGGCGTGACACTCATTCTTAGTCAATTAAGAGAGAAGCTGATGACATACAAGTCACATCTCATCACCACTGAAGAACTTGAAAACCACTCAAAGGCTACAACATTTGAAGCAAAAAGAATAGCTGAATTTGATTTTGATGAAGATAGCAACGATGATGAGGACATCAATGTACTTGCAAGGAGATTCAATAAGCTAATGAAGAAAGGTAAGAAATTCAAAAATTTCAGTAAATATAACAAGTTTAATGCAGGAAAAAGCTTTAAAGAAAAGGAAGAGAAGAGAGAAAAGAAGGAGATCATATGCTATAAATGTAAGAAACTAGGACATATCAAATATAAGTATCCTGTTTTGAAGAAAAAGATAAACAAATTCAAAAAGAAAATTCGATCAATGATGGTAACTTGGAGCGACTTGGATGAGCAAAAGCTGACTTAGAGACTACGAGTGAAGATGATAAAGAAGCCAATTAGTGCTTAATGGCTACATCCCAGGTAAATTCTAAATCCAAGGCTAATGTGTCTAATAATGAAATGTATATAGAAATGAAAAAGCTCTTAAAGGCTCATAAAAAGGCGGATTTAAAGATTTCTATATTAGATGCTGCAAATAAAGCTTTAGAAAATGAAAAAGATGTTTTGAGCCAAACTAACAAATTGCTTGTTGATGAGAATGATAGTTAAAGAATGATAATGGAAAATTGCATGTTAATTTTGATGCTTTATGAAAAGAGAATAGTGTTTTGAAGGATGAAATTAAGGATCTAAAAGTAAGAGTAGAAGATTTGTCACAATCAATAAAAAACACTTTTAATAAGTTCAATAAAAATGATAAAAAGTTGAACGTGGACCAAAATTGAAAAGTGCGTGGGTGGGCACCTGTATAAACCACAATAAAAATTTAAACATGGTGGATGGGCACCTGTATCAACCATAATAAGAAGTGAGAAGTATTTAAATGATGGTCGTATGGGCCTGAAACACCTAACCCCGAATGGAGGGCGTAAATCCATTCAACATAAGATTTCTGGATGGTCTTATGTAATGTATGCTCATATACTTGTGCATTCATATGGTTGCTAATGACTTATCTGTTATATACTATTGTTGAGTATTGAATATTTGAAATTGAATCTCACTAAGCCTGTAGCTTACACCTCGATAGTTTTGTTATGGTGTCCCTATTTTTGGTTGTTCCGAGGGAACACATTTCACAAGGTTATCTTTTGGATGAAGGAGCTTTTGAAGAAGTCGGGACCTAGCTAGAGGCGCGAACTTCTAGAAAAATCTCTTTAACATAAACCCTAATGATTGTAATATGGTTTAGACTGGATAGACTTCCATTATTATTTTTAGTGGGGGTATGCCCCCTTGACTCTTTTAAAGACTTAAAAAAAAAAAAAATTTTGTTTCGTTGTGATTTCTATTCTTAATGCTAATGTATGCCTTCTTTAGACTATTTGATTCAAAGTGTAATCCTAAAAGTTGTGCAAGTACACCTTACACCCGATATGTAAACTTATGGGATGACTAAGGTTGTCATACTTAAGTTTAAATATCGAGTGTGGTGGACTGTCGCGTTTTGAGTACCCTTTAGGGCGTGACAAAACCAGTTTAAATCCATGTGGTATTGGATTCATTTATAATTTCTAAACCTATATTCATAAACAACAAACAAGGTAAAAATGTACCTGAAACAACTTTTGGAATAGATTACCTAACTTTACCAAAAACACCTAATCACATAAAGCAAAACTAACTCAAAACTCATTTTTACAAGATAAACATACTCTAAGGTCATCTAAACCCTTAAACTAACAAGAACTATAACTACCTTCCTTCTTAGATTGTAAAACCCGAAATCTCTAAAGAAACTTAAGATTTCTCCAAAACTCCTCTAAGAAATTGATTCCCTTCAAAACTAATAAGAAAACTCATAAAAGATAACTCTTTTAGATCGTCAAAGGATTGAAAAGGATGAAACTTACATATTAGTTGATTCTTGTTCCTCCTTAAAGCAAGTTATAGGTTTGATTCCAAAAGCTTTTAGTAGGTTATGGAAAGAAAGGCAAGGCTAACGGTTTATATATAATACACGAAAAACCCTAAAAACAAGAAATAATTCGTGCATCATACACTAACAAAGAAGGCTGGCGGTGTAGAATATAAGCTGGCGTCGTAAAAATTTATACTAGAGGCTGAAAACTCAAAAGAGGAAACTTAAGCAAAGGAGGCTGGCATCTAACACCGGTGATGCAGATGTCAATGCCGGCAGCATATCCTTGAAGATCGATGGCCTACAAGTGGCCTAAAGTTGCTTCCTCTTGTCCGTCTTAAACGATTCCCTCTTATTCACATATTTATGCTATATAACAATAAATTATATGATCCAAATCAGGGTGGTCCATAAAATCCTCTTATTTTTCAACATATGACATCTTTACCCTTCACTATGATTTATTTATTTATATATTACATCTCTCTTCTCCTAAAAGAAATCGTTAGAAGTTTTTAGATCATTAAAAAGCTTGGGATATTTTGTTATCATCTCCTACCCTAGCTCCCAAGTAGTTTCCCGTTCATATTAATTCATTCATTGCACTTTCACATACTTGATCACATGTCTTCTTAAATTTTGTTCTTTGGCATCAACAATCTTTACTAGCTTTTCAACTGTAGCGAGATTTGGCTAGATTTACAATGGTTCCAAAGCCACTATTTGTTCAGGATCCTTTACATACTTTCTTAATGTGGAAACTTGAAATACATTATGTCCTCCATCTAAACTAGACAGTAAAGCTAATCTATAAACCACATCACCTATCTTTTCCAAAACTTCATAAGGTCCCACATACCTAGGGTTTAACTTGTCCCTCAAACCAAACCTAATAACACCCTTAGTCCATGAGATCTTAAGCAAAACATCTCTACTTGAAACTCCAAAGGTGTCTTTCTCTTATTTGCATAACTTTTCTAATGGCTTTAAGTTGTTTTCAACTTCTTTCTGATTATTTTGACCTTATCAATAGCATCATATGCCAACTCTGGTCCCATTATTTGTCTCTCTTACTTCATCCCAATGAATTAGTGACCCACATTTTCTACCATACAAGACTTCATAAGGTAGCATTCTAAGCAACGCTTGATAGCTGTTGTTATAAGCAAACTCCACGAAAGGTAAGTGCTCATCCCAGCTACCTTTAAAATCCAAAACGCAGCTCTCAACATGTCTTCAAGGATTTGGATGGTCCGTTCAAATTGCCATCTATCTAAGGGTGCTAAGCGGTACTGAAAACCACTTTAATACCTAAAGCTTTATGCAGGCTTTTTCAGAACCTCCCAACAAATCCGGTATCTCTATCTGATACGATGGTCACCAGAATTCCATGTAACCTCACTATCTCCTTAATATGTAACTTTGCTAAATGTTTCAATTTGTACCCGGCTTTAATAGGTATGAAGTGTGCTATTTAGTTAAGCCTATCCACAATCACCTATACTGAGTCAAACTATTCCCTAGTTTTAGGTAAAGGCTTTAATTCGCCTATTGGTATTCTGCACTCAATATTGACCAACTAGCATGTATAACACCTAGATACATATTATGCAATCTTTTTCTTCATGTTATTCCACCAATACAGCTTTTTCAAATCCTAATACATCTTGTTACCTCCTAAATAGGTTGAATAATTAGAGTAATGTGCCTTTTTCAATAACTCCTTCTTAAGTTCTCCTTGCTTTGGTACATATAACCTTCCTTTATATCTCATGACACCTTCACTATCCATGTAAAACTCAGTTGCTCTGCTTACTTCCATTCTCTTCTTTACCTCATGAATACTTGGATCACCTGTCTAAGCTACTTCGATTCTTTCTATAATAGTAGGTCGAGTTTGCAAGTTCATTAGTCTTATACCTACTCGTCTAGTTATTGTCACACTTCGATGGTATCCTAGTAGTAGTAAATAAGTTACACTTGATTACTATTATTAGTTTACCTTCAAAGAATGGCATGTTTTCAAACAACAGGATCTTTTAGTTGCTTTGATAAGAAATGATAAATACATGTAAGTCATAAATTAATAAATAACAATCATCTCAGTGCTTAAATATAGTATTACAAACCATAATATCTTTCTAAAATCCTCTAAACACATAACTAATAATTTAAATACTAACTAGCTTCGACTAAAAACTCATGGAATGACTAAGGCAGTCATACACGAGTTTAGATATTGAGTGTGGCAGACTGTTGCATTTACGGTATCCTTTAGGGCGTAACGCATAATCTTCCATGAACTTTCAGTCTCAAAGTTCTTACTGGAGCTAAACTCCTGCAAGTGACCATCCATGGCCTAAGTGTAAACCTAAAAGGACTGTTGGAGTATGAGCGCAACCACGGCCTCAGTAAATAACCATAACTTACCACATATCAAGAAAGTTTATTAACAATCATATGAAATGCATCAATCAAGCATATGTACAAATAAAAGCCCGGATAACCCATAATCGAAAGCAAGATGAAGATTTACGCCCTCTCATCGGGGTTAAAGAAACACAATACTATGGCCTACCTACCCAGGAGAGACTAAGCTTTCAAGAAAACAACAATACTCGCTTTAATTGTCACTTTGAATTTATCATGTCTTTAATGTTCATTTCCTGTTTTAGTTTTAGAAACTCCACTAAGTGTTAGTTATTTCAAGAAATACCATAAATGGCGTCCTTCATTTACAATTTAGTTCCTATGGTATCAACAGAACAAAAGCAATCTTGCGATTAACTAATAGCTTTCGTGCTTAGATAAACCAAGCATTACCAGAGATCCGAAACACTAACACATAGTAGGTAACCACTTACTCAAATACTGCTTATGCAAAACATGTAATGCATGTTCAATTTCCTTTATGGTATCGGTAGTTTTTAATCAGGTTTAATGTATTCAATCATTACACAAACAAGCGACATGTTATATAAGCAATATAGTCATCCGGAATTCTGTTATTATTATCATTAGCGTGACTTGGCAATCAATATTTCATACAGCAAACAATTCCCATAAACCCATACAACAAATTTAGGTTATCATCTTTCATTAATGGTCAATTAAGCTACAAGCACACACAATATAATAAAACTGAGTTACTCACCTGCTCATACTGGCTAGTCATAGTAATCAACAGGAAAATTGTAAACCCCTAATTTTTAAGGTAATTTTGAGCTAAAACCCTAAACCGGAAAGTCAATCAGAGACCCTAAGTCAACAAATTCCTAGGAAACCCTAGCAGTTTAAATCCGGCAACCTCGTGTTCTAAAGTTAAAAAGTCAAAATATGAATAAAGGGTATAGGTTGGTTCATAATGACATAAGGATGCTTAAGAATAACATATTAGTGAATTTTCGATCTATTCTGAACTCGATCGAATACAGACCTTGAAAAGCGTATCCCGGGGCTCGAGATATTAAATATATGTTATTAGTATCATTAGACTCATAATTTCATAAGATTTCAAAATATATCGGTTATATAATTTTTCGGGTTATAAAAGTTACAGTTATAGCTTTCTTATCGTATTTTCTTTACTACCGATAATTTAATTGTCTAATTTACTTTTCGATTTATTACCACCCATACTCAATTTCTTACATCCTTACAACCTATTCTTACAATATTTCATCATTTTCCTTACAATTTACTTTTCCAATACAACTTTTATTACTTAAATTACTTTTTTAATTTTAAAACTTACACAACACACATCTCTCTCTCTCCTTTATGCAAACTGGTGCCCCCTTAGTGTCACGCCCCAAAGTGTGTCCTACACGTGACAGTCCGCCAAACTCGATATTTAAACTCAAGTAAGACAACCTTAGTCTTTTCTTTGAACATCGGGTGTAAGGCTCACTCTCAACATACATAGACCATACTTTGCTTCGTAGTAGCTTAAGGAGATATACATAGCAGCAAGAATGTAAATCATGACCGTCTTACAGAGAATTATTCTATTACATGAACTAGGGGGCATACCCCCAATAACAATACTAAGAATTCTCAAGCTCACAAGATTCCTTGTATTATCCTTCAGACACTGGTTCCTGGAAACAGGATTAGAAGTCCATTTCTACTTTTAGGATCCGGCCTTAACAAGAGCTCCTTGACCTCTAAGAGCTGTACTTGATGTCTACGGGTCCTTGGAGATAACCAAAGGTATTCATACTGCAATAGGAAACTATTAGGGTATAAGCTACACTAGCTTAGTGAGTGAAAACTTCCGAATCACAATTAATACAAAACATTCAAGCAAGTAATTAATCAGCTAAGTGGAATGCATCAAACGAGTGAGTTCAACAAACATATGACCAGCCAGAAATCATATGTGGATGGACTTGCGCCTTCCATCCCGGGTTAGCAGATTAACGAATCATGCGGTACGACGCCGTTTAAGCTCACGGTCAACTGAACAACAATTCGTTTTATGGATCACGATTAATCAACATATATTCGTTTTATGGATCACGATTAACCAACATATATTCGTTTTATGGATCACGAAAAACCAACAAATGCTAATGCTCCATCCCCATCGTGATATGAATGAGTTCAATTGTAATTGAGATCCAATACTAGATTAATCCAATTCTTTTAGGTGGCCAAGCAATATTCGCAGACAATCAATTCTAACATCTCTACACAACAATAACTTATCACCCGGTTTCGATATTCCTTAAGTTCAATTTCGCATATCAACAACAGAAAATCATAATTCCCAACAAACCCATCATACATAATCATTCTTTTTATCTTTACCTAGCAACTAGTGCGGCTATCATTACAATCATAAGCAATAATTGAAATCGGAAGAGAAACTCACTTGGCCATGGTACACCGGTCTTTTAGTAACGGTGGTCGGGTGATACGGTATCGTCATGCTCGGGATTACCTACCAAATAAGAATAGCCTAATAAGAATTTCTTCATTCAACTAATTTAAGCTATGCATCTAAACTAATCAAAGTCGTGATTCTCGCTACTTGTAGAAGTTCCAACTTAAAACGGCCATAACTTGGTCATTTTAACTCGGAATTTCGCAAATTTTATATCGATTCCTATCTACTTCGAAAGATCTATCTATTTTAATATTATTTTCAAGTTTTGAAGATGTTAAGGCACGGAACAGAAGGGTCAGATCTGTACTGTAACGTTTCCCTCTCCGAAAAAATTGTTTCACATTAGTAAATATGTTTTTAGTCGATAACTCATGCATAGATGGAATATGAATGAATTCCTAGTATGAATGTCATGTAATGAGTTCAATATATGCATGATCTTGATGATTCTTGATAATAAACTCTTAAGAACTCCTAATCATTACAAGACTTCACATTAGCCATTTCCTAAAATCCATTCTTTCCAAATTTTTGCATCTTCTAGTATTTTAGGATCCTATCCCTAGAATTTACTTGTTATCTAACTAAAAACAAGTCTTTATCATCTATACCATCCAAGACCTCCATTTAAGCATAAAAACTCACATTTTTCACTTTGTAAATATGTTTTTAAACAAGCTTTTCACAAAAATCCGAATTTTGTAAATTTCCTTTTTCCTTGCATTTTCTTTATGAGAAAACTTGTTTAATGCATCAAAATTGGAGCTTCATTATATCTACTATCTAAAGACTCCATTTAACTCATAAAACATGCCATCTAAGCTTGGATACAAAGTGTTCATGTAGGCATCATCCAAAAATACGAATTTGACTATTGACCACTATATCAATATTTTTCATTCTAATTTTCACTACTTGTTTTACATTTTTCTTATGCCTAAACTCATCTAAACTTATGAAAATCATTCCTTAAGGGCATCTATTACATATACCTTCCATTTTTTATGAAAAATATGAGTTTTAAAGTGGTTTTGGTGGTTTCTAAAATAGGGTTTCAAAATCATCCGAATTTTCCACTAAGCACTTCTAACAAAATAATTTCTTTTTCAAGTTTCTTGTCTTCTATGCATGTAGGTCTACCATCTAACCTATCTATACATAGGCAAGGCTACATTTTTATGATCATCAATGCATGAAAATCAAAATAACATATGAACATAAATGTAGATGAAGATGTGAATGTCTAAACACTAGATCTACTAAATATAATGCATGAATCATGAGTTTCATGGCATGAACATAAATATTTATGCAAGATACCTACTTTACATGCATAAACAAGATAATATCTCAACAAAAATTTCTTTAAACTCTAGATCCACTTCTTGTGATGGCTTGATATTATTGTACAAGTGCTTTCATGTCCCTAGCACATGCTCATTGGGATTAAATGTGAAAAACACACATGAATAGCTTTGCCATTACAAGAAAAGATAGGAATAGGATTTAGAATCATCACCTGAAGAAGATTGGAAGATGAAATGAAGAAGTAAGGAGTTGTGTGTGTGAGTCTGAGAGGGGGGGGGGGGGGGGGGGGGGGGGGGGGGGGGGGGGGGGGGGGGGGGGGGTGGTGGTGTGTGGGGTGAGTGTGTGTGTGTTGAAATTTGAAAATTTTGAATTTTGTGTAATAAAAGTGATAATTTAATAGGAGAAAAAAATTTCTTGGAAAAGAAAACATAATTGAGTAGTATAAGGATGTAAGAATAGCGTATGGGTAGTATGTAGTGTAGGTTATACTTATGAATAGTAGACAAGACATCTACTTTACGGTTGTAACGAAAACACGGGAAAAGGCTATAACTGTAATTTTTATAGCCCGGAAAATTATAAAATTGATATTTTTGGAATCCTTATAAAATTATGGTTCTAATGAATATCCCAGAACATTTTTCTGAGTTCGTGGTCCCGGGGCAAGTTTTTCCGTAATTGAGCTCGGGAAGGCCCGGAATTGAAAAATTCCCGAATTTAAAACTTTCAAAGGTCTAAAATATACTTTAGAATGATAATTCATATTCATCTATTTTATAAAACTTCTTTTATTATGAAAGTGAAGGAAAGCTGGATTTAGGGTTCCTAAGCTTCTCTCACTCGGCTTAAACTGAACCGGATTAGGGTTTCGTTCTCCTGTTCCCGAAGTTTACCCGATCACTAGGAGAACTAGGGTATATGTTATAAGAATAATAATAAAAAAAATTAGGTAATGAATAATAATAGACTGTACTGAAAGACTCACTAATTACCGGTAACAATGAAATATAATTAAATTTGTAAAATCAGGTAATTCTAGCTATTAGAAAATTTGTAAAACTAATAATCTAGAGATCCTTATAGAAATATGAATCTGACAGCATTAATAACATATTTTTTACATTTCAAATCCCAGGGCGTGCTTTTCGAAGTCGGTACCTGATCGGATTGGAATAGGTCGAAAACTCGTTGATCTCATCCTTTAGAGTATCCCGGGCTTAATACGAACCATTCACACCTTTTCCTCTTATTTCGATTCCTTGGTTTAGGAACATGGAATTGCCAGATCTAGACTACGGAATTTCTTGGGAATTTCAGGGACTTAGGCTTCCCGGTTGACTTTCCGGTTTACACTTTTGCGAATTCGAAAACTGATATTTTATACTTTTATGACATATCTGATTGGTGAGATTTATTTTAAGGTCGATTTTCATAAGTATTTAATACCTCACGACATCCTCGGAATTCTTTGGATTGAGTTTTATTTCCGAAGGTTAGTCACTATTTACTTCTTAACAATTTGCTTTAGGGCTCTATTTTACCCAATTTTATAAGTTGGAGTTAAATAGAAAATTTGTCATATGTAGAGGTTTTAGACTGGAAGTATATTAAGTTGCTATTTTATTTTTGAGATTTCTTATTTTTCTGACGATTCAGAAATTCTCGGATTCGTTCGGAGTTTGGGACTTATCGAAGTTCGGTTTTAATTCGGAGTGACTTTCAGGGTTTTATTTTCAAGGTTCATCTTTAGAATTATTTACTGAAATTTTCCAGGGCTTACACTTAGCCCTTGCTTTCTCTCATTTGTTGATTTTTCCTTCATTTGTTTAATTACACAAACCCTAAATTCTTTTTCTAAAATACCCCTTTATGCCTTCACCATTTCACTTTCTTTCTTTCTTCACTTTCCCTTTAGAAAAAATTTTCAAAACTCTCTCTTCTCTCCTCTCAAATGTCGTGACCCCCCTCCCTCAATACACACGCTCACACTTTTTTTTTCTTCAAGTTTCTCATTCCACGTATCTGATAGGTAATAGATCTATACTTTAGTATCTTAATAACATGTAATGACAAGATCATTCATGTGTGATTCCACTCAAAAATCCCCATGAGATCCTTGCCATCGCAATATTATAGATCTTGTTATTTAAGTTATCTTGCTATTACTTTGTTTTATTGTTAAGTTATGTTGTTATTATTAATGTTTTATGCATGTATTCATCATCTAGCCATATCCATATAATGATCATAGTGTTCATGCATTTATGACTAGTATAATGAACTAGATCTAGTTGTTTTGAGTTCATAAATGCCTTAGGATTTTGTTTTATGCACATAAATAACTTATAATAGCATGATAATAGTGGGAAAATGATAGAAAGATAAAGATCTATTTTAGTTTCAACAAAAATGGATTTTTGAAATTCGGATAAAAAAGGAACCCTATTTAGAAAAGCTATTTTTCAACTTCAAAATGAGTATTTTACATTAAAAATGAAAGGCTTATGGAATAGGTATCATAAGAGTGATCTTGATGAGTAAAGCTTAGATCTACAAAGGGATATTTTCAAAACAAGGAAATTTTACAAAAGTTATGTTTCAATCCCAATAATAAACTCAAAATTCGCAATGAAGGAAGCACGATATGTAAAAACCTATTTTTCAACCCCAAAACAAAATTTTTATTAAAGAAATGGAAGTCTTAAGGAGTAGGTTTGACTAGGAGTTAGTTTTTGAAAGATTAAAGAGTTTTACAAAAGGAACAATCTCAAATGGAACTTTCAAAATTCGGATTTTAAAATGACCACTATTTAAGCACCTATTTCCAAATGCCAAATTAATGATTTTTATGGAAAAATAGAAGTCCTAGAAAATACGTGAATAAAGGCCTAATTTTGACAAGGATAAGTGAAATTTATAAAAGTGTATTCCTAATATAAGGAAAGTTTTCCAAGAATAGATTAAACAATGTTTTCATTTCTTAAAAATCTTGTAAAATTCGTATCTAGGTAACCCCCTATGTAAACACCTATTTTCCAACTCCAAAACAAATAATTTCATTAAAGTAAATAAGGTGATTGACATATAGGTTATTAGGGTGAAGTTTTGGTAAAACAAGTATGATTTTGCAAGAAATAAAACTAGTTTTCTTAAGTTTTGAAATTTTAAAAGTTTTGCAAAGCAAAAGTTTTAAAGAATTTTTGATATCATATCATTAAGGATATACATATAGATAGCTCATTTCATGACATTCATGATAATAACTTATCGGTTTTGCATGTACACATAATGCACTTGGTAGAAACAAAGTTAGGAGAGTAGTGTCTTACACATTCCATTAAACATTATCTAAGTACATGAGGAAATAGATTTACCAACACCCATGAACCATACATGATATTGAATTATATGTGTATATAATAGAGTCTTACAAGATATAATGATAGCTAAGTATCTAACGAAGCTTTGGAATGATGCTTGGTTTGAAATTAAGAGTTGAATTGTGGGATGGAAATTTCGTATAGCATTATGTACCCTACTGTTCATGGACCAAACGATCTTTTTTTACGAAAATAACTTTAGAAATAGATAGCTCTCATGAATAGGTAGAAATCGGTATATAATATGCGAAATTTTGAGTTAAAATGACCGAATTATGGCCGTTTTAAATTGGAATTTCCTCTTAGATGAACTTTGACGAACTTGTTAGAGTAGAACTTATAGATTCACTCAAACTTTGTAGAAATACTCATTAGAGTTATTTCTTTTGATTAGGAGACTTGGGAGACAGAATAGACCTTCCTGAGGACTATTACGATTAAGTGGATTTTCACGCCATGGCAATGTAAGTTCACTATCTTTAAATTATATGCTTATGATTGTACTTAAAATGATAGTGGCACTAGATTAGGGCAAGATAAAATTAGAATGTGCATGCGAATTCTAGTTGATTGAATCGATGATAAGAATATCGGAATAGAATTGTTGTAAATATTGTCTGATTTAGCGTAGAATTGAAGTATCTGTAATATCTGTGATTGCCCATAAATCGTTAATTAATATGCCATGATCTTATAATCAAATTGACCATGCATACCATATGTTGAGTCACATTACATAGGCTGTTATACCTTTGTGGGAAGAAGGCATAATAGCTGGGCAACGAGGGGCTTGTAAACTTGAATATTGATATAATGGCTAAAAATTGAAATGGTACTGGTGTAGGCACTTGTATCAACTACAAAATGTGTGGGTGGGCACCTGTATCAACCACAATATAAATAAGAAAAATTGAAATCTATGGGGGTATGGGCCTGAAACACATAATCCCGAATAGAGGGCATAAATCCATTCAACATAAGACTTCTGAAAAGTCTTATGTATTGTATGCTCACGTGTTTGTGCATTTCATATGATTGAAAATATAACTTGTCTGCCCTATTGTATGTTGAAGTATTTAATTTGGAAGTGAAACTCACTAAGCTCGCAAGCTTATACCCCTATAGTTTCCTATTGCAGTATGACTATTTATGGTTATCTCGGAGAGGCCACTTTCCTCAGGTACAGCTTTTGGAATTTAAAGAGCCTTTTGGAGAATTGGGACCTAGATACTAGGCATAGACTTCCAGTTAAATCTCCTTAATCTTATATACATATGTTGATGTAAGAGACCTTTGAGAACTTAAGAATTCTTAATGTTTTGACAGGGGTTTGCCCCTTGGATCCTTGTAATATATTAATCTTGATTATAACTATTATGATTTATATTCTTATCCCTATGTATGTCTCTTTAAGCTATCTTGATTCAAAGTATGTTCCCCTATATGTTGAACATGAGTCTCACACCCGGTGTCCAAACTCATGGAGCGACTAAGGTTGCCATACTTGAGTTTAAATATTGAGTCTGGCGGGCTGTCGCATTTAGGGTACCCTTTGGAGCTTTGACAAGGACCCAAATGACTTTTTTATGATAATAATAACCTTAAAAACGGATAGATCTTTTCAAATAGATAGAAAACGGTATATTATATGCGAAATTCTAAGTTAAAATGACAAGTTATGGCCATTTTAAGTTGGAAATTTCTACCTATATGAATTTTATCACAATTAAAAAATAGAGTTAGAACTTTTGACTAGAAATTCCATGGAATACACATTTTTGACATTTCCTTTGTTTAGAAACCAAGGAGAAGGACGTATACTATCCCGAGGACTACTTCAACTGAGAGAATATCGTCATGGCCGAGTGAGTATACTTCCCTTATTTTTCATGCTTATATTTGTGCTTGTAAATTTAGTTGCACTAGACTTAAGGAAAGATAAAATTGAAAATGTATGTATTGATAACATGTTGAAAGAATATTAGGTATATCGAGGTACGAAATGCTTGTAATAAATTGTATGTTTATTAGCACGTAGAAGTGTCTGAAATTGGTTGATCACTTGCAAGAAATTGAAATATAATGACTAGGCTATAAATAAAAGTTGGTGCATGCACTTCATAAGTTGAGTCATATTGCATTCACTATTATACGATTGGTGGGACAAGTGTATGATAGTGGTGGTAAGCATAACCAGTGTATTATGTATGTAGCTAGTAGAAGCCGGTAAAACTACATAAATTAATGGCTAGTAGGAGCCGATAATTACTATATGTTTTTATGGCGAATAGAAGCCGGTACGATATATAAAAATGGATTTTAAAAGAAGTGGTAGCCGTAATGGACTGGAATACCTAACCCCGAATGAATGGCGTAATTCATTCAACATATGATTCCCGGAAAATCATATGTCTTATATGCCCACGTGCTTGTTGAATTGCATTTACTTGTTTAATAAACTTTGTTGTTATTTTGTTTTAAGTATAATTATTGGGATTATACTCACTAAGCCCGTAAACTTACACCCCTATAGATATTTGTATTCACAAGAACACCTGTTTTTGTACCCAAAGTCTCCTCTTATCCGCGTAAGTTTTCTTTTGGAAGCTTTTGAAGGAAATCTACTTGAAGTGTTAGACTAGAATTCCTTTAAAATCTTTTGATGTAGTATTTAAATTATTGTAAAAGCTATTAGTTATTTCGAACCTTGGAGTTTTGGCAAGGATATGCCCCTAAGAATCATGTAATAAACCTTTAATTGTTATTATTGTGATCTATTTTATTTCTAGATTTTTGCATGTTCATTATTACTTGCTTAGACCACACTTCCCAAAAGCATCTCCTATTACCGTGTTAAACACCTTACATGTAATACCGAAACTTTCGCATGACTAAGGTAGTCATTCTTAAGTCTTGATATTATATGTAGCGGACTACCACGTTTAGAGTACCCTTCAGGGCGTGACATGAACCAACATACCCAAGTAAGTTTTCATGCTTACATAGCTATAAAACACTCAAAAACACCTTAAAATCTTAGGTTTTTACCTTATTATGAATTTTATGGAGATTTTTATCCTTTCTCTCTTTCTAGCACATCTCCATGTCTGAAATCCCTAGGGACAACGGGATGATCTCAATTGGTTAACGTTAATCCCCCTCTAAGTTAGCTCAATTAACATCAAATGGGGAGTAGTTCACACTTAAGGTTTTAGTAGGCTTCCTAAAAGTAAAATGGTAGAAAAAGAGGAGTACTTATATGGGAAAGAAAATGGGCAAAATTGGGGTTTTAGATAAGGGGAAAAAGGATCCCCTTTTTAGGGTTTTTGTCACGCGACACGATCCTATGCATCTAAATCTTACATGTGCAAGACCCTTACCTAGTTTTAAACAGTTTCGGGTTTTAATTAATCTCTTGGCTAATAATGATTTAAATATCAATCAAGTCTAATTTATATATGAATTTTGGTTTTAATACATGTAAGTTTTCGATTAAGGGTAAAATCAAATTTTGCAAAATCAAAACTTTAGTGACTTTGTTTTGATTTTTCATATAAACTTTTCATTTAAAAGCTATAATGAATTATAATTTAATTTATTTTGTTATTGAATTGCTTTGTATTTTCAAAATTTAGATTTTCAATTTGGTATTATTTTGGGAAATTTGAAAATTTTAGCAGTTTAATTGTGTACATGAATCTAATCAGATTCCACTGACTTCATCTTATTTTGATTTTTTTTTCATTACTGTTGGGTTTCCAAATCAAACGATTATCAAATTTTCATTCTTTTTCGATGGCATTCATTTTCTTAGAGTTTAGTATTTAGCGTTTTTTATTCTCATTATACTCATCAAATATTTAGGGTTATTTGACTTACCTATCATTGTCTAAGGTTTCCTGGACTTGTGCTTGGTTCTGATCGATTCTAGGGCTTCAAGTTGAATCGAATCAATTAGTTTGTAGTATATAAAATGTTTTAACAATGATATGTTTCTGTTAAATTACTTATCTTAGGGTTTTAGGCTTTGCTTAAATCATCTAAATTCTAAGGTTATTTAGATTTTATCTAATCCGAAAAGGTTTGTAAAGTTCAACTTTAACTTAGGTTAGTTTAGGGTTTAATTTGGATATTAGCTCTAGGATTCTCTAAGAGTGCCGAAAAATCTAGAGGCTTACAATATTTTTCTTAGACTATTTTCAAGTTGAAACTAAAATTTAAAGTTAACATGATTGATAATTTTAAAGTTTCTCTTACATGATTAAGGTTTACAGACCATATAGGCTAAATTAAGATATTATCCCATACAGCTTGAATATCTAAAATTTCACAACTACATATTCAGAATCTTAACTTGAGCTTTAGATTCATAGATTTTTATCTTATATTAACCATATCAAATATATTTTATCTTAGCGATTTGCTTCTAAATTTCTATTTACTAACCAATGGACTTTAGAAATGAATTGTCTAAGTTTAGGTTCATTTTTCTACTACATAGTGTTTATATTTATCAATATATTATCCCTTTGATAAGTGAAATGTATTATCACCTAGTCAAAGCTTAGAATGCACATGCTAGTATCACATAATTTTATATAAGTACATACACATGTAAATATAGATATCTGCAGTATAGATTAATGTAAGAACTCTTAATATTATGAAAACTTCTACGTTCAATAGCATATTGGAGTGATTTTCGTGTTGTTGAAATTTTACCTTGTCTAGTCTTGAATTAAAAAGCATATCATCACGATCACAACACGACTTCTGGAATTAAAAATGGTTGTAGTATGTAAGAGTTATGAGTTTTTGAGAGATATGATTTTTTGAGATTGATGGAAAGTTTATCTTTTTTTTTCGCTTGGAGAAGAGATTTAAAAGGGAGAGAGAGAGAGAGAAGAGTTAGCAAATGATTAACATATGGAGAAATTTATGTGCAAATGAAGGATTTTGGAAATTTGGGGAATAATTTTTTTTTCTCAGATCTAAATGATACCTATGATAAATACTTATTCATTAATATTTTTAGATGAAATTTTCGTATTTATATATTAAATATTCTAAACATTGTGGTATACCTAAAATCTTTAATTTAAAACTTTTACTTTTCAATTTTAATATCTGTTATTGTAAATTATAATTTATTCGTTAAAGGTTTAAGTTATTAATGTTTTTATATTTTTTTGACCTATTAAATAATTAAATTGTCCTTAGATATAACTTATTGAAAACATTTCCTTGATATAGCTTATATATACATACACATATTTTTCTTTTGATTATGTCTTTTATTAACTATATCAGTAATTAATTTATTTAAATTCGCCATAATTAAGGATGATTTTTAGAAATTTTCTAAAATTTCCTTGAAAATTATTATCCATTTAGTAATTACAAAAAATTAGTGAACATAAGATTTAGGATATTGCACATTCACTCTAATATTATTTATTCCAAATGGTTCATGTATATCACACGTGATATAGTGTATTATCAAGAGAATACAGGGAGATTTGGATTTTATACCCTTTTTTCCATTAGGATTACTTATATGTACTTTGTCGAGCTAGGATTTTTCCACTAAACTGGTTCATTTCTCCTAACCGATTCACATTAAACCCGAACCCATTTAACATGAATCCTCGACTAGGGGTTAAGAGAAATTTTAATTTTTGAAAACTTTTTAGAGTCGCCCACCCGATATAAATTGAGAAAAAATAAAAAGCTAGGATCAATGGGTCGGTTAATCCTAACTTAACTACTAGTCTACGAAAATTTTTTTAAAAACCAAACTTTTAAAACCAGATATCATGGATTCGGGGGCTAACCTATTAAAAACCAAATGGTTACCACTTTTGGAATTTTTAACTTATAATTTATCCTTTTCATACTCAAAAACTCAAATGAAACAAAACAAATATTTATAAGTCACATTTTTTTATATATTATTATATTTTTTATTGCTCAAAAATTTCACAAAAATAACCAAAATGATAAAAAAAAAATATATTTTTTTATTTTTTATTGTCGCCCTGTAGGTGCCTAAGTACTCGCTAATCGAGATCAGACAAAACGTAGTTCTTTTAAAAAAGAACTTATTTGTTGATCAATTTTATATTTTTGAACTCTTTTCACTTTAAATTCATTAAATTTTGAATTTTTATGAAACCATTTTTTAATAATCCTATGATCTAATCAATTGATTTTCATTTCATGAAAATGCAATTTTTCTAAGTCCAAAATCATCTTTCTTCAAAATCACTTTATGATAATTCATGGCTAATTTAATGCTACATGAAAAATCAATTTTGATTAAACTTGATTGAATATTTTCATGGCTAATTTAATGCTATATGAAAATATTTTAATTGAAAACTTTTGGATGATTATTTTCATAGCTAATTTATGAAAATAATTTGATGAAAACTTTGATTATTTTCATAGCAAATTTATGAAAATAATTTGATGAAAACTTGGATTATTTTCATAGCAAATTTATGAAAATAATTTGATAAAAACTTGATTATTTTCATAGCAAATTTATTGCTATATGAAAATATTTTAGATTGAAAAATTTAATCCAAACTCACCTGGACCGTTGGATCGTTCGGATCAGATATGGAGCGCTGATCTGGATGTGGACCGTTGACTGTTGACCGTTGACTGCACGAGTAGACTGAAACCAACAATCAATTTGCTTTCTTCCCCAGGAACCTGTTTGATTCCAACTTTTTTGAGTGATTTTTGCTGAGATATTTGTATGGAATTTTTCTCTCTATGTTATATTTTTTTTGTTTTTTTTATTCTCTGCTTCTTCTTTCTTTTTTTTTTTTTATCTCCGTTTTTTTGTTTTTCTTCTCTCTAAACCCTTACTTCGAAAATTTTCGAATGCTTTGAATCCCTGAGTAATCCTTACAATTGTTGTATGCCTTTTGTTCATGGATCATTCCTTATTTGCATTTAATGACTTCCAAATTTTTCGCAAAAAATTTAATTGGAATTTGATTCATTCGTAACTGACAAAATTGATGATCAGTTACAAATTGCATTTAATGACTTCTCAATTTTTCGCAAAAAATTAATTCGAAAATTGGAATTTGATTTGTTCGTAACTGACGAAATTGATGATTAGTTATGAATTGCATTTAATGACTTCCCAATTTTTCGCAAAAAATTTAATTCGAAAATTGGAATTTGATTCATTTGTAACTGACGAAATTGATGATCAGTTACGAATTGCATTTAATGACTTCCCAATTTTTCGCAAAAAATTTAATTCAAAAATTGGAATTTGATTCATTCGTAACTGACGAAATTGATGATCAGCTACGAATTGTATTTAATGACTTCCCAATTTTCGCAAAAAATTTAATTCGAAAATTGGAATTTTTTTCATTCGTAACTGACGAAATTGATGATCAGCTACGAATTGCATTTAATGACTTCCCAATTTTTTGCAAAAAATTTAATTCGAAAATTGGAATTTGATTCATTCGTAACTGACGAAATTGATGATGATCAGTTACGAATTGCATTAATGACTTCCCAATTTTTCGCAAAAAATTTAATTCGAAAATTGGAATTTGATTCATTCGTAACTGACGAAATTGATGATCAGCTACGAATTGCATTTAATGACTTCCCAATTTTTCACAAAAAAATTTAATTCGAACATTGGAATTTGATTCATTCGTAACTGACGAAATTGATGATCAAATCCCGAATATTCGATCCTATCTCTGTATAGGATTAATTGAATCGTTCAAATTCATTGAATTTGATCAGCCGCCATTGATGATTCTTCAATTTTTCCAGATTTCGAAAATGTTCCCAATTTTCAACTGAAAAATTGGGGCTGTTCGAGGCTTGATTTTCGCACACATTTAATACAAATCCAGTCTATCCCATGCCGACATTGAATCCTCATCCTTATTTGCCTCTTCATGGAATCACACCAAGGTCTTGTGGCTAGTCTAGTCATATGGGTCAGTGGTCTTAACTGTTAGGTCGTTGGCCTGTGCCTGGTTGGGTTCAACAAATTTAAACTTTAAAACTCATTCAAAATTAAACAAAATAATTTTTGAAAATTTGTTTAATTATCTTTATGAACAATTTACAACAAAAATGTATTATTCCAAGCTCAAATAATTAATTTTCATTTTTTATTTTTTTAATTTATTTGTTATTATTTTTTTATTTTTTATTCAAAAATTCTTATTTTCTTCTTTTTGTTTACCTATATTTTTTCTTTCTTTTCTATTTTTATTTTTTAATTTATTATTACTTTACCCATCTTTTCTATTTTTGTACTTTTTATTTATTTTTTTATTTTTTTATTTTTTTTTATGAGCTTGATGTAATACTAATATTTTATTATAAATTAGAGCCCTAAATTTGAGCAAAAATTGGGTGTCTATACTTGAAGGCTATATTTAAATTAACTGATATAAACTAATAAAATTAGGGTTATCTTTTGGAATTTACTTAAACCATGCATTGTAATGATAGCCATTTAAAGTAAGATAATGTCATGAATAATACCTGAACTTTGGCAAAATATGCAATTAGGAACCTGAACTTTAAAATTCATCAATTTAATACCTAAACTTTGTAATTAACCAATTTAGTATTTGAAAGAACTTAATGTTATTATTAGCATATATAGAAAGTTCTTTCATATATTAAATTGATCGATTTTAAAATTTAGGTGCCTAATTATATATTTGCTAAAGTTCATGTACCATTTGTGACATTAACCCCTTAAAGTAAACACTAATCACTTATAATCACTTACATCTATATCTATTTGTATTATTAAGAGAATATAACAGTTTTGGTCTCCACATGCCTTAAATATATTTATGTCACTTAAGCAATAAGGATCTTATGCAAGGAACTTTTGAAATTTAATTAAAAGATACAATTATTTTATAAAAAGTTTTGATGTTTTGTGTTTAAATGTCAATAAATAATATAAAACATAATATATAAGTATCTTATTTTCATTATATAAACCAGCGAATGCACACCTGCCTTGCATGTCAAAAAAAAATAAAATTACACTAAAGAATGAAACTACTACTTTGGCAATTAAACATAAATAGAGAAATTACATTGCGTATAGGGAAAGTATGTTAGCAATATATAGATAGATAGATAGATAGATAGATAGATAGGCAGGTAGAGAGGGGGGGAGAGAGTAGACTCTCAATAAAAGCTAATCGATCATGAAATGCAAAATTTAAGAAGTGGCAATAAACCTACAATAAAAGTAAACTTACATATATATATATATATATGAATTTTGTACATTAAAGAGTAAAATTGTTAATTTCCTTGCATTACAAATAATGAATGATGGATGAATGTCTTGATTTTAAAAAATTGAACAAAAGAAAATGAAATTTTATAATCTAAATGAAGAGTGCATGGTACTATGGAGTGAGAAGTGTTGATTATTTGACAAACCTTGATAAGGCAGAAATGGATGGAAGTGTAATGTTTTACTTTGGTGATGAAACAAATATATTGATTAAACTATACATTTTATACAATCCCAATGAAGTTATTTATTTTCATTCTAATATGTAATTGCTCTCATGAATTTCATTGGCTGATAGCATTTATATTGATCATTCATTACAACAACATGTGTGCCTAAGAACTTGACATAACTAAAATAAAGAAATGGATACAAACTAAGAAAAACTTCATAGTGAAAGTTTATAAGTTTTGCTTTAATATTAGTAAAAAATACCTATCATTATGCTTTATTTATCTCACTCGATCATCTTAATAAAAGTCTGTATATCAACATTAATTGAACATCTCCAATCAAATTATATAAGATCTTGAGGCAATGTCACTACAACTTTAAAGTAGTAGAATTAGAATTGTATTGAGTTTATTTTATTTAGAAATAAGGTTTAGAAGAAGCATGGAAGATAAATAGTAACCATACGGGGCATCTTTGTGGAGAAATGATAGAAATCTCCAAATTGTATAACAAAGCATCGACAAGGCTCATAGCATCACAAAAGTCCTATACATAAAACAAGATAGTTGAATGTATTATTAAATAGGAACATTGGATATTCTTTTTAATTTAATGAAATAAAAATATTTAGTATTGATTTCTTTATAAACTCATCTTTCTTTTGTCTCTTCTTATGGGATGAACAGATATACTCTTACTCTTCATCTTCAATAATTATTTACTTATTTCCTTGTTAATTGCACTAGGAAAAAATGAAATGTACAAGTATCCTTATATACAATTCAAAACCAACTAATTTCAAGGTTGTGTGTGTGTGTATATATATATATATATAATTTCCAACACTTTTTTGCATACTGTTACTAACATCTCTTACACATTTATGATTTTTTTACTGTTACTCAATACCCTTTTGATCCATTAATATAACTTCTAACTATTTCTATTTTTTTTTTTTTGGTTATTTTCGTTGCCTATATTTTTTTTTACTAAAACCTTTAGCTAGCTATGACATATCATTTATGAAAAAAAAATAATTAAATAAATGCTAGTAATAGAAATATTACAGCTTTTGGATGGTGTGATGCAAAATTAAAAAAAAAAATTATTGCTATATTTTATGCATTATTATACTTATACCTAGTATTAATAGAGTATATGATGCGCAAGGCCTTCATAAAAAATTTATCAAAGTTATGGGCAAACTTCCATCTCATGCAAATGCAGTTGTCGAAAATAATATATTTAAGAGGCATTTAGAACCAAACAAGTGGAGGGCAAGATTTTGACTTTTGTACACACATTAAATTTGTAAAGAGTTGAAAGTATGCAAGTTATGTGAGTTAAAAAAATTAAAATATTTTATTTAAGAAATTGCTATGACGTAGAAGTTTTGCACGTGTATTCTAACTTTTGCTCCACTACAAATAGGAGCCTTCCCCACCACATTGAGCACAACACAGCAATTAATAGACATTATTGTATAAGCCATTTTTCTCTCCAAATATCCACCAATATGGCAATGTAAGATTTTGACACACATAATTATGAGTTACATAAATACATAATTTAAATATCAAATTTCATACAATTTTTAAAAGACTCTATAATGATATATATATATATATTTATAAACCAATTTTATATATGAATATGTTTTATTTATAAATCTTAATCAACTGATGGAGTATTATCAGAGGATGATAAATTGTAAAACATGTATGAGTGTCTATAAATAGACCATATATATATATATATATATATATATATATGATGATGATGATGATGATGAAAGATTACGTATTTCAATATGGGTATGTATTAATATATGTTAGGCTAAATGTTGCGAATGGTATTTAAACTTTGGTAAAATATGTAATTAGGTATTTAAATTTTGAAGTTGATCAACTTAGTATCTAAATTTTGATATTAATCAATTTAGTACTCGAAATTACTTTTCATGTACACTAACTAATATCATAGAGGTATTATTAGCTTGTATGAAAATTTCTTTATATACTAAATTAACCAGTTTCAAACTAAATTAACTGATTTCAAATTTCAGGTACCTAATCGGATATTTTACCAAAGTTGAGGTAACATTCTTGATACTAACCTTATATGTTATTATATAATTATGTTAACTATATTTGCAATTCGATATGTGCAGTTGTAGTATTTCTAAAATATGCAATATATAAACTAATGGCACATTAGTACATAGGAATGAACTAAGAATAAATACACATTATCAAGCTTCATGCAACAAGCAACAACTTGAAAATACACCTAATTAATTATATCCTATTACATATTTATTATCAATATTGAAAATACATCTATGTGCCTTCCATTTTATTCTGTGACATTTCTAAACATTAGTGTAGAGACCTCATTTTTGCACCATTGTAGTTCATTACTTATAGATTTAATATCATAAAATAATAAATAAATAAAAATAAAATATGAATTAACAAAAAAAAAAAGTAAAAATAGGTAATGATGATTGTCACTAGATGTGGCTCGAAAAAAAGAGAAAAGTTTTTTTTTTTTTTAGTTTTATCTGAATCTTATCTATTTAGCAAGATAATAGGTGAGTATACATAATATCTTAGTACAACTAGATTATAATGAACAAAATCAATAAAAATGGGAAGTAAGAAATCTATTTCAAGCAATATCTCCAAGAACTCAATTAAATTAAATATTCAGGATAGCTATGAAATCTAGAACATCCCAATTTGGATTGAGTTACACACACTATAAATGGAAGTCCTAACAGCTCAGTACAAACGAAAGATGACACATCCCAAGGGGTACTCTAAACATGACAGCTACCTTACACAATATTAAAACCTATGAATGACTACCTTAGTCCATACAAAGGCTTCTATATCATGCATAAGGTGTACTTTACAATAGAAGGGACATTGGAGGAGTCGTGCCATTTATAGTGGAAATCAAATAAAAGCATATGAAGGAAACAAGGTAAACTTATATCATGATAAGTTACAATTCTTAGGGGCATTCCCCCCTAAATCTACAAAGGTTCCAAAAGAGTCTAAGTTCTTAAGAGTCTCCAAAACAATTTATAGTCTTTGCTAGATAAACTTAACAAAAGAGATTTTGAAAAAAAAAAAAAAATCCACTCCAAGTCTTCTAGTAAATTTCTTCAAAAAGCTCTCTACATCTATCGCATTACCTTGGGTTTCACCATCCTGGGATAAAGCCACAATAGTCCTAAGATAACAAAAATCTCTATGGATGTAAGCAACAATAAGCTTAGTAATATATTCTCACAAACTTATCATAAAAAGAAAGTAAGCAAGTTGGTTAAACAAGCATATGCTACGCACTTAAACATATGATTTTCAATAAAATATACGCAGGTATGCAAAAATTGTGTCAGCAAGGATTCATGCCTTCTATGGCAAGGGTTGGGAATGCTCCTATAGGTCTTCGTGACCTCTACTATTAGTCACAGGCACTCACCTATAGCAATCAATCTGGCACGGTTCCCCTGTGAGTCGTATTCCCAAAAAAAGTAGTACCTTAAGAAGAAGTAGGACCTGCATACTTATGTGCGGTTTATAGTCCACCTAATCCCACGCGTAGAGTGGCAGCCTTCAAATGTGATCGATAGTATGCAATGTGTGACCAGTTCTTAGTTCATACCAATAATTTAAGTTCATTAAAAGTGATCAAGCAATTTGTCACATACTCACTACATATCGAAACATAATCCCAACATATTTAAACAATCAAATAATGTTTCGATATGCTTACAAGTTGTTGATCACACAACATCAGTCGCAAACATAATTGCCATATCTTCCCAAACAAAATCTAATTTTTAACCTTTTTTCCCATCGACTAGTGTACTATTTTACATACAAAATTAGATAAGCAAGCGGGTAATAAAACTCACTCAGTTATCTCAGAAATCCTTCAACCGAGGGAGTATATTACCCTAAGGACTACTTTGACTAAAGGAGTATCGTCATGGCCGAGTGAGTCTACTTCCCTTATTTTTCATGCTTATGTTTTTGCTTGTAAATTTAGTTGCACTAGACTTAAGGAAAGATAAAATTAAAAATGTATGTATTGATAATATGTTGAAAGAATATTAAGCATATCAAGGCACGAAATGCTTGTAATAAATTGTATGTTTATTAGCACGTTGAAGTGTCTAAACTGGTTGATCACTTGCAAGAAATTGAAATATAATGACTAGGCTCTAAATAAAAGTTGATGCATGCACTTCATAAGTTGAGTCACATTGCATTCGCTATAATACGATTGGTGGGACAATGTATGATAGTGGTGGTAGGCATAACCGGTATATTATGTATGTGGCGAGTAAGAGCCAATAAAAACTACATAAGTTGATGGCTAGTAGGAGCCGGTAATAACTACATATTTTTTATGGCGAATAGGAGCCAATAAGATCTATAAAAATGGATTTTAAAAGAAGTGATGGCCGTAATGGGCCGGAATACCTAACCCCGATTGAAGAGCGTAATTCATTCAACATATGATTCCTGGAAAATCATATGTCTTGTATGCCCACGTGCTTATTGCATTACATTTACTTGTTTAATAAACTTTATTGTTATTTTGTTTTAAGTATGATTATTGAGATTATACTCACTAAGCTCGCAAGCTTACGTCCTTATAGATATTTGTATTCACAAGAACACCTGTTTTTGTATCTAAGGTCTTCTTTTATCGGCGTAAGTTTTCTTTTGGGAGCTTTTGAAGGAAATCTACTTAAAGGGTTAGGCTAGAATTCTTTTAAAATCTTTTCATGTAGTATTTAAATTATTATAAAAACTATTAGTTATGTCGATCCTTGGAGTTTTAGCAGGGGTATGCCCCTAAGAATCATGTAACAGACCTTTAATTGTTATTATTATGATCTATTTTATTTCTAGATTCTTACATGTTCATTATTACTTACTTAGACCACACTTTCCAAAAGCGTCTCCTATTACCATGTTAGACATCTTACATGTAATACCGAGACTTTCGCATGACTAAGGTAGTCATTCTTAAGTCTTGATATTATATGTGGCGGACTACCACGTTTAGGGTACCCTTGGCAACGTGACAACCATAGATTTCAATTTTTCTCTCATTTATTTAGTGGTTGTTTCAGATGCCTACCCACTCATTAATTATGTAGTTGATTCAAGTCCCTACTCCACTTTCATTTTAGTTTAGGCGACCCCGAGCAGATAACCGAGTTTTCAGGCCCACCCGTTGCCTAGCTATTATGCCTTTTTCCCACATAGGTATAATAAAAAATGTAATGTGACTCAATATATGTTATGCATGGACAATTTAGTTATATGGTCATGGCATATTATTTAATTGAATTATAGGCGAACATAGAGATTTCAGACTCTTCAATCCTATATTAAATCATACAAATATTTATAACAAGTCCCATTTCGATATTCTTGTCACCAATTCAACCAAATAAAATTCACATGCGCATTCCAATTTTTATCTTGTTCTAATTCTAATGCCACTAACATTACAAGCAAAATCATAAGCATATAATTTAAAGAAAGTGAGCTCACTCAGCCATGAACACCGGTCTCTAGCAGTAGCAATCCAGAGACAAGAATCCTTTCGATTCAAGGTTACCTAAACGAAAGAAATACCCAAATGAGTATTTCAAACCATAATTAATTCCAACCTATTATATAAAAACTCTTAAGTTCGTAATTATCGTAGTAGATGAAAATCCCAACTTAAAACCACCATAACTTGCCTATTTTAACTCGGAATTTGGCAAATAAGTTATCGATTTCTATCTACTTAGAATGATGTATCTATTTATGATTTTATTCCTAAGTTTTCGAAACTTTTAGGTCTTGGAAAGCTTGGATCATATCTGATTAGTAGCTAAAAATTGCATTTTCAAAATTGCTTTGTGAAATTTGCATTGTTCCTATCAAGTATATTATATGTACATGCAATATCTACAAGTTGTTATCATGAATGACATGATATGAGCTATTTATATGTATATCCATAATGATTTTTGGTTGAAAAGAATTTTTGGAAAACTTTTACTTTGCAACAACTTCAAGAACACTTGGTTGAGAAAAACTAGCTTTATTTCTTTGAAAATCATCCATATTTTTACTAAGATAAGGTCTTGATGACCTATATGCCTAATACGTTCATTATCTTAATAAAATTCATCATTTAGGAGTTGGAAAATAGACGTTTATATAAGGGTTTTGCCTAGTTACGAATTTTACAAAATTTTAAGGAATGAGAATATTGTTTGATCTATGTTTGAAACATTTCCTTTGTTTTAGGATTATACTTTGATAAAATCCATTTATTCTTATCAAAATTAAGTTTTTATTATATATTCCCTAAGGCTTCTATTTTTCTATTAAAATCCTTATCTTGGCATTTGGAAATGGGTGTTTAGATAGGGTCATTCTAGATCCGAATTTTGAAACTTGTGTTTGAGATTATTTCTTGTGTAAAACTCAATTAATCTTTCCAAAATTAATTCCTAACCAAACCTACTCCCTAAGGCTTCCATTTCTTTAATAAAAGTCTTGCTTTGGGTTAGAAAATAGGTGTTTACATATTAACTTTTCTTATTACGAATTTAAGTTTTTGTTGGGGTTGAGACATAGTTCTAACTCATCTTTTAAACTTTTCCTATTTTGAACATAACTCTTAGTAAAACTAGATTTAACCATCAAGATCATGTCTTTAAGATACTTACTTTATAAGCCCTTCATATTTTATAAAAAATCATTTTGGAGTTGGAAAATAGGTTTTTAAGATAGGGGTTCTTTTAGATCCGAATTTTCAAAAATCATTTTTGTTAAAACTAAAATAGATCTTGAACTCTTTAACATATTCTCATTATTATCATGCTAATACAAGTCTTTTATGTACATAAGACAAAAATCTATGGCATTTATGACTCAAAATAATAGATCTCTATATTGTTCATGTCATGGATGCAAATGTAACATAAACATTATGTAGATGAGATTAAAGAGAGAATATATGCACAAAATATCAATAAGAACAACATATAGCAAAATAATAGTAAAACAACATAAATAGAGATTCCAACATTGTGATGGCAAGAATGTCATGCTTAAGTATTTCCACATCCCTAGCAAAAGCTCATGGGGATTTTAATGGAACCACACATGTATGATCTTGCCATTACATGTTTTATTGTGGTAGGGTTTAGATCTATTACCTAAAATGTTTTGGAACAAGAAACTTGAAGATAAAAAGTGTGTGTGTGTGTGTGGGAGAAGGTCACAGCAAAGAGAGGGAAGAGAGGAGAGAAAACTTTTTCCAAAAGTTTGATTTTGTGAGAAAAAAGAGAAAGTGAAAAAGTGAAAATATAAAGATGTTTATATAGAAATGGAATTAGGTTTTGTTGGATTAATTAATGAAGAAAAATTAAAACAAATGGAGGATGGGGGGAGGGGCACGGGCGTTTCTAGTAATAGGGAAGAGAGAGATTTGAGTTTGTTTTGTGTAATAAAATTCAAATTTAATAAGTAATTTTAAGTAATAAAATGTATTGAAAAGTAAAGTTGTAAGGAAAATGACGTAAGATTGTAGAAATTGTAAGGATATAGGTTGTAAGGATATAAGAATAGGGTATGAGTAGTTGTACTTGTTGAATACTATGATAGAAATCAAAAAGTATATTAGATATTTAAATTACCGGTAGTAATGAAAATACAATAAAAAGGCTATAACTATAATTTTTATAACCCGAAAAATTCTTATAATTATATTTTTGAATTCCTTATTAAATTCTGGTTCTAAAGAGTCTTAAATAATATTTTCAATTTCCAAGTCCCAGGGATCGGTTTTCGAGAACAGGTCCTAATCGGGTTCAAAACAAACGAATATCTCTGAAATCTGATCTTTTATGTTTTGATAAATTATTTAGGGCTATATTCTAGAGCTAACTCATTTTTATGATTCCTGGGTTTCGTTTTCAGGATTACCGGACTTAGGTTTCCTAAGTCCAAACCAGCCCTAGGGTATCCTTTTCAGGTTTCGATTTCTAGTTCCAATCTTCGAAATCGAGTTCAGGTTGCTAAGAAAATGAGGGCTTACATGAATCAAAATGAGAATGAAAGACTAAACAATCTAAAACAACCCCTAGACATAAACCTTACAAGTTTCGGACATGCATGTATTCTTAAGAACAAATCATGTTTAAATGCACAATGAAACTTCCTTGAACTCATAACCATATTAGGAAAATGAATAAGTGATTAGAACTTAGAATATGATCCTATAAACAATTGAAGATTTCAACCCACATATAGAGATAAAGTTGACAAACAAGACTTAATATAACTTGAAAATATACATAACCCTATAGGTTCCGACATACTTAAGTAATGGAGGACCTAGAACCTAGGTAGATTTAGGCATGAGAAATCTAGGATAATGAGATCAACCTAATCACAGAAATAAGCATAGATTAAGAACAAGATAGACACGATGAAAATAAATTCTAAATATACGTTTCAGTCACCAAGAAATCCAAGACTTGGAAACAAGTTTAACCCTTGAAAATCAATATTACAAACACTAAAGGAGGAAATAAACTTGAAAGTGGGGTTGAAAACACAAAACAAGACATAGAAAAGCCATAAGTACCTCTTGGCACCCATAGTGAAAGATAGGTAAAACTTTCAAAGTGAAGAAGTTATGCTAACTATCAAATAGTAGTCGAAATGAGCTTTCCAAGGCCTATTCATATGTAAAAATCCGAGTTAAAATGAGTATTATAGACTTAGTTAAAGATTATGCAATAAAAACTAATATTCGAAATCATTTAGGTTATTTTTCATAAGAAAAGTCTATTTATACGACTCTTATAGTAAAACTAGGAAAATAGAAGACTTTATGAGCTTTAAAATGACTATTCATAAGTTAAATTTGGATTAGAGAAGAGAAAAAAGCCTTTGAAAGGATAAAAACCAATTTTATGATAATTAGGTTGATTACACAATTAAATGTTTAATTGATGAATGTTTTTATTCATCTAACAGGTGATTCCAACCCAATTGAGGACTTTCCAGTTAATTAATACAACTGGGTCAGTATGAGTGAGTGAGTAACTTCAATATATCATATTGTTTGTGTTTATAGCATAGTTACACTTATAATACAATACAGATGATAAATTTTCCATTTATGTGGGCTCAGATTTAATGCATGTTGTATGATGATTGCTTATGATGGTAATTACATTGATAAAAGTGACAACAATCATGCTTGAAAATCATTGAAAGTGTGACAATGTTTATTTGTATTACTTGATCACCCAAAATTGGAATAATATATACCTATTCGACCTATAAGTGAAATGGTCATGCACGGCATAACTTACATGTTTTGCATATATAGCGTGATAGCCTGCTACGGTTATTGTTTCGGTTCCCTAGTAATGCTTGTTTTTTCTGGATGAAGTTTTCCTAGTTCTACATAAGATTACCTTTGTTCCATTCAGTTTCATGATAACTAAATGGCAAATGAAGGGATGTTGTCCATGGTATTGGCAAAAGGACTAACACTTAATGGAGTTCCTAAGTCTTTAAACAAGAAACAAGTGTTAAGACACATTTAAGATAAAGTGAGAATTAATGTGGAACATGGTTCTAAAATCGCGATTTTACTCATACAATTCTATGAGTTCACGATTTTATGAGGCCCTTCTGAGTTAACTCCTAGGTAGAACTTTTTTTGGTAGAATCTTACAATTTTTACTGAATTTACCGATCTACCTATTCAAGTCAAACAAGCTAAATTATAAAAAATACAACTATGTGTTCAAATTTCATCAACTATTAGGAATTAAGATGATATATCTCTCTTGTTGTGTTTCTATTTGGTTTCCGCACACTCTCTCTATCTTTTTTCCTTCCTCCCCGAAACCTTTATTGTACATTTATACATTCATTCAAGTTAAGTTATAGCTGTAAAAATTCATACAAAAACTTATTTATTTCATTTATATAATTAAGCATTTAATGAGTTGAAATTTTTTATTTTTTTCAATTTATCACTTATTTCAAACAAAAAATAGAAATAAATTAACTTTGACTCTATTTACTCTTTTTATATATATTATATCATGAATTAAAAATTATTATGAAAGAAAGAATTTAATTTCTTTTTTTTTTTAGATCAATTATGCATTCTAAGTTTTCTACATCTTCTATAAGTATTTAAATTTTTCAAAGTTATTTGAAAAGGTTGTATAAACTTACATTTCTACGTTTCGATTCTACTGATCCCTTGGCGATTTACATAGAATCGCGAGTTTGATAACCTTGATGTGGAAGTTGTTGTTATTCCTATATGCTTAGTTTCTCCTGAGTAGGTAGGTCATTCAGACGACGTTCCTTCAACCTTCGTGAGAGCATGAATCTCCATCATGTTAGGATTTCAAATTATCGAAGCTTGTACTTGAGCATATGGTTGATTGATGCATTGCATATGTTTGCTAATTGATTGATGTGTGGTATGTTTTGGTTACTTCATTGATCATAGTTTATGCTCACGTCCCTTATAGCTTTTTCAGGTTTATCCTTCGACCATGGCTTATATCCTCCTAGAGCTTTGCACCAGTAAGGTTTTCAAAGCTAGAAGGATTATGGGTTGGGCAGAATATTATTTCTAGAGATGTGTTAGATAATGATAGATATCAATTTATGTTCTTAAACTTTATATGTTAGATATGGTCTGTAATATTTTATTATTTAGATAGTTGATGTAGTGGTTTTATCTATTATAATGTGACTTATATATGTATCCATCATTCCTATCAAAGCAACCAAAGATCCTATTTGTTGAATTAAGTGAAATGACCCAAATCTATTATATATATATATATATATATTAGAATTGAGTTTAGATAGATTTGGATAAATTAAATGACTTATAGGATATAATTAGACAAGTTGACATAACTAGATTAATAATTAACTAAGTCGAATTTGAGATTTGAAATCTAAATTCTCTAAACAAGTCATTAAAATGTTTAGAGGATTCATAAACTCTTATTCTTAGCTAAATACTAATTCCTAAATCTTTACAAAATTTGAGTTCATTTGCTTGTATAAAAATATCAGTTTTTAAACCCGAACTCAAATTAAATATCATTTTATCTAAAATAAATTTCTAATTAAGTTCTCATCTAGAGTTCTTAATTTTGACCTATCGGTTCTCAAATTATCTTTTAAATACTTCTAAAACTATAGATATTGATCTGATAGTTCTAAACCTATACCTAAATTCTAAATATCCTAAGTTTTATAATTATCCTTTCCTTTCTTTTTGTCCACCTGCCTATTCTTTTTATTTTCTCCTCTCTTGTTCTCTCTTTCCCGTATGCTCCTCCTCCTCCTCCTCCTCCTCCTCCTTCCTCCTCTCTCTTCTTCTTCTTCAAATTTGTCAAGAAATCTCAAGTCCCATATCATCCAAAAGCTAAATCATGTCTAAAAGAAGAAATCAAAGCTAGAAGAATAAGAATCAAGTGAGCAAGTGTTCTTAACAAGATAAGTTGTTATCTCCTTGTTTTCTTTGTTGTTTACTTTTTGCAAATGGTAAATTGATGTTGAAATAAGTTAAAAGTGCTATTTATATATGTATTTATTGAATCTATGGTTGATGGGTTGGGATTGTGATGAAGAAGATGATGAATAGTGAAGTTGGGGTTTGTTGGAATGATTTGATGTTTGATATATATGACGAGGGGAATTTGTGCTTTTGATGTTGTTTGAAGTGTATAATATATTATATGAAGTTTTTATGATGTTTAAGTTGTATTAAAATATGTAAAAGTTGATATATTATGTAAAGGAAACATGGAAAATGCATGGTGATTGTTAGGATAAGCATCTTAAATGGACTAAGAACTTAAACTTGGCTAATAATTGTTTGAATTGGTTGTCTATTCCGCCGTTTAAATCCATTTTGGCCTAAGATGGCAGTTCGGTATCCGATCCGAGGAGTGCACCTTGCTCAGATTGGGGGTAAGGTAGTTTTAGGCACTTGGGCCACCCCTGTCATTGAGATATGACTTTCATAAGTAGTACGATGGATAGTCAATGAGGTTATCGGTATCGGTGTAACATTTGCTTAAACTTGGAGGGAAATCTCATGGTTTAATTCAACGCTTATGGGAATGATGAACTATATACATGTTATGGACTGAGTTTAAGTAGAGTCAGGTAACGGCTGAGAACCCTAGATAAAAATATTAGTTCTCGTTTTGGATATATCATCTAGGAGATATAAGTATTCGGGCTGTTTATAAACCCCCTAAGTCATGATCGTTACTCAGGTTCCCATGCTATCCCTATTGTCCAGAGTTTGAATACTCCCGTGTTGTTTGTTTACTTTAAAGAAAAGATAATAATCTGTTGTTGATGCATTGTATTTAGTTAAGCTCGCATATCACTCCGTGTGTGATTGTGTTTGTTTACTGAGCTTTGACTCATTCTTGTTGTTCTTCTTCTTTTTACAGGTGTTATTGTTGATAAAGATGGTGATGATGAGATGTTGAGGATGATGTTGATATTGTTGAGTTGTTATGGTTGATGTTGTAGTTGATGATGACCTGTTGTAGGTTTTTGGGTGATCCACATGACCCGTGAAAATGAGTGAAGTGGGCTAAGGCTATTGAATGTTGTATTTTCTTTATTTTGATTTATTTAGTGAGAACTGGATTTACTTACAAATTTGTAATTCTTTTAATGGGGCTTGTTAATGCCCATATGTTTTGTAAATGATAATCACCCCTAAGAGTAGATTATAAATGTTTTTCTAAATTTTTGTTCTTTTTAAAATTGGTCTTCGCTGTAGGGAGTAGAGTTTTATAAATGATTTTAATAAATTATTTCTGCTGCTAAATCCAGTTGTTCAGAATCTAACTAAATGATTTCATAACCTAAAAATGAGTAGCAATATCCAACATAATAAAATTTTTTAAAGAAAGCCTTAGCATGTAATACTTTAGAGTATTATACATGACGGTAGCGCCTTAAGTTATTTAATTGATCGGATTAAATTTTTAGGGAGTTACAAATGGTATCAGAGCAATTTATCTTGAACATTGTTTTTGCATAATGAATTAGATTCATTTAGAATCGATAAGTTGAGTGCGAGAAAATTTAGGAATCAAATTTGTTTATTTGCCTTGTTTGTTGTTTCATGTTGCTTGATAAATCATTAGTTAATAGTTAATAAAATTAATTTGGTATCACTAAATTAATCAACTTGGCTCAAATTTATTTTCTGTTGATATATGAAAATGAATATAATTGAACATTACATGATTATTATGTATTGCTTATATATCTATGTGTTTTGTGTGATATATGTATATGTTTGTTTATGATTTAATTATGAGTGCTTGTTTAATGCTTGTTTGTAAATTAAACTTAATTCAACTTTGACTAATTGTAAGTATAGCACAAATGATTTAGAGAAACATTAGGATTTACCCCCTAAATCCTTTAAAATTTGGAAGTAGACTCTAAGTGTTTGTGTATTATGTTTTGAAGTGTTTGTTTCTAATAAAATTTGATAGACTATAATAGGAATTTTCTTTCTTCCTCTCTTAAGTTATAATTGTTGATATGTTAGCAAAAAGAAGAGAATCAAATAGAAAAGAAAATTTAAAATATCAAATTGACCTTACACCTCCTGTATATATGAAAAATGCACATCAAAATTAAATGAAAGAAAACTCAAAATTCAATTGATTTTGATTTCTTAAAGTTACATATGATAAACATATATTCTCAAAAATTCAAATGAAATGTCAAAGTTCAAAATGAAATGAATAATTCCAAATTACAAGTAGATTGGAAGGTAAATTTCAACCTATCCAGCTCTACTAATACGACAACATATTTTCCAAAAATTTAATGAACTTGTAAAATAGAAATTTCAAATTGATTAACAAAATTTAAATCAAACTCAAGATCCTCTCAATAAGAAAAAGACAAAGTGTTCATAGTAATACGATGATTAAAATGAAATAATTAAAGAAATATCCTAAATATATCAAAAGTAAGAGCGTTTAAGAAAATTTCCAAAAGTCAATATATCACCAAAATGAAAATCGAGAACCCAAAATATTAAAAATGATAGACAAGTAACAAATTCTTAATCTATCACTGATTCCATATAAACATGCAACAAAAATAATGTGATAAATCCTTAATATTATAAGAAATATGACCCAAAATAGTAAATCTCATCCATTATATTATACCATATAGTGAATGAATCCAAATGAAATGGAAGTTCTCCATATATGCGATGATTTCATAATGACAAATCCTCAAAATCACGAGAAATATAATTTAAAATACAAATAGCAAATTGCATTCACTATATCATATCATGTAGTGAATGAAATTTAAACGAATATGAGATACCAACAATGTAATTTATAACTCAACATAGTAACATGAAAAATGAAAATCAAAATGAAACTGATTCCATATCTACGATCAAAATGAGATGCTTGATTCCAGTTAAATTGAGATAGTATCGAATGTAATATATTTGATGATTAAAAGAATATAGATATTGTATGTTTCATATGCATGTTAACATATATGTGCAGGTAAGAATGGAATAGCGAATTCACAACCTTCCTTTGTTGAGTTGTTTGTTTTATCTTTTGTGTCATGTTAAAGTGTATTATCTCAAGGCGAGAGACACATTTGAGTCAGAGTCTTTTGTTGTTCTTTTGGAGTCTGGGTCTTCTTCAAATCGAGTCAGTGAAGGTTGAATCATTAACCTAATTCCTATTGTTATATATATATATATATATATTGAAGTTACATGGAATATCAGTTATGAAAAGTTAAAGAAATCTTAAAAGATCTGAAATGTGGAGTAAATAAATGTTTATGAAGAAAGAACATTAAATCAATAATCAAATTCTAAAATGTTTCACAAAATAAAAATGAAAAGAAATCTTCAAATACATATAATTCAAGAAAAATGATACAAAACTGCCATATGATACACGAAAATTGGAGATAATGAAAAACATCAAATAGAATTCCTTAAATCTTTTTAACAATAACCATATGCACATGTATCAAATGGAAATCCATATATGTTGCCAAATATTTCAAACTGAAAAGTAATAACAAAAATCAAAAGAAAAATGATCAAAGTACGTAGCGAAAGCCTAATGAAAGAACAAAATTCTTAATATGACTAAAAGCTTTTGAGTAGTAAAGTTTAAAAGATAATGTGAAATGTCTTATATCAAATTACATATGGGGGAATTATGTTTACAATATATATATTATATATATAGAGAGAGAGAGAGAGTCCTCTCAAAAAGCTAGTTAGTCATGACATGCAGCATTGAAGAAGTGGTGATCAATCCACAATAAAAGTTAAACTTATCTATATATGTGAATTTTGCACATTTAAGGATTAAAATTTTATAAACCAAATGAAGAGTGTGTGTTATTAAGGAGTGAGAAGTGTTGATTATTTGACAAACCTAGATAAGGCAGAAATGGATGGAAGTGCAATGTTTTACTCTAGTGATAAAACAAGTGTATTGATTAAACTATACATTTTAAACAATCCCGATGAAATTATTCATTTTAATTCTAAGGTGTAATTGTTCAGATGAATTTCATTGGCTAATAGTATTTATATTCACCACTCATTACAACAACATGTGTGCTTAAGAACTTGACACAACTAAGATAAAGAAATGGATACAAATTAAGAAAAACTTCAAAATGGAAGTTTATAAGTTTTGCTTTAATATTAGTAGAAACCACCTATCGTTATGCATTTTTTATCTTGCTTGATCATCTCACTAAAAGTTTGTATATCAACTTTAATTGAACATCTCCGATCAAATATATATATAGATGTTGAAGTAAATTCGCTACAACTTAAAAATAATAGAATTAGAATTGTAATTAATTTATTTTATTTAGAAATAAGCTTTATGAAGAACCGTGGAAGATAAAGAGTAACCATGGGAGCATCTTTGTGGAGAAATGATAGAAATCTCCAAATTGTAGCATAGACAGGGCTCATAGCATCACAAAAGTCTTATATAGGAAACATGATTGTTGTATCTTAAATGTATTATTAAATATTAACATTCGATATTCTTTTAAATTAATGGAATAAAAATATTGTAATATTGGTTTCTTTATATATATATACTCAATGCTTTTTTTTCATATTTTTTACTGATATCTCTTATCCATATATGATTTTATATTATTACTCAATACCCTTTTGATCCATTAATATAACTTTTGACTATTTCTTTACTCTTTTTTTTTTTTTTTTTGCCTATTATTTTTGTTACTAAAACCTTTAGCTAGCCATGACATATCATTTTATTGAAAAAATAAAAACTAAATAAATGCTAGTAATATAAATAATACAACTTTTGCATGGTATGATGCAAAATTGAAAAAAAAAATGTTGTTATATTTTATGCATTATTATATTTACCTACTGTTAATAGAGTATATGATAGGCAAGGCCTTCATAAAGATTTTCTTAAAGTTATGGGCAAACTTCAAATGAGTTATCGGAAATAATATATTTAAAAAGCATTTAGGACCAGACAAGTGGTGGGCAAGATTCTGACTTTTGTATAAACATTAAATTTGTAAAGAGATGAAAGTGTGCAAGTTGTGTGAGTTGAAACAAACTTTTTATATTTTATCGATGTAGAAGTTTTGCACATTTGTTCTAATTTTTGTGGAAGTCAAAGACAACCCCTTGCTCCACTATAAATAGAAGCCCTCTCCACCATATTGAGCACAACACAACAATTAATAGACGTCATCGTACAAGCCATTTTTCCCTCCAAATATCCACCAATATGGCCTCCTATAATAATCCCAATAAGAGCTTGATCACTTTCTTGTTTTTCACGATTTTATCATTAGCTCAAGGTTCTTTCATTGTGAACAATGAAACAGTTGCTGCAGTGAGTGTACGTGGAGTTTTGTATTGCACTGCCTCTGGAAACCTCACAAAAGGAGTCCTCAGCCCACCACTTGTTGGGGCCAACGTGACGGTCTACTGCAATGGGGGCACTGTTAACGTTGGCAATGCCATTACCAATATTGCCGGAACATTTGGCATCAATGCGACAACACTGGACACGTTGTTGTTTGATAACACCACTTGCTTTGTTGAAGCCACCGTTGCTAATGTGGTGAATTGCAGGATTTATCCTCCACATGCTGGTCTTCGTGGAATTCTCGACCTTTTGGGCATTACACCTGTGAAAGAGATTGGTTTGACTGCCCAATTCATAGCTATAAATTTCACAGTTAACTCTACAATCAATAATTGATAATAAAAAGAATAATGCATAAATATATACCTATCTATACTATATCAATAAAATTCGCCAATATGTATGCACAATAAGCTTTGGCTTGTAAAGTATTAGTTCCTATGAGATATGTAATTTGAATAAGAATGATAACAAGCCTTTGCAGCTTAGCCAGTCATGGTATTTGGATTTATCATACTTTAATTACATGTTGTACTATTTTGTATAATTGATGACTATTATAAGGATGATAATTATTGTGGATCACAAAAGTTAAATAATAATAATAATAATAAAGTTTGTTGAAATAATCTTTTTCACCCACTTTTTTTTAATTTTGTTTTAATATTTTGCTATTATTTACACTTTCTGCGCAAGGGATTAGATGGGATTTGAAGGAAAATAATTAATATTCAATTCAATTGATGCTTTCAGGCTTTGATTCAAATTTGTCCTTGGATTAGGATTCCATGAAATCAAATCAAGAAGGAATAATTTCCTAACACTCGAATTTTTCTTTTAGAATTAGCTAGTGTGTTGGTTGTACAATTTTTACATAATAACTTAATAAATGTAACTATACTAACAAAAGTATTGAAACTAGATAAAAATGAAATCTTTTAATAAAATGTTATCCAGTACCATGCATACCAAATATAGGGGTGAAAACCGTGTCTAGTATTGTTTCAAAAAAAAAATACACAAGTACAAATTATATAAAAATAAATACAAAATTAGTGTCATTATGTCACGTATTAGAGCAAAAATATCCCTAATATTACTTGTATCGCATATAATATCGGCAATACAGCAACCTCGAGGTATAAAGTTTTGCAAGTTTATGTATCGTATTTAGGGTTGCCTCTTGCTTATCGCATTCTCAATGTTCCATTTCCTACTATGTTGTTTATTTTCGTAACCGCAACCATTGGCTATTATCTCAATGACAGCAACTCTGACACGGCAAAGAGACAAGAGGACTCTAAGGCCATAGCTGGTGGTGTTTGTTAAATTATTTAACATTAGTGGTCCATGTGACTTATAGTATGACTTTAATATAAAAAGGTCTAATATGATGGTCATTTGGGCATAATGGTAATTTTGAGTTATAGGGTTTAAAATCCCTCCACTCTCCTTAATTTAAAGAATGACAGTTAACAAGAAAGAAAAGCATTGTATCTTTTCTTATCATCAGAGTTATTTTCTTCACCATCAAAGAAAACACAAAAGAATAAGGGTAGAGTAGGAGAAAATCATCAAGACAAAATCGAGACAGATTTTCTTCTCTCTTGGTTGGAACTCAAAAGGCTATGGACAACGGTATATATCAAAACCATTAATTGATTGTTACTATCATATTGAAAGATTAGGTATTGAAAATTGGATTTACATAAAGATCCTGCATAAAAGAAAATTAAAAAACATCCATTAATTGGTATCAGAGCAGGTATGTAAATACCTTGATTTGTTGTCAGAATTAAAGTCGTTTTGTTCATGTAATATAAATATTCCTAGTTTCCAAAATGGAAAACCTAATATTAAATGCTCTTGTTTCTCAAACATTAATTTTGGTCTGGATGATGCTTTACAAACGTGGATAACGATCGCTTCAAATTTTCCGCAGAAGACATGTCCAGAAAAAATTAGTTAAAATTAACGTTGTTTCTATTCATGAATTCATGGATCAACATGCCATTTAATATTTATTATTATAAGAAATGCTAAAATGATTTCCTGGCCAAAGCATATAATGGCGAATTCTTTCATGAATTCTGACACTAAGATTCTTTCAACAACATCGGAACAAAAATTTTTCCTAATCTTTTTAATATTATAAGAAATGCTAGTATATTGCATAACCTTGAACGACATCGTTGAAAGAATCTTCATGTTTTGATGGCAATGGGTGAATATAGCATGTATATTTACATATTTGTTGAAATCATGTTAGTGTGAATGCTGACACTGAAATTTTTCCTAATCAAATGTTTATTATAACAAAAGCTTGTTAGTCACCAAAGTGGCTTAACTTGGAAAGATTTAAACATTTAAATTGTATATCTTCAATTGTTCATGTTCATGTGATGCTAATAAATGACATAAAAGTTTGAAGTGAACAATTGTGATCATTAATCATAATGCTAGGAGATCATCCAAAGATAGATCATTGCTTATAATTAATGATACTAAAAGATTCATTGATATACTAGGTAAAAGATTGTATATCCAAAAATAACATACATATTGACTTAAGTATGATTGATTGATCTATCAAAGTATATTTATCTAAGCATCATTATTTAAGGTATCACCCAAAGGTGATCTTAAATACTAGTTAAAGTTTATCATTTATTTGAATCCATTTAAGTTTACTTAAAGCATTAATATGTATATTTGGATTACATTTGCAGTTTCTAGCAATTTATTTGCTTTGGTAATGGAATGATCAAGTTCAACAGGACTGAACTATGCGGAATGGTCTAAACAGATTGAATTTTAACTAGGTATTTTGGATTTAGACCTAGCAATTATTTCTTATGAAAAGCCTGCAGCCATTACTGAAACTAGTACTGAATCAAACAAGTCTCTTTGAGTCTTGGGAACGGTCTAATAGGCTAAGTTTGAACTTGATGCAAATGACGATAGCTAAAAATGTTAAGCCATCGATGCTTAAGACGGAAAATGCAAGGGAATTTATGATGAGAATTAAGGAATACTCTCGATTAGATATAGCTGACAAATCTATTGTACGGAGCCTAATGAGTGAGCTAACAACCAAGAAATTTGATTGGTTACAACCTATTCATGATCATGTGACAAGTATGGCTAATCTAGCAGCAAAACTGAAGTCAATGGGTATGGATGTGAGTGACTCCTTTTTGGTTGAATTCATCATCAACTCGCTTCCTCCTGAGTTGGTCAGTTCTAGGTGAATTACAACACCATTAAAGAAAAATGGAACCTTCAGGAAATAAAGACCATGTTGGTTCAGGAAGAAAGGAGATTAAAGAAGATGAAGGATCACTCTGTTCATCTCATTGTTCATAATGATGCTGGTAGCAGCAAGTCTAAACCATATAAGAAGAATAAGAAGAAGGACAAAGCCTCTATGAAAGTCACTGGAGGTCAAATCCATAAGGAGCAAAAGAGCTTTCTCTGCAAAAAGACTGGTCACTTCAAGAAAGATTGTGCAAAAAGAAAGGTATGTACTGTATATCAGTATGTCTTAAATCAAATGTTAGTGAAGTGACTAATAACACTTGGTGGTTAGACTTTGAGGCTGTTATTTATGTGTCACATATTATTTCAAGGATTCCTTTTGATCCAGCCTATAAAAGGAACTGAAAAGTTCTTTTATATGGGGAACAGAATGAAGGCACGAATAGAAGGAATCGGGACGTACAAATTGATTTTGGACATGGGGTGTCGCCTGGATCTAGGAAAGTGTCTCTATGTTCCTAAATGTGCAAGAAATTTAGTTTCTATTGCAAAATTGGATGAAGTAGGATTTAACTTTAAGATTGGAAACGGTGTATTTTCATTGTATAGACATTCGTACTATTATGGATCTGGTACTTTAGTTGATAATTTATATCGTTTTAATCTTGATGTTATGTATGCAAAATCTATGTTTCTTGTTGAGCATAGTATAGGTAACAAATTAATGCACACAACGATTGTTTTGCTTTCTTATGGCATCAAAATTAGGTCAATATCCAAAGAAAGGGTATTGAGGTTGGTGAAAGGTGAAATCTTACCTCAATTGGATTTTACTAACTGGGATATATGTGTTGATTGCATAAAAGGTAAGCAAACTAGACATATATTAAAGAATCCAGCCACAAGAAGTAATGAACTTCTTGAATTGATACACACTGATATTTGTGGTCCTTTTGACATTTCAACGTGGGGTAGTGAAAAATATTTCATCACGTTTATTGATGACTACTCACAATATTGTTACTTATATCTGTTGCATGAAAAGTCACAATCAGTTGACATCCTAGAGGTGTTTGTTAATGAAGTGGAAAGGCAGTTAGATAGAAAGGTAAAAGTAGTAAGGTCAAACAGGGGTGATGAATATTATGGTAAATTCAATGAAAGTGGATAATGTCCTAGTCCATTTGCAAACTCCTTAAAAGTCGAGGCATATGTGCACAGTATACAATGCCTGGTACACCGCAACAAAACGGTGTAGCTGAAAGGAGAAATCGTATACTTATGGATATGGTTAGGAGTATGTTAAGTTACAGCACTTTACCTTTATCCTTATGGATGCATGCATTAAAAACTGCTACATATTTGCTGAACAGGGTTCCTAGTAAGGCAATCCCTAAGTGTAAATCCCCAAATTTGTGGATCCGAATTAAAGCTTAAACCCTAATCGGAAGTCAACCGGATTTTCAGAGTCAACAAAAACCTAGTTTACCGTAACCACTTAAGTCCGGCATTGCCGTTTTCTCTAGCCCTAGAAAACGAAGTTAGAAAAGTTAGTTATAATAGTTCGTAATAGCTATAGGATATATAAAAATTCCAGTTTTTCAAAATTCAAGAGTCCGTAGAACCCGATCGGACACAGTTCCTAAAAAACGTGTTCGGAAGCTCGGAATAGGAAAAATATTCCGAATATACCGTTAGACTCGTAAAAATATAAGATTTTCAAAAATATCAATTTTGTAATTTTTCGGTAGCTAAAGATATCAGATATCGCTTTTATACGCGTATTTTCTTACTACCTGCATTAAATTGTCATGTCTACTTTTACATTACACTATTTTCTACTATTCTACACTATTCATCTATCTCTACTTTTTCTTACAACCTACTCTTACAAACCATACACCTATTTCTTACACATTTTCATTTCTAATACAATTTCACATTTTTCATTTCTTATTTTTAATTAACAAAATAACAAAAAATTAAAATCTTCCTCTACCCCATGCATGGATTTGCGCCGGGCCCCTCCCAATTTCCCTCAATTTGTTTTGTTTTTTATTTATTTAATTAAAACAAATTATCTCCCACATTTTCCTATAAATACCCCCTCATACCTTCACTTCTTTCATACCATTTCTTCACTAAAGTTACTCTCAAAATCTCTCAAAAATTTTCTCCAAGAAATCTCTTACAAGGAGCTCCTCTCTTCTTCTTTCTTTTAGGTAATATGTCTTCAAGAAATTCACATGTTCATCTACTTAGTATGAACTTAGTGTGTGTTTTTTAAAACCATGAAGGTTAAGAAAGCAACAATAGGTTCATACTTTGTTTTTGTTCATAATCACAATTCCTTTATGTTCCTTTATATTTTCCTTTATGTTCATAACTATTTAAATATCTATATATATATATATATATATTATAGAGCATATAAGCTCATTGTTTTGCAATTTATTTACCTTTCATGCAATTTATTTACTTCATTGCAATTTATTTCAAGTTGTTTTTAAGACTAATCATTCTAGTCTTAGACTTGTCCTCATCAAGTCAAAACATTTTCTTCTCTTTTCGGGACTAGTCTTTTCTTAGTCCCGGGTACCTTGATAAAGCTAAGGTCCCAATACTTGATTTACTTTCTTATTTGTTTGATCTTTCAAGTTATTATATTCCTTTATATTTCTATAGTTTATGATTCATATTCATGCATGAACATAATGTTTTTGTCTCAATAAAAATAAATGAGGAAGTGTTTTCATAAACTAAAGGTTCTTGTTAAATAAAAGTAGAAAAGAGATTTCTTAAAAACTCATGAACATATTTGGAAGTGATTTTTCTTAAATAAACAAAAGGTTTTATAAAAACTTATTTTCATCAAGTATTAGAAACTCTTTTAGAATCATTTCAAGAAACAAAAATATCATTTTATTACTTTTAAAATTGTTGGAATCTAAGTTTAGAAAATAAAACACTCCTTAGGAATTTAAAGTAATTGCAAGAAATTAAATTTAGAAAAAGAAATATTCATCTCAAATAACTCAAGAATCCTTTCAAAAGTAAAATGAATATTCAAATAAAATCTCAAGTTCAAAGTCTTTCAAAACCTTACTTTTCATAAGTTGAGACAACTTCATTTACTTCATCCATTTGTTATGAGTCATTACATATAAGTATATACCTTTCAAAAATTTTACAAAATACTTGGAACATTCATCTTTTCAAATGAGCTTTATTTATAAGAAGGAAAACAAGTTTTTGCAAATTCGTAGCAAATCTGGTCACTGCTTTTTCGGAACCCAAACGACTTAGTTTTACGAAAATAAGCTTAGAAATTCGTAGATCTTTTCGAGTAGGTAGAAAATGATATATTATACGCGAAATTCCGAGTTAAAATGAGCAAGTTATGGCCATTTTAAGTTGGAATTTCTCCTTATACGATTTTACCGCGATTTTGAGAAAAGTTTAGAATCTTCAAGAATAGAAGTTTTATGAAAGACTCATTTTGGGTATTCCATCTTGTTTAGGTGACGAGGGACCCGAGATCATCTATCCAGAGGACTATTTTGATTAGATCCACCGATATGGAGTGAGTTATTCCTCTCATCAAGTTACATTTCCTTGTTTTGTGCTTCTAAATAGAAGCACTAGAAATTAAGAGAAAGATAAAATAAAAATTTTCATGTGACTTGTGATTATGATTGCTTGAATATAAACTAAGAATATCGGAATTTGGTTTGATAAATAATTTGTGATTCTTGTATTGATATGATGAGAATTGTGTTGATCACTTCTAACTTGAACTAAATATTTTTGGTTAAATTTATATTGGAATTAATTCATACATATCATATACATGGGTCACATTTGTTTCACTACTTTTCTTCGTGTGGGGAAACGAGGAAATGGTAGTGGTGGCTGGTAGGAGCCGGAAAGTCTATATGGTGGCTGGTAGGAGCCGGAAAGTCTACAGAGTAAGCAGGAGCCGGTAAATCTGCAGATATTGATGGTCGTATGGGCCTGTAAACCTCCCAACCCTACAGGGTAAGCAGGAGCCGGTAAATCTGTACTATTTTGTTATGAAATGAAAATCTTATGATTATCTATTTAAGTTCATGCCTGCTTTTGCTATCTATTTAAACGTAATACCCCTATGAGTCTCCTACTATCTTGGAAGTACGCCTTGCATATGATAATCGAAGCTCCTGAATGACTAAGGTTGTCATCTATTAGCTTTAATATTGTATACGGCAGACTGCCACGTTTAGGGTACCCTCTGGGGCGTGACAGTGGGGAATCACGAAAAGTGGATATTATAGAATTTCAAGAAGAGACCCTTATACCCGGTGCTTCTACTCAGGTTGTTGTTCCTTTTGTTGCATCACAGTCAAGCAACAAGCTGAAACAACAAGTTAATATTCAAAACACACAAAGTGAACGTATTAGAGGTGAGCCAAGCAACAATGTGCAAGTCACAAATGAGCAAGTGATACCACAAGAAATGGCATTACGGAGGTCTATTAGACAGAAAAGACCAGCTATATCGAATGACTATGTGGTTTACTCACTTGAATATGAATTTGACTTAAGCATTCATAAAGATCCAGTCTCATTTAGACAAGCAATGGAATGTAGTGATTCTAAAAAGTGGTTCAATGCCATGAAGGAAGAGATGAAATCAATGGATTTAAATAAAGTTTGGGAGCTAGTAGAGTTGCCTGAAGGATCAAAACGAGTTGTGTCACGCCCCAAAGGTATCCTAAACGTGGCAGCCGCTACCTACGTATTAAAACTTAAGAATGACTTCCCAAAATCATGCGAAAGTTTTCAACACCATATGTAAGGCGTCCATCACAACAATAGGACACCGGTGGGATGTATAGATCGAGATAGTAAATACAACATACAAGAATCTATATAATCATCCAATTTATTATTAAGAGAATATAATCCTTACATCATCTTAGGGTTTCCCCTATAATTCTCTAAACAATCATAATATCAACTTAATCTTTCTCGCAACAAAATAATATTAACACTAAAGGACATTAAAGGATATTTAACCTAAGATCTTCAAAAAATTTCCAGAAGCTTTTCTAAAACATCATCCCTCTCGAGTATATGAAGTCTTCGGGCATAAAAAAATAGTCCTGTTACAACAAAGATCTATCGGAGTATAAGCATAACTAGCTTAGTGAGAATATTCCTGAATCAACGTACTTGTATAAATGATTTCAATCAAGTTATTAAACAAGCAAATGAATGCATCAAGCAAGTGATCAAACAATACATATGATCTATCGGATATCATATGTTTGAATGGATTTACCCCTACATTCAGGGTTAGGTGTTTCAGACTCTTTAAAAACCATCTTTAAATCTAACTCATGTAGTTTATTTTAGGCGCCCACTCGCCCCTCTCAAAATAGTTCTTTCAGGCTCCTAATCGCCTATCTTGCAGATTTTTAGCTACTGCACACCCAGTTACTATACTCTTGTTCCATCGAGAATAGCAGCTCATGCAATGAAACTAACTACGTGATATGCATGAACCAATTAATATAATTCTTAATATATGATTAGAGTAATTTAAAGGTGATCACAAAATTTGCACACACTCCAACAGAATAATAGTAAAACTTAAGTTAATTAACAACGATTCATGCCTCGGTATGCTTAACATTCTTTCAACCAATATTATCATACATAATTCATTTTCATCTTTTCCTACTTCTAGTGCCTCTAGCTACAAGCACAACCAAGTACGTAAAAGGTAGAAAATTAACTCACTTAGCCATGAGGATCTATCCTTCTTACGGATGAGTCGATCGGTAAATCCACTAATCAAAATAATCCTCCGGGTATGAATACTGCTCCTCGGGATCACCTAATCAAGAAGAATACCCATAATGAGTATTTCTTATTGATTCTATGGTACTTATCAAAATCTATGTCATAAAATCGTTAAAATTCGTATAGAAGGTAATTCCAATTTAAAATGGCCATAACTTGGTCATTTTAACTCGGAATTGCGCATATAATATACCATTTTCTACCTACTCGAAAGGATTTATCCATTTCTAAGGTTATTTTTGTCATAAAAAATCCATTCGGGTTGGAAAATACTACGGTACACAATAGTTACGAATTTATAGCTCACAAAATATGATTTTTCCAAACTTTACTTTACTCAAAAATCCTTAAGCAAAATATATGGATATATATATCGTTGAAAAATCCTTTGAACATATATTTATACTCATATGTATGCATGATTTTGATAGTGTTGTCTCAATATTGATATTTTATAAACAATTTGTCTTTGATGGTTTTTAAATGATAAAACTTTTGAGAATTTCTCCTTTTTGAATTGTTAGAAGGAAAATAAAAATATATTTGAGTTGTTATGAGTAAATGTTTTCCTATTATAATTTCATTTTCTCACTTTTCAAAATTAAATTCATTTTCAAAAATTTTGATTCTTTAAGTTATCTACTAACTTTATTTCTAGTGATTGAAAAATAAGTTTTCAAAATATCCTTTAAGTTTTCGATGTGGTCAAATATTTGAAGTTGTGTTAAATGTATGTTTTCCTTTTATTTTAATATCATTTCTCTTCCTTAGAAATAGATATACCTTTAAAACTTTACTTTCTTAGCAAATTTTATTTTTCTAAGTTGGTTTTGAAATTAGTGAGTTGACCTTACGTCGGTTTGAAAAACTTATTTTATTCTTAATATTTGTTAAATAGTAGAATAATTTTCTTAGACAAGTTTATAAAAAAAAGCTTTCTTAATAAAGAATTGCTAACATTAGAACTTAGCAAATTTTCATTTTAAATTTTGAAAAAAGAATAACAACATATAAAAATTAAGTTTTGAAGAGGCTTTCTTAGTAAGTGATTTTCAAAGTCTATAATGAACCTATTTAAGTTTTATAAAAGGTATGGTTGAGTTAAAATGTTTTAATGCTAAAATTCTTCCTTTATGGAGTATTTAGTTTGGTTTATAAAAGAAAAGAATTCCTTTTATTATTTTGAAGAAATCTACATTACTAATTCCTTGAGAATTTATGGTTAGCTTATCATTTAAAAAGAGTTAAAACAAAACTTAGATCTTTTTGTTGAAAATTTCTTTTGTTAAGAAATCTAGTTTACTTTTCTTTATTTAAGAAAGAACCCATTTTTAATTTTATTTAAGACAATAACCTTCTTAATCATGCATGAATATGTAGTGATATAAAAGTAAAAATAATATATAAAAAGATAAAAAGAATTGCTTGTAAGTAAATAAACATAGTAAAATAGTCAAGCATTGGGAACTTTAGCTTCATCAAGATATCCCGATCATGTATTGGGAGCCTTAGCTTCATCAAGGCAACCCGGGACTAAGAATAGACTAGTCCCAAAAGAAAAGAAAAGAAAGAAAATTGTTTTGACTTGATATGGACAAGTCTAAGACTAGAAAGACTAGTCTTAATAAATTGCATAAAACAAGTAAATAAATAAATTGAAAAAAATGAAAATAAATAAATAACAAATGAGCTTATATGCTCTAAATAAATATATATACATAGTATACATAAATTATATAAGTTAGATTAGAGCAAAAATAATAACAATAATAACAACCATAATGTAAAATAGGAACATGAACAAAAACAAAACATGAACATATTATTGCTTCTTTAACTCATAAGAGTCTAAGAAACATACACTAAGCTCATGCTAAGTTGTATGAACATAATAAAGAAATTTAAGTAGAATTTTACCTAAAGTTTTGAAAAGAAATGAATGGGTTTTATGTTTGTTATTTTCTTTTTGAAGTTGTAGGGAATGGTAGAGAGTATTTTGAGAGAGATTTATTAGAGAGAGGTTTTGAGAGAATATTTTGGTAGAGTTTTGTTATGTAAAATGGATGTGTGAAAGAATGAAGGAGGAAGGGGGTATTTATAGAATTTTTGGAGTGAAAATTAGATGTAATGAAATAATTGAAAAAGAAAAATAAATAAGAGGAAGAGAGGGAGAGGTAGCACGACCATAAGGAAGGAAGAGAAAGAGTGAGTTGATTTTGTGTGTATTTTGTAAGAAAATAATTAATATGTAAGATATGATTTGATATAAGATGTATTGAAAATGTAAAAGTGTAACAAAATAGGTATGTAGGTAGTAAGAAAAAGGTGTAAGAAAAAGAGAGATAGTGAAATAGTAATGAATAGTAGGAATAGTACTATAAATAGTAGATTAGACATATAAAATTCAGGTAGTAATAAAAATACACGTAAACGAGCTATATCTATTATTTTTAGTTACCGAAAAATTCTAAAACTGATATATTTTGAAATTCTTGTTTAATTACGAGTCTTTTGGTGTTATTGGAATATTTTTATTATTCCGAGCTCCATGACATGCTTTTCGAGAACTGATCCCGTTTTGAGTCTGAATGACACTCAAAATTTGCAAATCTGATATTTTTATGTTACCCTATATTATTACGAACTATATTAAGCCATTAAATTAATTTCGTTTTCTAGGGTTTGAGAACGCGGGATTGCCGGAGTTGAAATTGTTGACTTTTGAAACTACGGTTTGACTAGGGTTAAGGTTTAATCCAACTTTTCCTTAGAAATTGAGGGGTTTAACTCAGGGATCAGATAGGTGGATCTTTTCATTGTTCGGATTTTTGTGCCAAAAGATTAACAAATCTTCTCTTATAAATCCCGTAATCGAAATTGTTTAAGGTTCGATTTTAACTTAGGTCAAACTTTAGGGTTTCGATTCAGTAATTCCAAAACCATTCTCGAAAAATTCGAAGGCTTACAAGTTGGCTGTAAATGGTCTTTAAGACCAAGCGAGACCCAAAAGGAAACATCGAGTGACAAAGCCAGGCTTGTTGCCAAAGGTTACACTTAGAAAGATGGTATTGACTATAAAGAGACCTTCTCTCCAGTTTCCAAGAATGACTCCTTAAGAATTATTATGGCTTTAGTGGCTCATTATGATCTAGAGCTTCACCAAATGGATGTAAAGACCACTTTTTTGAATGGTGACTTAGAAGAGCAAGTGTATATGACTAACCTTAAGGTTTTATAACCACAAGACATGAAAATTTGGTGTATAAGTTAAAGAAATCGATATATGGATTAAAACAATTCCCGACAATGGTAGATTAAGTTTAATAATACCATTATTCATTATGGTTTTGTAGAGAATACCGTTATCGGTGTATCTACATGAAGGTTAGTAGAAGCAAGTTTGTTATATTAGTCTTATATGTCGATGATATTCTTTGGCTGCTAATGATATAGGTTTGTTACATGATGTAAAGAAATTTCTCTCTAAAACTTTTGAAATGAAAGATATGGGTAAGCATCCTATGTGATAGGAATAGAGATATTTCGCAATAGATCACAAGGATTGTTAAGATTGTCTCAGAAAGGCTATATTAATAAAGTATTTGAGAGATTTAGAATGGAAAATTGCTCTGCAGGAATAGTTCCAATTCAGAAAGGGGACAAGTTCAATGAATTGCAATGTTCAAAGAATGACTTGGAATGAAAATCAATGGAATCTATTCCCTGTGTATCACTAGTTAGAAGTCTGATGTATGTACAAACATGCACTCGGTCGGCATTAGTTTCGTTGTAGGAATGTTGGGCCAATATCAAAGTAATCCAGGATTTAATCATTAAAAGCTGCAAATCGAAACCCTAACGTCTGACCTAAGTTGAAAACGAACTTTAAACAAATTCAATCACAGGATTTCATAAGAGAATTTTAAAAACAAAAATGGAAAGTTCAATAATCGTTTGTTTCAAAAACCAGAACATAAGAGGATCTACCTATCCGATCCTATATAAACCCCTTAATTTCTATGGTAAAGTTGGATTAAACCCTAATCCTAGTCAAACCGGAGTTTCAAAAGTTAACAATGATCAAGACAATTAAACAATTTCAACTCCAGCAATCCCGTGTTCTCAAACCCTAGAAAACGAAATTAAGTTAATGGCTTAAAATAGTTCGTAATAATATAAGGTAATATAAAAACATTAGATTCACGAATTTCAAGTGTTCTTCGAACTCAACGGGATTAGTTCTCGAAAAGCGTGTCCGGAGCTTGGAATATTAAAATTCCAATAACACCAAAAGATTCGTAATTAAACAAGGATTTCAAAAATATCAGTTTTAGAATTTTTCGGTAACTAAAAATAATAGATATAGCTCATTTACGTGTATTTTTATTACTACCGGTATTTTATATGTCTAGTGTACTATTCATTGTACTATTCCTACTATTCATTACTATTTCACTATCTCGACTTTTTTTTTACACCTATTTCTTACTACCCACGTACCTATTTTTCTTATGCTTTTATATTCCAATACATCTTATATCAAATCATATCTTACATATTAATTATTTTCTTACAAAATACAGACAAAAATCAACTCACTCTCCTCCCTTTCCTCCATGGCCCACGCTAGCTCCCTCTCTCTCCCTCGCATTTATTTTCTTTTTTTTAATTATTTTATTACATCAATAATTCACTCCAAAAAATTCTATAAATACCCTATTCCTCCTTCGTTCTTTCACACATCCATTTTATATAACAAAACTCTACCAAAATACTCTCTCAAAACCTCTCTCCAACAAATCTCTCTCAAAATATTCTCTATCATTCCCTACAACTTTAAGAAGAAATAATAAACACAAAACCCATTCATCTCTTTTCAAACCTTTCATTAAATCTTAGGTAAAATCCTACTTAAATTTCTTCATCATGTTTATACAACTTAGCATGAGCTTAATATATGTTTCTTAGACTCATATGAGTTAAGAAGTAACAATATGTTCATGTCTGTTTTTGTTTATGTTCATATTTTACATTATGTTATTATGTGTTGTTATTATTATTGTTATTTTTGCTCTAATCTAACTTATATAATATTATGTATACTATGTATATATATTTATTTAGAGCATATAAGTTCATTTATTATTTATTTATTTTCATGTCTTGCGATTTATTTATTTACTTGTTTTATGCAAATTATTAAGACTAGTCTTTCAGTCTTAGACTTGTCCATATCAAGTCAAAACAATTTTCTTTCCTTTTTTTTTCTTTTCTTTTCTTTTCTTTTCTTTTAGGACTAGTCTATTCTTAGTCCTGGATTACCTTGATGAAGCTAAGGCTCCCAATACATAATCGGGATACCTTGATGAAGCTAAGGTTTCCAATGCTTGACAATTTTATTATGTTTATTTACTTACAAGCATTTTTTTCTGTCTTATTATGTATTATCTTTACTTTTATATTGCTACATAATCATATTCATGCATGATTAGAATATTGTTATCTTAAATAAAAATAAAAACTGGTTCTTTCTTAAATAAAGAAAAGTAAACTAGATTTCTTAACAAAAGGAATTTTGAACAAAAGATCTAAGTTTTGTTTTAAACTCTTTTCATAAGATAAGCTAATCATAAATTCTAGAAGAAGTAGTAATAAAGATTTCTTTAAAATAATAAAAGGAACTCATTTCTTTTATAAATTGAAACGAAATGCTCCATAAAGGAAGAATTGTTGGCATTAAAAGATTTTAACTCAACTAGACCTTTTATAAAATTTAAATAGGTTCACTATAGACTTTGAAAATCACATACTATGAAAGTATCTTCCAAACTTGAATTTTATATCATTATTCTCTTTTCAGAATTAAAATGAAATTTTACTAAGTTCTAATATTAACAATTCCTTGTTAAGAAAGTTTTTTCTTATAAACTTGTCTAAATGAATTATCCTATCACTTGACAAATAGTAAGAATAAAACAAGTTTTTCAAACCAAGGGAAAGCCAACTCACTATTTTAGAAACCAATTTAGAAAAATAAAATTTGTCAAGTAAGTAAAGTTTAAAGGTAAATTTATTTCCTAAAGAAGAGAAATGATACAAAAATAAGAGGAAAACATACATTTAACACAACTTCAAATATTTAACCATATAAAAAACTTAAAGGGTATTTTGAAAAGCTTATTTTCAATCATTAAAAATAAAGTTAGTAGATAACTTAAAGAACCAAAATTTTTGAAAATAAATTTACTTTTGAAAAGTGAGAAAATGAAATTATAATAGGAAAACATTTACTCATAACAACTCAAATATATTTTTGTTTTCCTTCTAACAATTGAAAAGGGAGAAATTCTCAAAAGTTTTATCTTTTAAATCCACCAAAGACAATTGTTTATAAAATATCAATATTGAGACAACGCTACAAAAATCATGCATACAATATGAGTGTCTATATATGTTTAAAGGATTTTTCAACTATATATATCCATATATTTGGCTTAAGGATTTTTGAACAAAGTGAAGTTCGGAAAAATCATGTTTTGTAAACTATAAATTCGTAACTAATCTGTACCATAGTATTTTCCAACCCAAATGGCTTTTTATGACAAAAATAACCTTAGAAATAGATAGATCTTTTCGAATAGGTAGAAAATGTATGTTATATGCGCAATTCCGAGTTAAAATGACCACGTTATGGCCATTTTAAGTTGGAATTACCTTCTATACGAATTTTAATGATTTTATGACATAGTTTTTTATAAGTACCATAGAATCAATAAGAAATACTCATTGTGGGTATTCTTCTTGATTAGGTGATCCCGAGACCAGTATTCATACTCGGAGGATTATTTTGATTAGTAGATTTACCGATCGACTCATCCGTAAGAAAGATAGATCTTCATGGCCAAGTGAGTTTATTTCCTACCTTTTACGTACTTGGTTGTGCTTGTAGCTAGAGGCACTAGAAGTAGGAAAAAATGAAAATAAATTATGTATGATAATATTGGTTGAAAGAATGTTAAGCATACCAAGGCATGAATCGTTGTTAATTAAACTTATGTTTTACTATTATTCTGTTGAAGTGTGTGTAAATTCTGTGATCACCTTTAAATTACTCTAATCATATACTATGAATTATATTAATTATTCATGCATATCACGTAGTTAGTTTCATTGCATAAGTTGCTATTCTCGATGGGACAAGAGTATAGTAGCCGGGTGTACAGTAGCCAGAAATCTGCAAGATGGACGATTAGGAGCCTGAAAGAACTATTTTGAGATGGGCGAGTAGGCGCCTGAAATAAACTACATGAGTTGGATTTAAAGATGGGTTTTAAAGAGCTTGGAACACCTAACCCTGAATGGAGAGGAAAATCCATTCAAACATATGATTCCGGTAGATCATATGTATTGCTTGATCACTTGCTTGATGCATTCATATGCTTGTTTAATAACTTGATTGAAATCATTTATACAAGTACGTTGATTCAAGAATATTCTCACTAAGCTAGTTATGCTTATACTCCGATAAATCTTTGTTGTAACAGGACTATATCTTTTATGCTCGAAGACTTCATATACTAGGGAGGGATGATGTTTTAGAAAAGCTTCTAGAAATCTTTTGAAGATCTTAGGTTAAATATCCTTTAATGTCCTTTAGTGCTAGTATTATTTTGTTGCGAGAAAGATTAAGTTGATATTATGATTGTTTGGAAAATTATAGGGGAAATCCCCTAAGATGATGTAAGGATTATATTCTCTTAATAATGAATTGGATGATTATCTAGATTCTTGTATGTTGTATTTACTATCTCGAACTATACATCACACCGGTGTCTCTTATTGTTGTGATAGATGCCTTACATATGGTGCTGAAAACTTTCGCATGACTTTGGAAAGTCATTCTTACGTTTTAACACCGTATGTGGCGGATTGTCACGTTTAAGATACCCTTTGGAGCGTGACAGTAATGACTTTCATTAGTGGCTCAGTGGCTAATGTCACGCCCCGTAGGGTATTCTAAACGTAACAGCCCGCCACATACTAAGTAAGACTCTCGAGTTCCCTACCCGGGGCCTTAGGAAGTCTTAAGTAGATGTAAAGCGTTCCTTTACGACAATAGAATACTTCAACAAATGGAGTTAAACAGTTTAACGAGGCGTTCATTAGCCATAGATAATAAATCAAAACGCACAATTTTAAAATTTACAAGATCTAAGGGGCATTCCCCCGCAAAAGAATAACAGTCTATTACAGTCATCCAGAGTCTTTAGTTTCCAATGGAAGTCTATACATAAAGGAATGAATTAAACTTCTATGGGAAACTCCTATCTCCGGTACCTGCGCTGTGGCTTGTCTCGGCCTAAGCCATATAAAATCATGCTGCAAAAGATAGAAACTATGGGGGCGTAAGCTAACTAGCTTAGTGAGCAAACTTCCATAACGCAATTAAACATAATTCAGTCAAACAAGTAATTATTCAGGCAAGTGTATGCATCAAACAAATGAATTCAGCAAACATATGACCAACCGGAAATCATATGTGGATGGACTTACGCCCTCCATCCCGGGTTAGCAGATTAACGAATCCTGCGGTACGACGCCGTTTAAGCTCACGGTCAACTAACAAAACTTCGTTTTATGGATCACGATTAACCAACAATTTCGTTTTATGGATCACGATTAACCAACAATTCGTTTTATGGATCACGAAACCAACAATGCGAATGCTCCAACCCCATCGTGACATGAATGAATTCAATTTACAGTTGGAGTCGAATATTCATTAATTCAATTCTTTTAAGTGACCAACAAGTTTCGCAGACATTCATCATAAGATACTAGTAAACAGTCAATATCTTAACACCCGGTTTCGATATTCCTTAAGCTCCATTCACATATCAACAATAACAACATAAACAATTCCCATATACCCCATCATGCATATACAATTTCTTTTATCTTTGCCTACACCACTAGTGCCACTACATTACAATCACATCATTAATTGAGATGGAAGTAAACTCACTCGGCCATTGGACGCCAAACTTCTTAATAATAATAGTCGGGAGGTAGAGTGTCGTCCTGCTCGATCACCTACCAAGCAAGAATAATCCTAATGAGATTCTCATCATGTAACTAAATCAAACTATACATCTAGACTAGTTGAATTCGGATTTCTCGCTATTTGCGGAAGTCCCGACTTAAAACGGCCATAACTTGGTCATTTTAACTCGGAATTTCGCAAATTTTATATCGATCTCATCTACTTCGAAAGATCTATCTATTTCTAATATTAAATTCAAGTTTTGAAAATAGTAAGGTCACGGAACAGTGGGATCAGTTCTGTTCCGCAATTGATCCAATTTCGAAAATGTGCTTTGCTTTTGATAAGAAATGTTCCTAGTTGGTGATTCATGCATGAATGATATAGGAATGACTACTAATGTGTATGCCATGTAATGAACTCAATATGTGCATGGTCATGATAATTTTTGTGGTAATAAACCCTTATGAACTCCTAAGTGTTAGAAAATCTTTCAAAGGTTATTTCTAGTAGACTATTTTTCCACATTATACTCCTTAGGGTTTCTTTGGCTTTTAGTCTTGTAGTCCACTTGTTTTCTATCTAAAAATGAGTTCCCAAAGTCTATAATAGTCATGGCCTCCAATCATGCATAAAAATTCACATTTTTCATTTGGTAAACATGTTTTTAAATAAGTTACTTGTAGAAATCCGAATTTTCCAATTTCCATTTTCTTGCATTTTCTTAAGGAAAATCTTGTCTAATGCATTAAAAAGTGAAGCTCCGATGTATACTTTATCCAAGGACTTCATTTTATAGACTTAAATACTAAGTGTTTATTTAGGCATTACCCAAAATTACGAATTTGACTACACATCCAAAGTCAACATTTTTCCTTCTAACTTCACCTCTTGTTTTCCTTATTTTTATTATGCCTAAACTCATCTAAACTCATGAAAATAATTCCTTCAACATGTCTATTACACATACCCTCCATTTTTCTTATGAAATATGAGTTTGAAAGTGATTTTGGTAGTTTTCAAGGTAGGGTTTCCATTTCATCCGAATTTTCAACTTTCATATTTGACAAAGTCCTTCCTTTTTCAATGTCTTGCCTTCTACATATGATTATCCACTATCTAACATCTCTATACATATCAAGACTACATTTTTGTGGCTCAATGCATGAAAAAAAAATAACTCTATGATCATGCATGTAAATGACAATGTGGGTATCTAAACTTTAGATCTACTAAGTATGATGCATAAATCATGGATCTCATGGCATGAACAACAATATATGTGCAAGATCACTACTTTACATGCATGAACAAGTTGATATTTCAAACAAAACTCATTTAAAGGCTAGATCCACTTCTTGAGATGGCTTGAGATTCTTGTAGTAGTGTTTTCATGTCCCTTGCTCATGCTCATTGGGATTTAGATGAAAAACACAAGAATGATCTTGCCATAACAAGATTTAGGATGTACAAGGCCTAAATATACATACCAAAGGAGTCTTGAAGGAGGAAAGAAGAAGAAACAAAGTTGAAATTGTAAGAGGAAGGGGGAGGGGGTGCTCGGCACAAGAGGAGGGAAGAAGAGAGAGTTTTTCTCTTTTCAAAGTTGAAAAGAAGAAAATGAGAGAGAGAGAGAACATTTAGTATATATATTAAGTGATTAGGGTTTAGTTAAATAAAATGCAAAAATAATTAAAATGGGAAAGAAATAGGGGAGGGGCGCGGCCATCCATGTGTGTGTGTGTGTGTTTTGAAAAAATTGAATTTGTAATTTAGTAAATTAAATGTAATAATTATTTAAGAGACAAAATTTCTTGGAAAAGAAAATTGAAATGAGTAGTTGTAAGGATGTAAGAATAGGGTATGGGTAGTGTGTAGTGTAGGTTGTACTTGTGAATAGTAGACAAGACATCTACTTTACCGGTTGTTCCGAAACACGGGAAAAGCTATAACTGTAATCTTTATAGCTCGGAAAATTATAAAATTGATATTTTTGGAATCCTTATAAAATTACGGTTCTAATGAATATTCCGAAATATTTTTTTGAATCCACGACCCGGGGCACGCTTTTCCGTAATTGTGCTCGAGAAGGCCCGGAATCGAAAAATTCCCGAATTTAAAACTTCCAAAGGTTTGAAATGTACCTTGGAACAATAATTCTAATTCATTTACTTCATAATATTTATTTTACTATGAAACCGAAAGAAAGCCGGATTTAGGGTTCCTAGGCTTCATTCACTAAACTCAACCTGATCGGATTAGGGTTTCGCTTCCGATTCTCGGGGTTTCCTAGCTACTGAGAATTACCGGGGTTTACAGCTAATCAATAGGGTATTTGGTAACGGTGTAATATTCGCTTATTCTTAAATGAAAATAATATGATTTAGTTCAAGTGTTTATGAGAACAATTGAATTAGATAAAGTTATGGATTAAGTTAAGTGGAGTTGAGTAATGGCTAAAAGCCCTAAATGAGATTACTTTTCCTTTTAGAAAGTTTTGTAAGTGATATAAGTATTTGGGCTACTTATATCAACCCCCTGGACAACTAATGTTACTCAGGACCCCTAATATCCTTGATTATCCCGGAGTTTAAATAACCCAGTGTTGTTTTGTTTAATAAATTCTGACTAAAGATAATGAAATATGAGTGGTTGCATTGCACTAGATTAAGTTTGCTTGCCATATCGCTTTTGATTTTGTTACTGTGTATTGGGCCTTTGGCTCACTTTTGCTACTTTTCAGGTGATGGTGATTACTATGATGATTTGGCTTATGGAGTGACTGGGAGAAATTCCTGGATGAATAAGACAGATAGGAGCACAGGTTTTGCTTATGGTTTTTCAAGAAATTTTTTGTTTAAGATGTTTTATTAAAGAAAATGTATTTTACATTTTGTTATAAGGCTTGTTAGTTAAACCTTATGTTATAAAAATATATTTCAAGCTTATTTTCTTTGTTAGTTTGAGATAATATGTAAGTTTTATTGTGTCATTTATTAGTTACAAAATTTGTAAATATTTTCTTATAAATATTTTATATGTGTATAGATTACTCATGTAAGTAAGTAATCCTTTTGTGAAAAGTCTTTATATGAAATTTTATTGGTTTTAAATAAACAATTCACATAAATAATTAGATTTAAGACAACCTTACATGTAATATGAAAATGTTATATGTGGCTGGGGACTTGATTTACTTAATATTAGTATTAAGTGGGTCGGGTCTTTACACCTATCTTTATGATAAGACTTTTATAAGTGGTACGGCGGGTAGTTAATAAGGTTATTGGTATCGGTATAATATTTGTTTATTCTTAAAGAGAAATAATATCACTTAATTCAATGTTTATGGGAACACTTGAAGTAGGTGATATTATGGATTAAGTTAAGTAAAGTTGTGAAACGTCTGAAAACCCTAGAGGAAGCTATTTTTTTGTTTATGGATATATCATCTAGGAGATATAAGTCCCCAAACAACTTATATCAACCCCCTGAGCATCGAGATTGTTACTCAAGACCCCCAGATATCTTTGTTATTCGAAGTTTGAATTCTCTAGTGATGTTTGGCTAAATTTAAAGATTATCTAATAAATTATTGGATGTTGCATTTGCACATAATATAAGATTGTATGCCACTCGTCTTTGTTTTCATTACTTACGTGCTGGGCCTTTGGCTCATATTTTATCTATTTCAGGTATTGATAATCATGATAAGTTCTACACCAGTATGGGGATATGGCACCTATTTTGAGGATTTTAGATGATTGGGACAATCAGAGGTGACTATGACCTTGGTGGATCTTTTATAATAGTATAGATTTTGGAAAACCTATGTAATAGATATTGTAGCTTTTGCTTATCTTTTGTGTCTTTTGTAAATGGCTTGTTTATAAGCATGTCTATAATATCTATACGTATATATGAATGTAATGGATCTATATCTTATATGTAAATATTATGTTTTTCTAAAAAGTTTTAAGAATTAATAGTTTTCAAATTTGTTTTTATAAGAGATTTAAGTAAACAAATATCCACACTAATCATGGTAATTAACCTTATATATAATGCAGGTTATATGTGGTTGGAGATCTAGATTCACCTACTTTAACTATAGGAGTGAGTTCGGGTCTTTACAATTCAAGTTTTCTACACCATAAGATAAATTGTTTTATGGAAAATAATTTTTGAGAGAACACCATTAAATCTGTATACAATATGAGTCTATATATATGTATTTAAAGGATTTTTCAACTGTATAAATATCTATATTTTTGCTAAAGGATTTTTTGAATCAAGAAAAGTTTGAAAATGGTGTTTTAAGGGCTAGGATTTTCGTAATGAATCTGTACCAACCTTTTCATGACCTAAAAGACTTTTTAAGACAAAAATAACCTTAGAAATAGATAGATCTTTCTGAGTAGGTAGAAAACAGTATATAATATGCAAAATTCCGAGTTAAAATGAGCAAATTATCGCCATTTTAAGTTGGAATTTTCCTCTATACAATTTTTTACGAACTTAGAGAACAGAATTAGCAAGTTTAAGTAGAACTTCCAAGAAATACTCAGTTTAGATATTTCTTTTTTATAGGTGACGTGGAGATTGAGTTTCCATATATGGAGGATTACTTTGATTAAAAGTTCCCGCACAAATTGCCAAATGAGTTTATTTTTTACATTTTTGCAATTATGCTTTTGCTTGTAAGTTAGTGACATTAGAATTAAGAAAAGATAAATGGGAAGATGCATGTGCTTTACTTATATGATTGAAAGTACGTTTAAATATATCAAAGCAGGAATTGTTCCTAATGAATGTTTGATCTAGTATAGGAATGATTGTCTGTGAATTCTATGATCACCCATAAAGTATTTAATCATGCCATATGTATTTAATTAAGTTGATTCATGTATATCATTGGGTGAGTTCATTCATATTATTACTATACCCTGGATGGGACAAAGGCATAGTAAGGAGGTTCATAGAGCCCGTAAGTTCTATAAAACGGCGAAAGATCGTCCGAATTAAATTATGGTGAAATAAAACACCCGTATAAAAATATGATTTATAGCTGGGTAGTGGCTCAACAATACTACAAAGAAAATTAAATTTATAAAAATTGGTCTATTCGATCTGGAATCCCTAACCCCAAATGGAGGGATAAATTCATTCAAACATATGATTCTCGGAAAATCATATGTATTATTGCTCACATGCTTATGCATTTCATATGGTTATTTAAATAAACTTGTTTGATTAATTGTTGTTGGGTGTTTCATTATGGAAATAATTCTCACTAAGCGCATAACTATACTTCTTAGATATTTCTTGCAGTACTCATATCTTTGATTGGAGCTCAGGGGATATTTCACCTAGGTAATGCCTTTTGGAGCTAAGAGCTTTTGGTTAGAATTCAACAATTAGAAGTAGAAATAGATTTCCAAGTAGAAATTCAAAAATGTAAACGGACTTGATAGAATTAGATGTTTGGTAAGGAAACCCCCCTAAAGCTTATAAGACTTTTATATATCTTTCAAGAACCTTGATTTTATTGTTATGATTTACTTTTTAATTGTTATGATGTATAACTGCTTAAACGGCTTGATCTAAAGTTTGGTCTACTACGATCGTGAAAGTAAGCCTTACACCCGATATCAAGACTTTTGGGATGACTAAGGTTGTCATACTTAAGTCTTATATTGAGTGTGGCGGGCGATCACGTTTAGAGTACCTTTTGGGATTGACAGGATCCCTTGGAAAGCAACAAACTGCCTAAGCACCCTATCTGGATAGTAGTGCTCAACAATATGAAAGCATACCAAGGTAATACATGCAAGCTATATATCACCATCTGCCCAGCGGTACTTGGGTAAGGAATCCATAATGATAGAGTATGGCTCCCAAACAACCTATTCAAGAAGAAAGTATAATATACATGAGTAAACATAATGTAAATGAGCACACTTGAACACATGACATACAAAACAATACCTAGCTAGGGATTTACCGATCCAAACACCCCTTATACTCAAACAACTTATGTGTAGGGGGTTGAGTGACATCAAAAGTTGCACCTCAATAACTGATCACTAGGTGCCCCCCAGTAATTGCTATGACTTATCGGCACAACAAGGTGATGTGTCGGAAGTCCTCCCGTGCCCAGATCTGCAAGACTACCAGAGGTCCTACCATGTCACTCGTATTGATGTGGGAAGCCATGCATAGCTGTCTATATAGTCATGCCAAGTAAGTTGCGCCCCATGTGTACTGCTTTACGCTCTCAAAGCCATCTAGCAGCTGGAGGTACATCACGTAAACCAAATTAGACGATTTGTCAGCAATAATAAACCCCTTTAGTAGCAGTAAAACGTATACCCTAACATAGCGTAGAATCGTCATATCATCTGCATGATCAGGTACCACTCTAAATTGTGCATCTAACCATGACATCTCCAGAAGGCCACCATCTATGTCCACACCAGTCTCGGGTTTAACTCTAATAACTTGTGGCACAACCTTAGCCAATCCATCCGAGCTGCTTTCCTCTGCAGGTGCCTATGCCAATTCATTTTCAAATATCTACACATATACGGCCATTGACCCTTCTGTGTATAGCAACATCTCCTATGCAGTATCATCATCGGTCACTGGAATAACATCATGGCGTAGCGTTCTATCTCCAATAGCTACCCTATGATACAGCTCAACGATGTGTTAACCTATTTACCTTAAATCTATTGCAAATGATGTCAAGTATTTACTCATATGTTAAATTTCTACTGACACTGACCACAGTAACTAGCCACTTATCATAACCAAAATCATCATTCCCTTCCACAACATATGTGGATTACAGTACAAACTTAGCCTTATCCCCCTGCCACCTCATAAAACATAGGTTAAATGCATGAAATCTATATCATGACTTATGAATTACATTCCCCTCACATTTAACATATTTGCTACTGCTACTATACACACATCAGTCTTATAATAGTATATGATCAAGTGTATGATGTATAATAATATATGAATTCATCATTTGGTTCCTATAATTTGGTTCCTAAATTCTAAAACTATAAAGTATCATCATAATTACATCGCATATTGTACATAAGGCAGCATCAACAGCATATAGGAAAGCACATTACTAATCCACAGTACAAAACTATGTACAACACCCATCTAACATATAATGTGCTTTACAATTTCATAAAATAAATTCCAACAACATATACGACACCCAATATTCAACAATACAACATCAATAATAGTGAAAAATTAAGCATAAATCACAACCACTTATAATGGAGTCTGGTTCACGAAAATTAGAGATTTTTCGCACGAATTGGTTCATTTTTTCACAAAATAATGACTTCTACATCACCTGGTGATCAAACATGTTCAAGAAAACGCCTTGATTTATGAAAATCGAGTATGGGATCAATGAAATTAGGGTTGGGGTTTAGGATTTTGGATTTGGGAATTTTTCTAACAATGGAGAGGGCTGACAAAATGAAGAAGATGATGATGACCAGCAACATTATGACTGCTAACCTCTTCTTTTGAGAAGACGAGATCATTAACTTATAAGAGATGAGTTACATATAAAATGAGATCCATCTTTTGGAAAGAGGAGGTTAACTTTCCTAAAGTGACATGAAAATAATCCCGGTGGCATTTTTGTAAAATTCTCCTGAAAGAAAAAAAAAAAACATTTTTTTTTTAGCCTTTTCCCTTAACCTTCCACCGATCTTCTAAAGTAACAAAGCAAACGAGGCAGCAAGCTGACATGTCTTGTATCCTTTCGGCTCCTTATACCCAAAAGTTCGGTCTTTGGTCGTCTTCTTCTTCCTCTGCATCGACGCCTTGTTACCGTGGGTGTTGGTCTTCTTCTCTTGCGGCGATCGCTATATCACCAGGTGAGCTAACTACTCCATCTAATCTTTAATTTTCTAATCGCTGCCATTCTTGCACCAGTAATGCTGTGCTGTGTTTTTAGGTAAATTATTATAGGCATATCCATCACTCCAGCATTCGAAATAAGTACCAACACCCTAAACCCTCTTACATGCTTTGGTGGCTGACCACCCTTTCGAAAGTTACGAGGTTAAGCGTGCTTTGTTGATGGAGGACAACATTTCGATATGCTGGGTTTTAGTTATTACATTTGATCTCTATATTATCTTATACACAGTCGTGCCCACCACTTGCTGTAATCAGAGTCCCAAGTGGTTTTGGTAGTGTAGTTATATCAGCAGCTAAAATCGATGTTCGGGTCCGTTTGGTTAATCAGGTTATTTTAGCGTCATGTTTTTGCTGTTTTTAAATTGTAGTTTCTGTAAACATAAATACCCATGAAAAACTGCTAATATAGATTTAGTACAGATAAGTTACCAATGTAATTTTAATATAAATACGATTCAGATAAAAATCACATAATCCAAACAGGCTTTAAGAATGGATGTAAAGCAAATGTCAACCCAAAAAAAAATGAAAAAGAAAAGAAAAGAAAAAAAAATGTCATGTTAATAACAAATACAAGTTTAGCATATGTTGTTCCATAGAAAGAGTGAAAGACCCACTCATTTTTTCTTTGAGGTAACTTGCCATGATCGTGCATGAATCTTTAAGGGTTTTCGATATAACAAGCTCTAAAAAGTTGCCCAAGATGTCCTTGCGGGTTTAAAGTAGAGATAATCCAAATTCTCATGGCTTCCAATAAGAGAATGGGAGAAAAAAGAGGAGACAAAGATTGTGACTGTTCTTTTTAATATAGACATACCCCCGTTGTTATTGTTGGATCAATATAGACTAAGAGGAAATACAAAAGCATTTCGGAAATTCAATGCATACTAATCTAAAGCATCACATCGACTTTGTTGTCTTCCATGTGTTCAAGAAAATATTAAGAACCTCTGCTTAGGAACTAGGAAAACATTGTTTGATAGCACTTAGGAAATATGCTTATGAATCGAACAAATGAATCTATGGGTTGCATTTAAGATAATGATTTTTCAATTAGTACTAGGAATTTGATACACTGGGGAAACAGCTCGTAGGTTATTTGAATACTTTCATCATAAAGCCATACTTCAGCTGCTTTAACACACTCAATTGGTGGAATTCCCAAGCTTTTGGAACTGCCCTTGGTGTTTGAACCAACGATACAGTTTCTCTTGGCAAAGCTCAAATGAACATGATTGTAAATAGATTATGATTGTAAATCTTGGTTCTTGGTTCGTGAAGTGATAGTCATCAGTCTACTGCACGAATTATTTTATCACAGCAGGGATTGCATGTTCTCTGAAAATCGTTTGAGACTGAAGAGTAATACTTGTGTCAATTGCTTGTGTTTATATATCTATCATCAGACCTGGCTTTTTTTTTGCCCCCTTCTGTCTCAGTTTCAACATGGAGCATGAAGTCCAGATACTGCCATCCAATGTACATTGGTAGGTCTCTTGCCAGAGGTGTCTTTGTTCCTAATAGAGAAAAGGATACGATCAGTGCCAAGGCTGCTGAAATTGAAGAAGTCATAGTGGCAGATGAGGAAACTGACAGTGATGATGAAATTTCTTTGCCTCTGGACAAACTTCCTCTAGATGCAAAGCTACATCAGAAGCTTGAGCGGAAGAAGATGAAGATGAATTGACAAAGAAGATAAGGCTTCGAAGAAAGAAACTCATGCATAAAAGGAGACTGAGGAAAAAAGGTCAGTGGCCCCTTCAAAGATGAAGTAGTTGAGCTGAGTTTGCCCTGAGCTTTCATTTCAACACCAAACAATCAGATATTGTGAATATTTTTCAAGTTTATGCCCAATTAGTAATATTGGTCTGGCTATGTTCGTTCTGGGGAATTGTATAGGTCAACTAACACACCTTATTTTGTTTTGATAGCTTAATTTTCCAATAGATGTATCTCTGTGCAGCTTATGATACCCTGCATATATGAAAACAGCTTTCTATGTAAGGTTCTGACTTGCATGATTGAGATAGCAACCAGGAGGTGTTTATCCTCTATCTTCTTGTTAGTTTCTTAACCCTCAAATGTCAGACATTCCAAGGGCTGTTTGTTCCTCTGTACCATTCATAGTAAAAAAACTCTAGCAGCCATTTGAATACATCTAATACATGATGCCTTCACTGTCGTTGCAAACAGCAAACTTAATTGTGATTTGAAAATAACATAACACTTTGAAAGTAAACTGATGTTGACATATTCCTTCACCTCAAATCAATTCGTAAATGATGATTTTGCATCATATTTCATGTGTCTTACATGATTCTATTGGATTTGTTTATCATTGACTTTTTTCTTTTTTCCTCATTAAGTAGGTTAAAATTTGGCAACTATTTCTGTTAAACTCTATGGAGATATAGTGATTCAGATGGTTAGAAAAATAAATGGAGAGGATAACCACAACCCCACCCCCCCACCACATAACTCCCCCACCCCCCCCCCCCAAAAAAAAAAAAAAAACACCACCCCAACCAAACAAGAAAAAAAATAAATAAAAGGAGTAAACTTAGAAGTTTTATACTAGTCATTTTGTTATTCCACATATAATATCAATCAATCGCAGGTATTTGTCTTCTCTAGTATGTAAATAGGGTAAAATGGTACTTAAACTTTCGTAAAAAATTACTTGAAGTTTGGTTTTAAATAATTTGGTATTTAAAGCAAGTTGGAGGAAAAAAATACGAAAACTTTTCAGGTACTAGATTGTTTAAAACCAAACTTTAGGACCCTTGTTGAACTTTTTACGAAAATTCAGAGACCATTCTTTACATCATCTATAAAAATATAAACTGAAACAAGAAATTCTATAATTTATATAAATTAAGAATTTTCATTATACAGTAAATGCAAAGATGAACCCAAACATTGAACATGCATAGATACATATTAATTATTCAGCTGAATATCCAGTTGAGGAGCCTGTTCTGGTAATCCTATGATTGCTTGTTTCTACTAACAAGTCAAATGAGGTTAAAGAATAAGGTGAAACCACAACATCCATGGTCTTTCCTGCATTTTTAAGAGGCCTTTGGATGGGAGACACCTGCATTAAATAAATACACGGATAAGCAAAGGAAATAATCTCTATGTGGTGTGATATTTGTAGTTACTTATGTTATTGTTTCAGTTCACTGGAAGAATTATAGCTTCAGAAATTTCTATAGCTTTCATCTGGGAGGTTATTTTAAATGTATTTAGAAAAAGACTGCAAAGAAATGATTCAGAGCTTCATCAATTGAGTGCTAGCAGTGAAGGAGATTAGCATTGGCTAGGGCTCTATATTTCGGTGATTGGTCCAACTATACCCAATAAGTCCTATTATGTTAAGTTTTTTCGTTGGAATTATAGTAAGTAAATTTGAAACTTGATGATCTACCAGGGTGGTAAGGATGGCCAATCTAAATCCCATCCTCATGACATCTCTATGTGAAGAGCGTTGATACCAAACAAGGATTGTACTTGATGCTACTTGAGGTTGAGGATACCTTAACAGTCAAGCAAGCTGGTGATTGCTTCAAATTTTGATTCACGTCTTACTATGTTGTCCTAATCTCTCATTGAGTGTATTGTAACGAGTTAAGGATGCATCACTTAACTGTCATGAGAGACTTTGAAGAAGCTGAGCTAACTGATACCTAAATTTCATGTTTGTAAATTCCAAAACTCCATATGAAGTGTCAAAAAGGAAGATAACATGAAATGCAAATTACCTTCTTTGGCTCCTTGAATGAATTCTCATCCATCAAATTCTTAGATGTCAGTATGGTCATTGAAGACCCAGATGGTTGTATCAATTTGTGTTCCAATCCTTCTAAAGATATCCTTAAATTCACAGTGGCATCTCCAAAATTTACAACCTGCAGAATTTCATCATAACAAATTTCAAAATTGAAGACAAACGATATGAAAGTACTTAGTCAGGGCATTGCCTCTGGAAATGGATTGTGGTAATGGCATTCTGGTGAAATGGTTGCTAAAGATACTCAATGTCAACAATCAACTACCATAGTGCATACTATAGAAAAGAAAAGAAAAGGAAAGCAAGTATAGCATTGAAATATGATATTGTTTTAATCAAACCCCATGCTATATCTGATTTGTTGTGCTCATTTGATCATTTGTAACCAACAACTTCTCCAACGAAATTTGTAGTCCAGGTGACATGGAACAGCAAGAGTTTCTTAATAGGAATCTTGGAGAGACTATTTTTTAAGTAGTCAAATTAAATTATTTGATTGTCAGTTGCAAGGTTCATACTGATTAATGAATAATTAACCTTATGAGATCTGCTTGTCTAGTTGCTGGTGAACTAGGTATGTCAGCAACATGACATAAAAAGGGGAGAGAAACTGTGGATCAGGAAACACATATGAGCAATAGCAAATTAGCTATAATGTTTTAAGAACTTAAGGCGGATGGCACACAACTACTAGGATAGCATACTACTAACACATGAATACCAGAATCATGTACGTTGTAGAAGGCAGGATGAGTTTGTTGAACCTAGTAGTTTCAGCTCCAAGTAAATATATTGTCTGCTTCTTAGAACATAATTGCTGTTTCTCATCACAGTGTGTTATGTGGAACTTAGATCTCCAACAAACTGACAGCTCTGTTGGTGGAAACTGAATGTCCATCCCAAATTGTATGTTACTGAAATTTCTAGCTAAATCCAGCTTTTTTGTGCTGGAAGCAGCAACATTCAGAAGCTAAACATATTTTCACATAAATCAGTATGCCTTCCCCTTAGAAATAATAGAGACACTAAAATAAGGTTGGTGTCATAGTACTACAATGATGCGTGAAAACCAACTTTCAAAAGGTGAAACTGTAAAGGATCCTGCATGCGCCAGTACAAAATACTGAAAGCTAAAGTTTGGTCCCAAAGAGAAATAGTGAAAGTAAGCAGGGGCAGGACACACCTTTACTTTTATATAAGTATCAACATCATCAGGGTCTTTCCATGAAATGGCAGAGGCAACAAGGGAAGAATAGGAATTTGCTTGGAGTTCTGTCTCAAGATAAGTTGCTCCACTTGATTTGTGAAGAAATATTGCATCCAGTAGCTAGGAGTACCATATTGCTGTGATGAGTTGAATACAATTGCATCTGGCAAATACCTTAGAAAATGCACCATCATCTTTAGAACTACAATCATCCGTTATTAGCCAAAGAGTTATAAATAAATTCAAATTGACATTATTGATAAAGAATTATATAGGTACCTCCTATCATTCACGTTCACAAATAGTGGGGCATAGCTTGCCATTTCAACAGCATCACTTGAGTTGGGAGAAAAATGAAATCCAAGTCAGCAAAATTGTGAATTATCAAATGTTAAACTGATAAAATATGGACACTAGATGGGAACAACTATGCTATTTGATATCTCTGAACTCATCATGACTCTTTGCCGCAATCAAAGAGAAATTCTTATTGCCACACACCATATAATACTATTTACAAAGTAATACATTATGTACCATCTGTTATTCCTTTTATTTCCTATTTTATGGACAATCAGCAAGATTGGGCTGAAAGACATGAATGCGGTGTAACTTCAGCTTTATTGAAACACGGGGGATAGTTTCATTACAAAATTGTTGTCTTATATCAAGTTGAGAACAGTGGAGGTAGATAGGGTTTGCATCTAACTATATGAGACTTCTAACTGATTTTTCCCGTGTGGCCAAGCAAACTATTAAAAGAATGGGTTCAAATGTTGTGCATAGCTATGCAAATACATTAAGCTAGTGGGGAAGTTTTAACTGGAGCAAGGTGAGATCCGGTTACCAGATGGAATATGTGGAAAACGTAGGTCAACATGGTATATTTTTCCCATTTTTTTTTTGTTCATGGATATAGTGCACGCATCAGGATCTTTATTAACCAAGTAAATCCTTGCAGATTGTAAGACTGTTCTTTTTCTTTCTGTGAAAATTGGCAGCAAACCTGTTCTTTTCTAGCCCGATTAAGAATGCTGCTTCAGCAAGGGCTGCTAGAAGACTTCCCATGCCTGCATCTCTTCCACTAACCTCATATTCACTCACAAAAGCCTGAAAAAATTGAAAATATTCGTTTATGCACACTAAAGGAAAGAGTTATGATGACCTATGAAGTTATCTACCTTTGGACCACTCCGTGATGTCTGATCAAATGTATGTGCCATGGAGAACATGTTTTTTGCAGATGTGTAAACCTGGAAAAAACGAATGAAAAGAGAACTGTGTTGACTTTTTCGAATGCAACTACACAACAATAATGATTTTTATGCTGAGAGCTTTACATGGTAATCATACAAATCTGCAGGGTGATCCAACTGATGAGATGATCCATCGCAGTTTGTAATAATTTTGATGTCAGGGTAGGCACTTTTGATAGCATTGTAGAACTTGAGGTAATTTCCTGCCGAATGTTGAAAATAAAATAAAAACTAATAAAAAAAACGTCAGAAGTAAATCTTTAGCTATGTTTTAGACTGTAGATTCACAATATATTATATTCCAAAATGCTGCATTTGAGATCATATACCCCCTGGAATTCACTGGCTGGCTGGCATGAATCCTAGTCCTGCATGACATCAATGCAATGCTTGAGGTTGCAATAAGGTTCTAGCTAGCACCTCCCCCACCAAAAACATTGCAATTTCAATTGTACACTTGTTTCATCTTCTCATGAATCTCCACAGCTTATAACATTTGTTAGTTGCAACCGAGATTTCTCTCAAACCAAAATCGATGTAAATGCATATGAGAGTTCCTCTCATGGCCTTTTTATAATCCAAATTGGTCAGTAGTATTAACTCTTGCGATTATTTAGCGGCTATCACTTGCCTGAAGTTTAATTGACTGATCCATCAATAGCATGCGAATTTTTTTTTTTTTTTGCCGGGGGATTCTACAAGATTGTGCATTCATAATGAACTTTATCATAAAGGAAAGGGTTTTTCTGCTCTTTGATTGCTAATATTAAAAATCAACAGCAGAGGCATTCTCAAGGAGCAGCAAACTGTTTCACCTCTTCAGAGGAAAACATGCATGACTAATATGAGATGCATGATTGAGCATATGTATTCGTTTTGATGATAGACAGACATGTATAATGTGCTAACCTCTGTAATTCCTTTTTCCACAATCTTGGTTTCCCATGGCGACATATCTCAAGTCAAATGGCTCAGGATGTCCCATTTCAGCTCGAATAGAACCCCAAACTGAATCAGTGTCCCCTCTAGCAAATTCGATGCTATCAAGTGCTTCCTGAAATATCATGAACATTACTAAAGAACATTTTAAGCTGTATAGACTGGTTTTATCAATATATCGACCACTTGCTGTCCCGCTAATGCTTGAATCAACAAATTGCTTCAGAAAGGGAACAAGATATATTATGTGCAGCAAGCTGCTTCCGCGTCCTCTTAACCTATCATTTACGACTTACATAGTTTCACCCAAATTAAGCATACCGTCCTCTCTATCCTACAGCAAAATATTCAATTTCCAACAAAATAAAGCTTAGAAAAAATTATATATGTAGCTACTTACCGAGTCTTTTCATTTATTTTATCTGGATATGTTTAGTTGTTAAACAGACATAAACTAAGCAAGACACCAACATTGGTGTGTATCGATACCATTCTTCTTTGGCTATGCTAATTCAAACGAAAAACTGATGCTCAGACTGATGCTTGTCAGTTTAAATTATTTCATGCAAGAGATGATTGATTTTTTACATACACGTACGAAAGGGGGAATGGTGGAAGAATCAACTTGATCATTGAGGCTGATTCCTGGAAGCAAGATGAACACAGATATACGTTCAATAACAAGAATATCAAAACGAATAGAAACAACTATATGCATGAGACATTAATGGAGCACCATTATTGAATACCCATACTGGCAATGCACCAATGTCCTCTGCCAGCTGCAAAAATGAAAAGACAAAATGAGAAATTATTGTAGCAGTCTGTAATAAAGCTATCTTCTCCCGGAAGGCGCATGAAAAAAGCAAGATATACTGACTTGTAGGAACTCAAAATAACCAAGTCCGTCATCGGTCCAGTACTTCCAGACATCATTAAAATGCCCAGGTCTCTCTTCCCATGGTCCAACAGTCGCTTTCCATCGATATGCATTTCTCAACCATTCGCCTTCAACAAAGGATCCACCTTGTTGGTATGTAAAGAAAAACATGTAGAATTGCAGATTAGGAAATCTTATTTACTTGATTGCACTTGAGTCTTGGTGCACTTGATAACTCTGACTAGTGGTAGTTGAGGTTGAGAGCTAGCTTGTTGGTACTTAAAATATAAAACAATTATTGCAATAGATCATATTTAGTAGCTTAAATGAAAAGTGTAGTAAAGTTTTAACTACAGCAATCTTAAAGCCTATGGAGTGCATTGAGATTTACATCCAGTTCATTTTTGGAATCATATATACCTGGGAACCTCATAAACCGAGGTTTAAGTTCAGCAAGCATCTGAGCTAGCTCCTTCCGGAAACCATGTCCCTGAAGCAACATGTATGAACAGAGCCTATGTCATCAAGACAAGGCACATAACATATGGAACTTGACATTTAAATTCACAAATATATAAAAAATACATATTCAAAAACAAAATAATAATAATAATAATAAAAGTTATTTTTGGAACCGTTCTGCTTGTGCTTCAAATGCTTTTGATAATTACAGATTACAGCCAAAGCATAATTACACTTTGTCCAGATTTGGCCTTAAGTCTTAATATATATAAAGCCAAAAAAGAAATTGATCTAAACTTGGCAAGATGAGCATCTTTCCATGTATAAAATCTTTGTGAAGAGAAATAGAAGCAATGACATACATTGCCAAATTGATAACCATCTTATCAACATGATGCAGGCCAGCAATCATTTCAAACTACTTGATCTCGAGATAAACCTTTAAATAATTACGTGGTTAAATCCCATTAATTTACTTGAATTTTTAGCTCTTTAGTTTCAGTTTTCATTGACCAGGAATTCTGCAAACTCTGAAAAACACTTACTAGGTGTTTTCAATAGTTACTGAACTTTTTCTACTCCACCTAGTCAGATTTGGAGATACGTGCAGCAATACCAATTGCTGTTGTTCTATATGTAGAATGAGTTTTGTAGGACTGACGTTTCTATGTTTCCAACCATCCTTATTCTTTACCTATAATAAAGAAACATTTAAGGTCTCCGGAGTAAAACATGCATACCATGTATGTGTCTAAGGGCATGACTGATACTTGATCAAACCATATGATCCCTTTTTTCTAGTTGTTAATTGTAGCCTTGAATTATGGCTTGTTCCTTTAGCCTGCAAAAGAATCTCCATCTTTGTCCAGTTTGCAACATCATTGGCAGTCGCTCTGCAAAGATAGTAAAAAACTTCAAAGCCTGCAAAAGCCCAGTTCTAGATAAGATATAAGAAGCCCATGTAACTCACACAACATTAGCAGTTGCTAAAACAGGGTATCCATTTGTGCCGGTCAAAGAAATGGATATGTCAATTGACCCTGATGATCGGACATGAAGGACCACCTTGTAGGTCTTGCCATGCTCAATATTCTGAAATTAAAAAATAAAGATTGCAAAGAGAGCAGTTGCATTGCATCAAAAGACTTTAGAGAGATGGAAAAGCACTTTACAAATGAAAAGGAAGGCACAAAAATAGATTTAGAAATAAAAGACCTAGCAGACTAACAAACTAGAACAGGGCATTCAAGAGTTAGACAAAGGACAAGGGGAAACATCAACATCCTGGACCATTGTGTTTAGTACTCAGCAGAAAAAAGATTATTGTATGAAAACTGAACAAAAAGTATTAGATGAATTATAACTATTGGAAGGCCAATGAAAGCAAATGAATACATGTGCACAACAAATCTCTGAGATGTTCTCACCATGCCCCAGAAGCCTGGATTATAAATACCAACTCCTCCCACTGGACATTTTTTGACACATTTAAGATCACAAAGTACATCCATTCTAAGTGCAATTTCATTTCTTTCAAAGCATGATGATCGATCTGTTGATACAATAAGGGAAGATTCATTGCCAATGATAGACCAAGGATCAATATTTGAGGGAGTGTTAGGGCCTCCAGCTTCAAAACCTGGAAGTAAAATTTAATCAGTATCCCAGTTCTTAGTAGTGATGCAGCATGCATATACCTTGCTAGCTTTGCTTCATTCTTACCACCAGTTTTCCATTACATATTTACACAAACACAAAATTTGAACAATGCAAGACTTGAGCCATCTGAAAAAGAGGTCATCCGAGAAACAATACATTTTAAATCTCTTCCCTCCTTAACAGCCAAGAAATTGAATCAATATGTGCAGGCTAGCAACCATCCATCCATTCATCAACTCAATAGGAAGGAGGTCTTATTTAGTGGACATACAATTTGGCTCAGGTTATGAAAGGATGTGATGAGATATGAGCTTGTGTCTGTCTTTTATTATAAATTAATCTATTGGAAGTGAAGATCCATATCTATGTTGAGTTGGAATACCACAGTTTGAAGATGGGTTTGAAAACAACTCCTCAGCTTTGAAAGAGTCAAAATGGGAGCAATATGACCTCTTTCATGCAAAATGCAGAATGTGCCTGTCGCCAGGGTTCTATAGGGGCTGTAATGTAATTGTTTAAAACAAGACTGGTGGTTTTTTCACAAAGGTATAAAAGCATCTGTGGGTTCCAGAAAAAATGTCAGCTGGAAGTAAGATGCTTGCTGTCATGGTATTTAGACTAAAGCTTCCGTTGTAAATTTTCAAATTTAAAAGCCCTAATCAGTTACACATATATCTAGATTTCAGGTGCCTTTTATGTGGTAATCATAAGGCATGTTTTGGAGCTATATGGACAAAACCAGATGCTTTCAATTGTGCATGAATTGGGTTTATAAGTGCAAAAAAACCAGTGTATTGTTCTTATTTCATTCTTCAATTATCTCAGCTTGTTTGTATAAGTCATTATTCTATTTAGTCACATATAATAGGCTGGATCACATTTTACTACATCCTCAATTAAGCTTACTTTACAATACAATCTCTATAGATTAAACTGCTTATCCTAATTTCAAGGTAAAATTTAAGTCATGCAACAAGATAAGGCCAAAATTGGACTCATAGGGCAACCTAGAACAACAATCAAAATCCCTCAGTTAAGAATATCAAAGGACATCAGGATGACCTCTATTACTCACAAGCTCTGCCCACAACCCACCAGCCCCAGCATGGTTGATCTCCTGCATAAGAAGCGTCTGATGAACTACTCATTTTCAACAGCCACACAACAGGCCGACATAATTAAATATCAAGCCTGGATGACATAATCTTTTACATAAGTACAGACCTCAAAGGATATGCCAAATAATGTTTGAGATATCTGCCGGCCACTAGCTTCAGAACCATTGACATACAGTTGTGCTGACTGGTTTTTATCAACTTCAAAAGCCAAGCAATTCCATGTCAAGCAAACCAAGATTAAGAGCCCCAAAACAGCAGCCATGCGGAAGACCATTGGTTTCTTGTCACATTCAATCTCGCGCAACCTGAAAGAGAAACAAGAATAGAAGCTAAACCAGCTACAGATCCATCTCGAGATACAGATGATTAATCATGAGAGCAAAGACTATAAATTTCTGAAACACGCCCGAACAACTTCTTCAGCTTCATTTCTATGGATGACACATAAAAGAATGCAAAACCGGAAACCAAAACAGAAACAAAATGCTACTTCTTTGGGATGAAACCTTATTGTACGAATCAGAAGACAGAATAACCTGTTTTTGACTCTAGAAATTATCATCCTTCATTAGGAAAGTCTTAAAAGCAACAAAGCGTCAAAACCAATCACCCTGACTCCAGCATCATCATTTAAGGACTCAAAGCACCTAAGCATCGATACTATCATGAATACTGACGTTCAACAGACCATTATAATAAGCATCCATGAATAATAAAAACCAACCCATGATCATAGTCATCACAGTATATAGTTTACTTATAATAATAATTCAATCAACTCATATCACTTACCTCTAGAGTATTAGCACCAGGACTAGGACTTTGACCTTGAAGAAATCATCCGAAGCAACTACTGCAAATATTTAATAAATTTTTTTCCCCAAGATGAATAAATTGCATCTAAGTTACGTGATCAATATTGAAATGCATGGAAATTTTCTATCTTAAATCTTTTAACAAAGTGTTCAGGTATCCATTAACAGAAAACATATGATTTATATGGGGTATGATACACAATTTCCTTTTCATGACTTTGCTTGAACGTTATTGTTAATCCTACAGTTTAAGGAAGTGGACTATAAGAAAAAAGCTTCATTGGGTGGACCATTGCTTTGATGCCAAACAAAATATTCTATTATGTTCGGCTATGATGCGATGTCAAGCCACTTGGCAGATCATGACAAACTCTCATGGTTTAAAATACAATCTAAATTTGAAAAATTAATGATTATAGATAACTGCGTTTGACTGTTCCAACCTCATCATGGGTCGTTTGTCAATGTCAAGACAAAGGATAAATAGTGAGACATGTTCTATGCCTGAAGATATAGTACATTCCTTTTTAATGATTGGACTCCACGCGAGATCCTCTGCCAAGCAAAGGAGTCGAATGTGTTGATAAGGATAAGGAATTGTCTTTTTAGCTCTATATGGGTCTGTATCATTGTAATAGGGCTCTAAGTTAGCGATAAAAATTTGCTATCCAAGTTTGCTGTTTTCGCACATCTAACAAGTGTTATGATATACTTTCTTTATTTTAGATATTTTTTATTTTTTTTAATTTATTTAACACGTCATAAATATTTATTCATAAAAACACAATAAGGATAGTAAATTTAAAGCAAACTCCTTTTTCCAAAGTTAGTTTGTGCTCTATGTTTACGTTTATACAAGCAAATAATCATTGGTTAAAAAATATAATGTCCAACAACTTTAAATTTAGATATATATAAAAATGGAAAAAAAAAAAAGGAATTACTCAAAATTTAAGGTCACAATTTTATAAAGTTAGTCCAAGAATCCATTAAATGAGATATGAGAATGAAAGGAGATTGGAAAGATGTAGGGATAGGTCCAATGCACCTCGTCTCAGTTTTTTTATTTTAATTGAAGCATATATATCTTATGGTTTGATTATTTTCAGACCATAGATCTCGTTATACGATTTGATTTATAAATTTATTAACGGAAAAAAAAATGGTTTCATGATTTGAATGGTAATCGCTTATATTACATCTCTATTTGCTATTATTAATTTCCTCAATTTATAAATTCACGATAGAGGGCCATTATGAAATCATTTTAATCATTTTTTTTTTAGTTTCAACTACTAATTACACGTGTTCTAAAGAGCCAAATTAAAGAAATTTTAGAATGGCCAAAAAAAAAAGAAATTTTAGAAAAAATAAATGAAGAGCACTATTTTCTCGTTGTACAAAATATTATAATTAATCATATTTGATACCTGAATTTTATCAATTCGTACACTTAACTATCTAAAGTTCAAAAATGTCAACTTACTATCGATAAATTTTAAAACTCGTTTATAATATCTAGGTTAGGTAGTCAGTTGCATAAAATAAGTAAAGTTTAGGTAGATAATTACAAAATTTGGCAAAATTCAAATAAGTAATTGCAAAAATAGACAAAATTTAGATGCTGGTTATGTCTATCCCGAACCTAAGTCTAGGCATGCATAGCCTAGCCCAATGCAATGCTAGCATCGCACGGAAGGCTTCTATTAAATGAAAATGTTCTTATCGATTGTTTGCTTAAATGTACTAAAACACATGCATAAAAACTACTCATTAAGAGTAGAAATACATATATATGCATATATATTATATATCACTAGTACCACTGAAATTGGTACTTCAAAAGATTAAAACACACCTAATACATAATATTACAAACCAAAGGCTTAGAATTAAGCCTTTAATAATAATTACATGAAGTTTGAGAAATCTTAATGAAGTCTTCAACATAAGAAAATTAATATTATCTTAGAAAAACATTTTTCCTAGTCTATTACAAAAACATCCAACACAAGGACATAGCCCCTAATCGCCCCATTTGTCAAGGAATCCTTCCTAATCTGTTCCATAACCCAAATCATCGTAGAAGTCATCATCATGAGTACTTGTAAAAGAAAACGTGAGTCGAAAGCTAGTATACAATAACACAAATAAATACAAAATGACATACACTCTTAGTCTAATACAATGTAACAATCTTTAAGTTTTATTTCAATAACTAGGTGTATCAAATCAATACTAGTGTTCAAACACCAAAAACAAGCCATTGGAAAACTGGGGGTCCTGAATAATAGTGGTTGCTCAAGGAGTTGATATAGACAGTCCAAATATCTATATCTCCTATAAAAATATTTACAAAGATAATAGTTTTTATCTAGGGTTCATAGCCGTTTCACATACTTACTTAACTTAATCCATAATATCACTTAGTTCAACCAGTACTATAAACGTGAACTAAACCATATTAGTTCCCTTTTAAGAGTAAGCAAACGTTACCTACACCATTTTCTCTATCGATTATCCATTGAGACATTTATAATTGTCATTGCAACATGATATTGGGGTGGTCTAAGCATCTAACTACCATATTGGCATTGCCAAATAGGGTTACTACTTCTTGGACCGAATTAAATGGCATACGCACAAACAATTTAAGACATCTTTGTTTATAGTTGATTCAGACAATGCCTTCCTTGCATTCAACAATCAAGTTAAGGCATACCTGAAAAAAATTGATATATCCAACAAGGGATCTATAGGCAAACATAATTGAGTAGGAGAATCTGTTAAAAGGAAATAATGTCATGTAAGATTTAACATTAAACCATAATTAAAGGTTAAGTCCTTTATTAATTATTAAACTTAGATAATGTCTCATATTAAAACATAATTTAGTATTCATACATATATATATAACACATTCATATATATACATTTCTATTTATTTATTTATATTTTTTTTAATAGAGGAACGGGGGATTCATTACGGCAGTATTAGAGGTCGTGACCTCCAGCACGACTGTGATCAAGGGAAAAGAATGTGATCCGAGAGGATCATGCCCCTCGTAATGGCCATGATGTGCAAAATTTCATGCCCATAAGATATCATAGGTGATGTAACGCCCGTGAGCACATGGGGATCTTCCTGCATATTATAGTTCGAAAATTACTTTTCATTACTTGTTCTTATGATCTTGTATCAAGCATAACACTTCAAACTCAATTTATTAACTTAACATTAAGTCTTAAAAGGTCCATATAAACTCACTACATGTACATGTACAAGCAAGCCAACAAGTCTTTCATTAACATCATCATTGACTTCATTTACACTACTAGTTTAACATGTAAACCATATTATCTACTTATTCATCAAAACATCTAAAACAACTTTATTATTCTACTCTCACAACTTCTAAAGATTTATATAAGTCTAAGGATCAACTTATTTCATTAAAACTACCTATAACTTACTAAGAATTCATTTAGACAGAAATTGTTTTCATAAAAGAAACAACTAAGTAGAAGCTTAGAAAAACAAACAACACTTTATCTTAATTGTCCTTAACTTGTAGGTGAAATCTTGAAAGTGATTTACGTGAGTTTTTCAAGAAAATTATATCAAAAATGGTGAAATATTTAGCTTGAGAAGAGGCGCCTGTTATAGTCGATTCTTGGAAGGTTGATTTATGACATTTTACAAAGTTTGGTTGATAATTATCCTAAGATTCTACTTTTTGACTTTTGGTGCATCTTAATGACATTGTCTAGTGCGTGTCGGTGAATACAAAGGAAGAAAAAAGAAGTGGTTTATGGGCTTACTTTAAGATGTTCGGGGCTTGGATTTTTAAACAAGAAATTGGGCTTATATTTTAGAAACTTTGAATACAACCACATCGATCCAAATACATAGCTATATTAATTATAACCAAATTCGTACATTAATTAATCAACACATACATAAACAATTTTTATCAACTAAATATTTACCACTAGTTTCACACATCGGTCAATCAATATATACATAAATGCAATTTAATTAAGCTTAGTAGTTTAGGACATTTCAAGTTATGACAACTATTACACAAAATATGATAGCAAAGCTGGTTCGGCAATATGGAATAGTCTGTACATTCAAAATGCCAATTTTCTATTATGGTTAATTATTATATCCTAACAAGCGACATGTATTTACTATGTATTTATTAATCAATAAAAACATTCTTTGTATTTTCCAAGTTTAAAGGCATTTGCTGTTCATAAATTCAAAAACTCATATTAGGATAAATTTTTAAGTAATTCGAATCAAATATCTTTGATTCTCATTAGTTGAATTTGGCTTAAGGCCCATATAGCTGTGGATTCTAGTTTAAGACTCAACTCACTTGTGTACATTGAGTCTGGGTTATTTATAAGCGAAATTTCCTAGGTTTCTATGTCATATTTCATTTACCCAAGTTATCAAGTTAATTATGCAGGCTAGGATTGGTGGGTGGGGTTTAACTCTACCAATCTTTTGGGGGTTTTGGTTTTAATCTTCCGAGATAGATTCCCATAGCATAATCTTCCAATTATTAAGCTAATAAGTATAAAATACTTTTTAGATGAGAGATTTTGTGCTTGATGTGTTTACTTGGTATATTGGTTTTGAAATGGATATCTATTTTTTTTTTTTGTTTCGAGTTTAAGTATATTTAAGGTATACTTCAAGTATACAAGAGGCTTTGATGAAATTTCACAAGTTTGGGATAAGGGATTATTATGTTTGGGAAGCATAGGTGCAAGCAACCCCTGACAGGACATGACCCATGGGAGAGGCCATGGTGGCCTCTAGGATTAGGTCAGGGATGACCACGGGTCATAGCACAGCCTTTAGTGTGGGTCATGGAGGCTTTAGTTTAAAATAAAGGCTACTAAAGAAGTATACTACCCTCCATAGGGCAATGGTGTGAGTGGGGGCGAATTTCATGGCCCTACATAGGGTCATGGCATGGGTGGTAAAACATCTCAAGGCCCTACATAGGGGTCATAACGTAGGTAGTGATAACATAAGGTAAAGTTCAAAGAATTCCATAGCCTCCCATATAGGTCATAGCCTAGGTGAACTCCAAAGGGTTCTACGCCGTCCCACACGACTTATGGCCCGAACCATATCAACCCATATTTCATAATTCTTCATCCTTAACTCATTTTAGGTTTAACAAGTTTAATATCAAACTTCCATTTTCAATGATCCCTTATTATTTTATTCACCTCAAACATGAATTGCATCTATTTTCACAAATCTAAACATCACTCAAACCACAAAATATTCCAAATCATGTCATCCTTCAAGGATTTGATTTCTACATCAATACCTAACATTGTACTCATCTCCTACATTATTTTCTATAGCAACAACATTCAAAACCTAACTTATCTCCTTCTTCACATGATAAAAAGCTAACACACTTCAATAACTAATAATCCCTAATTTACAAGTTAGTTTAGTAACTCACATTTCTCCCAAATTGCAACAACACACTTGTTGCAGCTGCTACAAGTTTATGTGACGTCCAAGACTTGCAATAACCTAATTTTTTAGCTCACCCAAACATATATTTATACACCTAGGTCAGATTCTATACTGAAAGTGCTACAAAACTCACTTTAAGACACATTAAATCTCAGTCCTCACCTGATTATGAATTTTGAGAACCTCGTTCAGGTCCTTCTTCTTCCAAAGCTTCTTCAACGCCCAAATTTCATAAGAGAAGTCATGTTAATACGAGATAGTTAGTGCTAAATTTTGTTATTCATACTCATGTTGGCATTAATTAGAGTTTACAACTTTAGCGGTTCTTACTTTAGAGTTTTAGAGAGGGCTTTAGCAAAATAGGACAATGATAAGGTTTAAAATTTAATACATGTGGGTAGATGGCTTCCTAAAAAGGAAAAGTTTAAGGTTTTGCTTTCCACATGGCACCATCCTAAACATGTGCAAGAATTGCTAATATAGCCAATTCAAGGTCCTTAATTAAGTTTTGGCATTAAACTCAATTTAAATAGTCCAACAAACTATTTTATATAAACATCAACATTTAAATCCCAATTTAACCCTCAAAATCTCGGTTAAGGGTAAAATTAGAATTTTGCAAAAATAGGATCCTTGATTGTATTATTTGATTTCTCTTATAAAAGTCTCATCTAAACACATGTTTAGATGTTAATTTACTTTATTTTTGGTACTTTGAATTCTTTTTTTTTTTTCCTTTTTTTTAGGTCTCAAAAAGTTGGGTTTTCGGTGTAGGGTGAAATTGGAAATTTTTTAAAATTTAGTCATTTGAGTTCCCATATAACTTCAATTGGCTGTCATTCACTTCAACTGATTTCAATTCCTAATGATTAGTGTTTGGATCATTTCAAATAACCTAGTATTACAACCTTTATGCTTCAATCATATGAGATGAATGTCACTTTCGCTATGTGTAATGCTTGCGTAATGAGAATTGTACTCTAATATTAATGGAAACTATGCAAAGGCCCCATTTTCGCTAAAGTTTGCCATGAAACAACATGCTTAACTTAAAGAGCACGAAATGGTCATCAAGTTTTTCAAACATCATATTGCATTAGAGTCAAGATGACATGCTCATCTAAAAGCATTTTAGTTTTCTCAAATAAAAAATAGGATGCTATGATGTGAACCCATTCAATGATAATTTAAGTTACCAATCCTAATAAATGCTACACTATTTATTTAGTTGTGATAGATAATGACTGAAAGAGGAAAGTCTATAATAAATGAAATATTATGAAATATGGTTTAGTCTTTCATCGGTCTATAATAAAGATAATCTAATATAATGGTGCATCAATATGTGTAACCATACTTCAATTTTGAAAGCTTAATATTGATTTCTTGACTCAAGAATTTCGTTAAAATTCTTTGTGTCATCATTTACCACTACGATAGTCCATAGAAGTAAACTACCATGACTCCTCAAGATGTTAACTTGTGTGGGTTAATATCTTTATGTGAACTGTGCATTGTGTAAGGCCTCATTTATTGCTCAAGATGGTTCATCAAAAGTGGCAATAGTAGTTACATATGGTTACTACCACTTTAGGTGATGACTAGGGGTTTCCTCATATAGCGATGTGGTTCTAGGATTGTCACGTGAGCAAATAAGACATGGATGATTGAGAGTCTCCTCTTATAGGGTGCAATCCTATGATCTTTGTGTGAGGACTAGAATACAAACAACTAAGAGTTCTCAAAGATAATGGTGCAGTCCTAAGATCATAATCTAAGTAGTTAAATCATGGATGCTGAGATTTTTGTTTATGGTTAAAGATTCTTGTTTAAGTTTCTATTGAAGATTGATGAAGGTATATTGATGTTGATACATGATAGGAATATGCACGACAAATATTCAAACAAGATTTTGGAAAAATTCGATTATGGAATTTGACAAAGGTGGTTGAATTTAGGTAGTGTTTGCTCAATGTTTTCTCTCTTGACTAATAATTGAAAAACATACAATCAAAAGTTGGAGAAACCTGAATTGTACAAATGAGAGTTGTTATTGTTAGTTGTTTACAAGATTGCATGAGCATTGGTTCTTAGTCATGTTTTGTCATTACACGAAATCCTAACAAGCTCAATTTAAAGCATGAAACAAGTTTATTACAATCTGCTAAAGAATCAAACAATAATTCATGCTATCGATATGCTACTCTCTTTACTGAGTTGCTCTCATTGTCTACAAGCATTAAAAAAATCAAATAAACAATTCAAGATAACATGCATATGTATATAGGGAAACTAAAACAAAACTAGATATGTGCCATTGCTAAAGCACTTACTTATTGTTCTTGTTCTAATTTATTAATGGAGAGCGTTGCTATAACCTGTCAAGGGATGGAGTATCTATGAAAGCATTGGACATAAATCAGGAGGGGGAATATGGTATGAAAATTTGAAAAAAAAAGAGAAGATACATAAATATTTGAGTCTTGTTGGTATGGAATTCTTGCTAACACAAGGGAAGCAAGCACTCAGTATCTCTTATTACAATCATGAATAGAGAGAAAACCAATGACATGGACATACATGTAGTTGCCAAAGACAAATGGTTTAAATTCAAGAAACTGGAAAATTTGGATGAATATTTAATGAATTTAGGTTTATTCAAATGAGATTTAGATCTAAATTCAAGATGAGATATAAGTTGTGATATGGGATAATAAAGATAATTGGCAATTGAAGATTTATTTAGAAGAATTGAGGCATGAAGGAATTGGGTTGAAGTGAGTTACACATCCTTGACACATCTTTGCTCTAAACTGGGAATTTATATCTTTACCATTATTCTTGAGGAATTTAAAGAACTGATGTGTGTAGATCGATTATGAAGCGCAGTGATATAGCAAGAACATTATTGCATTCCAAAAGGATAATAACTAGATATGTTGTTGAAGATAACCATGGTAGTCTCCCCATATCATTTAATTAATTTCAATTTGTTTCTCTAAGGATGAAAAAAACAAAACAAAAGGAGGCTCAAAAGACATTGGCTATCAATATATATTGAGTAAAAATATTATATGAAGATATAAGAGAAATTGTGTTAAACCTTATATGATACTAGTGCAAGGAATAAGGTTGCATTCCAAGATTTGTGGTGAACCTTATTGTGATTTTGTATGAGATGTAAAGGATATTAGCATCCATTAATTTGCTTACCTAATGCATCAAATATCATGCACACATAGTAAAAAAATAGTAGACATTGAGAAGCAAAATTTTATTTACTGATTGTAATAAAAATTCCTTCCATCAAGGATATACGTAGAGCATCTTTAAAAGTCATTGGGAGAGCTGTTAATTGTGTGTGTGTGTGTGTGTGTGTGTGTGTGTAAAATATTTATGTGTGTATTTATTGAAAAGAAAAAAGATGAAGAAGAAGAAGAAATTTATATATATATATATATATTGAGTAACTTCATGTAAAGAAGGACTATTTGGGTAAATGGTGCTGTGAACTTATGCATTAAAGTGGATAAATTACATCGAAATGTATCAATGATTGAGGGTAAGTTCATTTAAGTTATCAAAGTTTCAAGTAGTTCAATAGAGGAATCAACATTTATAGATAAATTCATTTAAGGTGTCAACATTTCAAGTGGTTAAAAAGATATTAACGTTTTGCAAAATGAGTAAAATAAGAGATTAATAATTTATCATTAATGAAAAAAGGAAACTTAATTGTAAAATAATCAAAACATTGATACCTTAAATGAACTTTGTAAAATATTGATGCCCCATTTGATTCGCTTTACAAAACATTGATACTGTTTTTTGACCACTTGAAACATTGATACCTTAAATGAATTCATCCCTAAACGTTGATACCTTCTGCTGTAATTTACTCACACTAAAGTATATGTGTATATGCATAATAGATAGAAATGCAACACTATATATGTCATATTTGATTAGCAAGATGATTTCATTAGCTATGTGAATGCACTTAGTAGCAATGCAGTTGTATCACAATGCATACATGTGCCTTACAATGACCTAGCCATTCAAATATCCAATCAATGCCTATAACACTTGAACCTTGTCTAAAGAATTTTAGGCGGGAGGCAATATGTAGAAGCCTAAAAATATTATTTAGATTTAAATCCTTAGCCTAAGTGGCAAGTCCTAAGGAGTTCAATCCTTAATTGGGATGATCAAAGGAGATTTAGCATGATAAGCTAGGAGTAAGACTTGTTGAACCGACATGTCCATCATCCAACCTTTTCCAATATGGCCTATGCATTAAATAGGACTCATCTTGACCGTCTATTGTCAATGCAATCTTATGGATGATATTGATCGTTAATATCTATATATACCTCAATTCCCTCTTCATTTGACGGATGGGAATTTTTTATAGTGATATTGATGTGTTATCGACGTGCCATCAAATTTCTATCTAGAGATCAAATGGGATAATGGTAGGTCTATGGTTGTCAAACTCGCAATTCTACGTAGAATCATCTGAGGGTTAGTAAAATCGGAATGTAGAAACATAAATTTTTATGACCTATGTAAATAGCTTTAAAATTCTAGAGAATTGTCTATATTTTTCTTTAAAATAGATAATAGAAACATAAAAATCAACATACATTTTAATCATATGTCACTGTAAGACTCATAGAGTCAATGGTCATATTATAGTATTAATAATCAAGCACAACCCTTATGCTACCACATAAAACTATATTATAAAATCGTATGATTTTATGATATCTTAAAGAATATGGTCATGGATTACTCAAAGTGGGGCCTATTCATTTTAATATTATTTAAATGAATATTAAGGCATATAGGACTACCCAATTGTTAGTCGAATCTATAGGATACAAATAGAGTGTGAGAAAGACTTTGGTCAACAAACTTTGAGAGCACAGTTCTTAAAAATTAATAGGAGTGGTAATTTGTGTTGGTTTATATTTATATTTTATTTTATGTTATATTTGTTTTAGTCTAAAAAAGGATATAAAATTATGTCCTTTTTATTGTTTAATTTATCATGTTGATTCCTTGTTTGTATTTCAGAACCGCATTGCTAATTACTCCATATTCGTGTGTATATTATCACTTTATATAGAAAAATTATAAGTTCTAGGAGTTACATTAAGGAGTGGGGAAAAAAAACCAATCAAACCGAACCGAACCAATCCAAACCGAAAAAATGGTTTTTTTTAATGTTTTGGTTTAAAAATTTCCCAATTTGAACCAATCCGTAAATTTATGGTTTGATTTGAAGGTAAACCAAACCAATCCATAAAACCAACCAAACCATTTTAGAAAAATATAATAATATTTTACAATATATTCATATGACTTCATTTTATGTTCATATGACTTCATTTAATATTTATTATTTGGTGAATACTAATTAAAATCAACTGGTTCATTTTAATTTTTTTTAGGCTCATGATATATATATATATATATTATCAAAATTTTTTTAATAGTTTTTTACTTTATAAAGTATGAAATTTATTTATTCAATTATAAACTCTTATTATGTATTAATTGTTTAATATATTTTGTCAACAGATCATTTTATTTGTTGATGAATTTTGTTGATAAATGATTTTTTATTTTAGCTAAATTTATTGGTAAATAATTAACTTGATGGTTCTATTAAAAATTATAAATTATGACTTACTATGTATTGGCTGATAAATGTATTTTATTAGTAAATAACTGATTTTATAGAGAACTATATATTAAAATTATGATGAATTTATAAAGTATTTTATCGTGGTTTATAATATAAACTTATAAGATGATATAAATATCTAAATATCTACATAAATCTTAAAAAAACTAGAACAAAGAAAATTTTTAATTAGAATTTTAATTTAATCCGTAATTCAAACAAACCAAACAAACCAAACCATTATTTAATGGTTTAAAAAATTTCTAATCGAACCAAATCGTTACTTAATGGTTTGGTTTATAATGGAAAAAAAAAAAACCAAATCGTAAATTATGGTTTGGTTTGATTTTAGGAAAAACCAAGCCAAACCGATCCGTGTCCACCCCTAGTTATATTTCATAAATTCTAATAGATTTAGACAAATAATATTAAAATGAATAGGCCCCACTTTGACGTCCTAAGAGTTTTAACATTTTTTATAACTTTTTTTTGCTAAATAACTTGATTAAGCATTATCCTTTCTTCCACCAACAGCATAAGGAATTCCAAGGGCAAGGTAAGGTGTGGTCTTGCTACTTTCAATAGATTCTTCGTGTTTGTGAATAGGCGATGTTACGAGAGATGAAGCAAAGAAATATAAAATTAGGTTTGTCAAACTCATGATTTCACATGCGAGTTAACCAGTCAACCCCATATAGAAAGTAAAATCATAAGTCTACATGTTGACTCGCGATTTTGACAACACTAGATAAGCCAAGTGCATATACTTTCTATTTTTGGTAATTTAGTATCGTATCTTTAAATTTTAATAAATTAAAGCTTGTACTTTAAAAGTATGTGTAATGCAGTCTCTCTGTTAGATAATATTAGATAGATGTTTATTTTAATAATAGGAAATATCAAACGAAGTATCAATACTTTCATTTTTTGGCAATTTCTTGGTAGTTCAGTATAGTATCTTTAGATTTTTGGCGATTTTCTTGCTAAGTGTCTATTACTATCTCGTCATTAAAATAAATTTTTTTCAAATATTATTTAATGGAAGACTTAATCACACATGTTTTGAAAGTAAAAACATGAATTTGATAAATCTAAATATGAGGCACTAAATTGCCAAAAATTGAAAATGCAGGCACTCGCCTGCCTTTAACCTGAGATCAAACACTTGTTCATCATTTCTAATAGATTTTGATGCTCAATAGCACCTCCATTAGTCACAAGTACATTTGAGACAATTAAGATTGTCTTCTCCTCCTCCTTATTCCACTTCTCTGTCAATCATCCTTTCAATGCCATTCTATGCCACTCTTCATAAGCCACGTGTAGCATGGAACTCACATAGTACGTACGTGACTACTTCACCTGATTGCTGATTCTATATATCTATATATATTATATGATTCAATATTTTTATTACTAATTGAATTAAGTACTTCTTCATATGAGATTACATGTTATACAAATATAATATTCCTAAAGTACAAAATATCGTTCAATTCATAATTTGAGTTAAATTGTTATTTAACATTTTGATATGAATAAATAAATAAAAAAGGAACCACAAATTATGATTTGGTTCAATTGAACCAAACCAATCTAATCTATATTTACCCTATTTCTTACCCATCAAATAAAAGTTAAGTACCTTCAAATTTACTTAATCACTTAATGAAAAATAAAAGGAAAGAGAAAGAGAGAGAGAGAGAGAAATTCCTTGATTATTGGAAAGAATGAATTCTCGAGCTATAATACAAAACTTGTGGTTTGTTTACATAAGAATAATGAGAGGTAGAAAATGAAGGGAAATAAAGCAGGAGAAATTTTCTAAATATTTTTTCACCTAAAAGGATAAATGAAAGTTGAATTTATAGTGTGAAAGAATGAATGTGAATGTAAAAGGACACATGGAAAGAAATGAATGTAAATGTAAGAGAATTATATAGGTGATATTATTTTACATTTGATTTACAGTGAAGAATAAGATGGAAAATATATAGTTTTTTCTTTTTTTGGTATAATTAGGTATGTGATCAACAATCTCTTATAGAAAAAATTAAATGTTATGGATAAGAATTCCTCTAATGAAAAAAAAAATGAAATGAAAACTCTAATAAATCAAATGCAACACAAACATGTAATTTAATGATTGTTTTGAGTTACCACTATTATCACAGGAGAAAACTTAAACTTGTCATAGACAAGATTTCCTAGACTTTGCAACAAGGATTTTCTCACAAGCATTGAGAGAATATGAGGAGTTGTTGTTGTTGTTGTTGTTGTTGTTGTTGTTGTTGGTCTTGACTAAGTAATTGAGAGACAGGGGATGGATTTATTGCTTTTTTAAAATTTTTTGAAAAATACTTTACTAAATACATTCTTAGGTAAAATTATCCCATAAAGATTACTTAATGTAATGGAGTGATATAAATATCTAATGATATAAATAACAATAAGAACAAGTGAACAAAAATAAATAAGCTTCAAGATTTGTAGAGGTTCCTCCTTATAAGTCAATCTTCTCTTCCAACTCCACTATCGGGGACCTTGTATTCTACATCTATTTATTTCACTAAATCCAATAAAAAATAAGAGAGATTACAAACATCGACGATTTATCTTGCGTTGTCTCACTAACCTTACCATTCAAATAAACACAAAACTACAAGATACGAATGATATCCTCTCTACAAAGCACTCAATCAAACCTTTAAAAATAGAGAAGAAAAGTATTTAAGATGAGATAAAGTAAGTTCTCTCATATTTAAGCATGAATACAAAGATGAGATAAAGTAAGTGTTTAAGTTCACAAATAACCTCTAACAAAGCCTCTAACAATTATAGTAAAGATGAGCTTTTAATTTTTTCCACTTGTGAGTATTATGTTTTGTAATTTTTGAACTTTGTCTCTTATATATCTTCTAGATAAAGGCTCTAAACTAAAAAAGATAATTAAGAGTAATTTTCTCTTCAATAACCAATTTAGTCATTGAAGAAAATCCATGCTAGGTTTGAGGAAAATATCTCCTGTTTTGCCAGAATTCAAAATTTGAACATTGGAATTATTGATTGCTTATTCTAAATAAATATTGATCTTGAATAGTTGAAGTTGTTCATTGAAAAATTCCGTAGATTCTCTTATTTAAACTTGAAGAGCTCGAACTTGAATTTCTATATAGGAGATATTTGGTTGTAACAAGATTCAATTTTATCCATTTCCGTTATTTTAGTGGCTACACACCATCTGACTTAAAGAATCACCATGGATTTAGTTTCAACTTAAGTAGAACACATTAGATGTATTATCCAAATACACCTAACAAGTGAAGTTGTGTTTCACTAAATATCTCTCAATTTCATGTTTGTAAGCCTTGGCATTTCTTTAACTTTATAAAGTTGATATTTCATACATTTTAGCAAATATATAACCATAGGAACTAGTCTAGTGATTCAAACCTTCCACTTACTTGACTTGGCAAAACTTGAACTTGACAAAAACTGATGACTCGATTCAACTTAACTTTAGACAACACATTATGACATTACATCAATTGACAAGACACAACAACTCAATAAGACGGTCATTTCATCCTATATGCATACATACGCTATGCACGTATGAAACATACTGTACCCGTAATATTTTAACTATACTTATTCATTGAGTATAATGAGTTTTGATTCTATTATATCAAGTTATCATTATGTTTTGTAACTCTAATTAACATTGTTACCTTTAAAGGTATTGATTAAGATAAACATTGTTCATTTTTATGTTGCAAGTCAATTTTCGTCTTTTGTTTTATAATCATTTATCTAATTTTCATATGTACTACATTTGAAATTTCATTTCGTTGGTATGTAGATAAGAGATAATTTCGTTTTGAATTTCTTTAGTTATGTGGTGAAGTAAGACAAATGTATTTAATTGTTTTGAGTAATTCAATAACCATTTAAATCTTCTTGTGGTGTTACTATGTTTTATCATGATTGTTGTTGTGTATGGAATTGATGATACAGACAGATATCTATTCACCATAGAAATTTCGAGTATGCCCTTTATTTTGGTGAAACAATAATCACCACTTATTTTTTCAGTATGGAGAATTTAGATGATATTCAAGTATTTGATTTATAATTTCTATTTTGACGATGTATTAGATTTTGCAAATACATTGAATGTTTTAGTTGACTTGGAGATGCCAAAGTCAACTAGTGATTTTTTTTGTACCATTTATTTGTTTAGTTTTTCTTTTTTTTCAGTTAGTTTTTCTTTTATTTGTTTTGTTTAAACCATAATTACCTTTGAATTATCAAAAAACAAAGCACAGCATCTTAATTATTAGAATAACTAACATAATATAAAAGCCATGTCATCATAGTAATTCAACAATATTATTTAAGTTCTTATATACATACAACCATATATCTCACTTCGTGACAAGTTATACATAAGTGATATAAAATATTTCTTAAAGAAAGATGATAAAACACAACTCACATGTGAAGATCTTACAAGCAAGGAATAACACTCACAAGGCAACCATAAAGCAACAATCCAGTTTAATCCATTTTCAAATATCAACAAAAATTAAGTCGAGTTAATGATTTAGTGTGACCACCGGTTTTTGCATTAGGAGTCAATTAAACAAGTACAGTCATTCACATCAAAACCTAATGATCCCCTACACTCATCCTACCATCCTAGAAGCACGTCATAATTCATTGTAAAGGTGAAACCTACTCAAATATCGTTTAAAACTATCACACTCCAAATAAAGTTTAAAGCGTCAACAATTCTGTTCGTACACTGCTTAAGTGTTATACGTAAAGTCATCTTTAACTAAATGAATTTCTAATCAATTTTAAATTGAGAAATTCTTATTTAAGTTTGTAAATAATTGTATCCGATATTATTGGAATTACTCTCTCATTAGTACATAGGATACTTCACAAAGCAAATATCAAACTCTCAAAAACACATATCATAACCAGCACATTGGGCTTGTTTGGATACCGGGTTTGGTACCATTTTGTTTTTTTTTTTTTCAAACCGAATAGATATTGAACTGATACTAAACAAATACAGATATGATACCGATGAAAAACTAACAGTTTTACTCATAAACTAACCAAACTAAACTGATACCGAACTGATACTGATTGAATACTGATAAGTTACCGATGCAGATTCGATACAGATAAAAATCTAATAATCCAAACTAGCCTTAATGTCCAGCTCGTCTAGTCCCTCACTAATATCAAACCTATGGTCCATATAATCACAGTCTATATCAAATCATCTTCAACACCAAAAAAAAAAAAAAAAAGAAAAAGAATGAGTTGAAACCCAGTACGATAGCAACCACAAGCATACACGATATGATCACATGACCTATTCTAAATCAAGTGCAACAACCAATAGTGTAGATCTTTGATTTAGTTATAGAAAAACAACAGTAGATTATTCATACTCAGACGACATGATTAGGACCCCAAGGGTCCTAAATAATAGTAGTTGTTCAAGGGGTTAATATAGTTAACCTGAATACCTATATCTTATATCTCTATATTAAGTAATAGCTCATCTAAGGTTCACAACCGTTACACGTTTCGACCTATATCAATTCATAATATAATGCAACTCAATCGACGCCCATAGTGGGCCATAATACTATATTATTTCTCACCAATCAATGTGGACATTACCCTGCTACCGAACCCTTATCAGCTATCCCTTGAGCCATCCTTAATGGCATAAGCATCTAAACTATTGTACTGGAACCTCCTAACAAAGTTGTCACCCCTTGAGCCATGTCTACGAACGACACAAGCACGCTCAAGCAATTATTAAGATGCTTATCCTTGTAACCAACACGCAAGTCATTACTTACCTGTCCACATAATGATACTCTACAATAGGTCATATGACAAGCTCGATCAAAAAAGGTATCTATTCAATAAAAGTCGTCTCATATAAGATTTAGAGTAACAATTTTACTCATCAACCAATATTTAGTCAATTATTTAATTAATTAAAAATAAGGTCATATATAATACAATTTAAGTGATTAACTTGATTTTTTAACTAATAGGACCTAATTGATTAATAAAGCCCATTTTAGGTTGAGTGAGTCCATTCACAATATTAATAAGCCATTTATACCAAAATCATGTTCATGGACCTAAATTATTTTTAATTAAGCCCATTTTTACAATTTAGTTCAATTTGTAATTTATTTAATATTTGTAGTTCAATTTCTAAATTTTTTACAATTTTTTTTTTTGTAAATTTTAATTAATTTCAATATTTGGATATTTATTTTATTTAAGTTGTAATATCAGTATTTTTTTTACCAAAATTGATATTTTTCTCAATTTAGGAATTATGTTCAGATCAACGTAATTAAGATCGATTCGGTCCACTTTTCAGTTCATCAGGATCAGATTCTAATTTGGACTAGTTCAATTTATTTTAGCCCAGTTCCTTCCAATTTTATAATTTTTAGATTTTAGAAAATTAATTAGTAAACATATCATATAATTCTAGCTTAATTATACATACTCCTGAATTACAATATTACAAGCATATTATAATATTAAATTCAAAATCAAATAAGTATCATAATAACGTATATATACATATTATTCTCAGCGTAATATTATTATCAAATTTACATTATTTCTCAAATCAAATAAACATTATCAACATACATATATATTCACCTAAAGCCGACATATATATATGTTCACCGTTAATTTCTTTATTAAAAATCGAATTCATACTTCATGCAACAAATTATATATCTATTTTCCGCGCATAATATATATACATATATATTAAATCAATTAATCACAATCAACCAAAATCATCAACATATAATTTTATACATACAAATCCAACACACATGCATACATGTGTTTATAAATCTCCAACTTCTTCTTCAAACTTTTCCGATGAGTTAAATATTAGGTTGGCAAGAGATTTAGAGAATTTAGAAGAATGGAAGTTGATTTTGATCGGATAATACTTTACTTAGTGTTGTTGTCCGATTGGATGTGGAAATTTTAAGAGAAAAGTTTAGAGATTCTAGAATGGGCTTGATAGATGGTCTTCTTTTTTTTATTTCTTTTATAGAGAGACAGAGAGTAACTTATTGAGCAATCTAGAAAAGGTTTAGGAAAGTTTTATTTCCTTTGTTGAAAAAGATTGAATGAGGAGAGAAAAACCTAGAGTTAAGCATTTTAGGTATGTTAGTGCATTAAATAATTAACTAACTAACCTTAGGTGGTCTTAAGCATGGCATTAGTAGAATTAATTTATTGGATTCCAATTTAGTTAACTTAGGCTTATAATTCTAATTAATCACATATAGATATTATAATTAATATGTTAGAAGTTTAGTCATTCATAATTAACTAAATTGATATTCATGATTAAATTAAATATTGACAATGCAAATTTATAATTATATTTAAGTAGCTTGATATTAAACATGAACTCCTCAACTAAAATTCAAGATTCAAATTTATCCATACTTTCGTGTTAATTATTATTTCTTTCTTAATTTAACTTGTTGAGAATACAAGGTATTTTAGTAGGCCACATGATTCTTATTTACTAAACATTGTATCTCGCTTATCATGACCATTATAAGATAATTAAATATTGGAATTCTATCTAGAAGATGAGATTGGTTGTTGGATATAACATCAAGATTGATGTATTGTTAAATGATTCGTGTTACATGAGTTTCGACGAAGCATATTAGTATTATCACCATGTGGAGCAAGTGCTAGAAACTAATTGTTTGTATTTAAATTGCGATTGAATTGTGTGCTTTATATGCATTGCATAATATGTATCATGTGGCAGTATACTAGTGTTAATTGTCCAAACTTTTCGAAATATAGGCATTCAAGTTTTGATTGCAAACTTGAAGATACATAACTAAATCAAATCATTGTCACCATCCAATTAAATTTGCACCAACCCTTCAAGGTTATCTAATAATATTAGGCCGGTTTGGGTGGTTTTTTTTTTTTTTTCCCGCTTGCCATCTTATTTTTTTCATTTTCAGTGTTTATCAAATATATATACAAATGTAAAACAGACATTTTTATTCATAAAAAAAAAATCAAACGAATTAGATATAAATAAGATACAAATTAGATACAAATGAAAATATAAATATAACATTTTACATGTATATTCAATATATTGAAATATTACTTAAAGTTCATAATCACTATACTATCCTGTATACGAATTTTTTAAGTAGGAGGAATTATAGTTCATGCAACGAACGTTGATATGACGACTTTCTTATAAAGTGAAGTTGGCCGAGTAGGTTTACATATATAATTATTAATATCAAACGAATTCTGCCGCTTTAGTATACATAAATTATAAATAGATAATAAGATTAGCACAGTTTGATCCTCGAGTAAGAGGTAAATGGCATAATGTAGTATTTAAAGTATCTGCTTAAATGGTGGTAACAAACGATTTTTAAACACAGTTTAAACGAAAAAACGTGACAAATAAATCTTTTCTATGATTTTATGCCATATAAATGAACAAGTATAATCAAAATTGATTTTCAATCATCATTTCTTTTTTTCATTATAGCCTAAATATTTATGTCCTTACGCCATTGTAGCTAGTAATCAGTTGGCTGCCACCTATAGATTATAATCTTATTATATTTTGTATGGTTGAATATATTTCACAATTAAAGGACATTGAATGGCACATGTAAATTTTAGTTCTAAATTTTTAAAAGAATTTCACCTACAATTTAGGATGCTGGATAGATATTTCCATAACTTATATGTGCTCCACAACCACAATAAGATAAATCGGCATTAGTTTCTAAGATATTATTATAATGTTCACATGCTATAAAACATAAAATAAGTAATTATTAGAGTAGAAGGTAAAATATCTATAATACCCCTTATCATTATTATAGAAAGAGAATAATTATATAAGTGATATTTTCAAGATATAAGCCTTTATAACAATGTTTGAAGATAAACCATTGAATAGCAATTCATATATGTGGAGATATTATTTGTTATTCATCATTTTATATAATAGCAATTCATTATAAATTATCATTCCTTTTAAGTGAATAATGCAATAGCAATTTCACATAAAATGATGAGAAAATAAATAACTATTTTTGTCAAGGAAACAAACTATATGTATCCATTCTATGAAGCTCTTGGTTATTGATATTGAACATATAAAATATAATATTTTAATTCACCATATCTTTAAGGTGCAAGACCATGTATCCATTATAAAAAGTAGAGACACAATAGCATATCCTACTTTATTCATTTGTTGCTTTTTCGTTTCTTCTAAGACACATATTTTTTCCAAGTTCCTTCAGCAAATTGTTTGCTTTAAAAGGCTAGTTGTTTATTTAAAAGACAGTGATGTTTAATTAATAGGGACAAGATTGCTGTGTGTTTGGTCCTATTATAATTTTAAAATAACTGCTCTTCATGAAATATGTCTAATATATATTATCTAAACTTTATATTTGTAATAGGCTCTTAGAGTATCTAATCTTTCACCTAAATATAGGTTCCAAAGTCATACTTGCATATAGATTTGGAGTTTGAAAATAATATCAACTCTAGGACACCATAGCTTTCCCACTAAGGCTGTAGACATGATTTTGAGATAATGCAGTGCTAAGTTTAAGTACAAAATTCGAAGTATCAAAGTCGTATTTAATAAACTCGGACTTAATTTAGTAGAATATTTTTACTCAAATTGACCTAATATCTATATTCAAATCAATCATAACCAGACTTACAGGTTGATTGAACCATGCAGTATAAAATTTAGGAAAGATCGATTAACCACTCAAAAAATATAAACTTGAATCAAATTTAAATAAAATATTGAGTCAATCTGGAATAGTGAGGCTTCTGTTTCCCACCTTACCTCTCCTCTAGTAATAATTAGTATTGTAGACGTACCATATTGGATTTCGTAGAGAAGGATAAATGCCGAACTGAAAATACGTGGGTCATGTCTGGCTCAAATTTTCTATTTTTATCACTTGGCCAAATTGGAAATTCTAACTGTATGCAGGCGAGAGGTTGGTTTTTGTGAAGGAAAAAGAGGGAGAAAATATTACAGGAGACGAATAGGATAATGAATAGAAGAGCTGTTTTTCTTTCAAGAAACTTGAGAAAGATGTAAAAAAAAAAAAGAAAAAGAAAAAGAAAATTCAATTGGTTTTTTTCTTTTTTTTTTTTAATCATCTTTCAAGACTTCAGTCCAATTTCCTGATTGAGAGAACATTTATTCAATTTCATGAATTCCTTGTTATTCTTTCCGATGTAGGAAAAAGGAAAAAAGATAAAAAAAAGATAGAAAGAAAAACACACAATGAGCAGAAGAAAAGTCCATGATTCTGGTTCTGCTTTTGATTCAAAAGATTGGTCTTCTCCTAAATCTCCACCCCAAAGGCTTTATCGAGTTTGGAAGGGTAACAATGTATGTCTCCTTTTTACCTAAAAATTCCAATTTTTTTTTTTTTTATTATTTTAGTTGTTTGGATCGTCCCTTGATTAATTTCACGTGCAAATGAATTAACTTGCCTTTTCTTTGGTGTTGATTTCTTTCTCTCTTTTTTTTTTTTTTTATTGGTTTTCCTTTTATATGCATGTTGATGATCGGCTATTATGAAAACTTATGTCAAAATGATGATTTTCTCTTTACAAATGTAACATAGGATACACATTGTCTCTTTTTCAAATTCAAGTTAGGATGTTATGTCTCAAATGGGAATAATCAATGACATCTCAAGTATTTCTTGTGCGATTGGCATCAAATATTCTTTTCTCGTAAGTATGAAATAGGATCAAATCCTCTATCCCTGATATGATATAAGTTTGGCCGAAAAAACAATAAATAAATGAATGAATGAATAAAAATACCATAGTAATTGTGAAATTAACAAAAGAAAAGGAAAAGAAAAGGAGAAGAAAAGGAAAAAAAACAAAAAAAGGATTTAAGGTAATGGATGTCCCTGAAAAAGGTTTATTATTGGAGTTTTAGCTTGATTAATTATGTGAATACTTGTTAAATTTAACTAATTAAAGGTAGTTTTTCTTGTATTGCAGAAATTCTTATGTGGAGGCAGATTAGTTTTTGGTCCAGATGCAGCATCAGTATTGTTGACTATGTTCTTAATTGGAGCACCATCTTTAGCATTTTGCACAAAAATGTTTTTGCTTCTTAAAGTAGTTAATCCACACTTCGGTTATCCTGTGCTAATTATTGGATTACTACTCACCATCATGGTTGGTCCACCTTTTTCCCTCTTTTGTTTCCCCTTTATCTTAAATTTAAATAGTTTATAATCATCTTCTGAGATAACCGGACTTTTACCTTTTTTTTTTTTTTTCTTTTGGAGCGATGTTGTAACTGAATTTTGGTAAAATATATAATTAGATATCTAAATTTTGAAATTATTACATTCAAGCGAAATAAAATCAACGGGACTTACCTAACATAAGAAAATGAATTTTTTTTTATTTTTGTTTTGAATATACAGGATTTTATTTTTCTTCTCCTAACAAGTAGTAGAGATCCTGGAATAATCCCAAGAAACAAGGAACCACCTGAAGCAGAAGTACCAATTGATGTAAATACACCCTCAATTGAGTGGGTGAACAGCAAATCTCCAAATCTGAAGCTGCCAAGAACTAAGGATATCTTAGTGAATGGGCACACTATAAAAGTGAAATTTTGTGACACTTGTTTGCTGTACCGACCACCAAGAGCTTCACATTGCTCCATTTGCAACAATTGTGTACAGAGGTTTGATCATCATTGTCCATGGGTTGGTCAGTGTATTGCATTAGTAAGTCATTTGGGTTTTCTTTGTTATATGTATTATTCAATCATAGAGACTTATAAAATAGCTAACTTTTTAGCTGATTTTTCCATATAAAAGACATTATATTTTATTGTATCATTCCAAAATGTTGGTACTAATTGAATTTAATATGTTTATGACTGCAGAGAAACTATCCATTCTTCATATGCTTCATAACGACATCAACCTTGTTATGCCTATATGTATTCACGTTTTCTTGGGTCAACCTTCTTCGGCAAGAAGGCAACATGTGGAAGATCATGTCACACGATGTTCTTTCACTTTTTCTAATCGTATATTGCTTCATTGCCGTCTGGTTCGTTGGTGGGCTCACAGTTTTTCATTTTTACCTCATCTCCACCAACCAGGTATCTTCTGAATATTGTTTAGTTGCACTTTCATCATTACAACACTGGTCAGTTTGTTTTATTTCATTTGGCTACCAAATGTTTCATACATCATATGGATTTGACATGTGACAAACCAGTTCAGCCCAACTCTCCGCCCTTCCCTCTTAGAGTAATTGCAACTGAGAAATGGAATTTGGGAAAAAAAGAGAGAGATGGGTTTTAGAGATCAGAATCATGGTGAATTGTCCATGATGGGTTTTTTTCCGCATTACTAATACAACAACTCAAATTGAATGTTGTTGTGTGTAAACAAAAACACATTCTTAGGTAACTCTTTAAGAAACAAGCTAAAGAATACAAGGTTTTTAACTCAAGTTTTCTTTTGAATTGAAAATTTAAATTTATTTAAAGGTGTTTTCATGAAATTTAATTTAAAGTTCAAAACTTTTTTATTATATGTATAGAAAGTTAAAAAACTCATTCACGATCTAGAATTTCTGAAGTTGGATATAATTGTATAAAAATATACGAGTGTGTGTGTGTGTATATTTTTTAACAAATTTTTAAGAAATAGGTTAAAAGTACAAGTTTTCTATCTCAAATTTTCCTTTGAATTTAAAATGAAATTTATTGAAAGTTTTTATATAAAATTTAATTCAAAGTTTAAAATTAAACTTTTCTCAAAAGCTAGAAAAAAAAAAAGAAAGAGAGGCTCCATTCGCGGGTCTGGACTTGGTTCGAACCCCGCCTGGCCTGGATTGACCTAAGTTCCACAATTATAAAACTGCAGTCCGACGATTCCATGTCCTGTCGTAGGCCGAGACAAAACCGGGTCCACCTTTAGGTCTATGGTCACAAAGTGGTGAGCAAGTTATGCTTAGGTCAGGAGATAATGGTTGCAGAGGAGGTCGTGAAAGGAAAGGAGGAGGCTGGTCCACCATGACAAAGGAGAAAAGACAGGAGGAGGAAGACAGGCTCGATGTAGCAACAATATGATATGGCGACCAGGATGATGAATTGGCCGGGGACGCTGTGGCGAAAGAATAGAAGAGAAGATAAAGAGGGGGAGGAGGTGGGAGATGGAGAATGGGCTAATAAGATAATTTGAACTGCTATGTTGGCAGAGTTAACATAAAGTTTAACCAAAAGACAATGCATCAATTTTAAGAAGATTCAAGACCTATTAGTTAAGATTATAAGATTTCATGGTGCATTTTTCAGAAACATGTATCACAGTAGTACCACATCACAATGGAACTGATAAACCTTCAGAAGAAAAATAATTCTACCAAGCTAGTTTAGCATGGTGGACTTGAGTATATAGGATGCATGGTATTATCAAAAGATATAAGGAAGGAAAAATAAACAAATTAAAACAATAACATGTTTACTTTTAGGGTAAGGTAAAGTAGAATATATTCAGCAAGGGCAACAACTAATCCAGTTGATCATTTTTATTTAATAGTAACATTTTATTCTGCAGACAACTTACGAGAACTTCCGATATCGCTATGACAATAAAGAGAATATATTCAAGAAAAATTTGTTCAAGAACATTAAAGAGCTCTTCTTCTCCAGAATTCCACCATCGTTGGTCAATTTTCGAGCATGGACAACAAGAGAGGAAACTGAAAGATCAGGGTCTATAAGATCAGTGGTTGATGAAAGCCTGGTGATATCTAAAGGCAACTTCGACATAGAAATGGGAGTGGGACGTAATCAAGGAAAAGACGGTGCAATGCAAATGCCAAGCCTTTTGCAAAGCTTGGATTACAATGATGATGAGAAATGGAAAATGAAGGATAGGGATGCAGATAGGACAATTGATCCACTTCTTTTTACACCGGATCTAAAATTAAGTTTCCCAAGTCAAGGTCCGCGGAGAAAAGCATAGCACCAAGAAAATACAGACATCTTTCATATACCAACACCCTGTGCCTCTCTTTTTGCTTCCAACCATAGAGCTATCTTCCTCTATTTGCCTTCAATTGCTGTGATCCTTGCATGAGCTTTCTGCCAGCTTAGAATTTCAATTTTCATCCAGAGAAAACCTACTGTATGTATGCATGTGGATAATCGATGTATATATTATACTTCAAAATACAAAAGTATATCAACATTTTGATTTGAGCTTTCCTTTAGATATATATACAGAGACATGGATAGATTAGACTTTCAAATTCAATAGCAAGGATGTTTTATTAGATAGAAAAGGTTACAAGGTACTTTAGGATTGAACTATACAATGGACAGTTCAAGTAGCAAAAATTGCATGCCAACATAATGTTGCAGAGTTGTTTAAGCATGCTATGAAGCAAAATTGCTGTTTGTTGAATACCAAGCTAATTTGAGACAGCCCAATCAATATCACTTGTCTCCCATTGCCAATCTATTGTATCCAGCTGCAGAAATTATCAAAAACATCAACGATTTCAAGGTTGGTGTTCAAGAAACAGTAGCTTCAGAGTACTATAAATGGAGACATGGCATCGAGATGTATCTAGTTGGAAGGATGCTCCACTTGGCATTTCAATCCCAAATTACAAGAAGATATATGATCAGAAGCTGTATGAAACACATGAAACAAAAGGTTTAGTAAGAGATTGCATCCCATGACGAAAGAAGCACAACAAGTCACCAGTTTGAGTGCAAAAAATTACACAATCTTAATTTTGTATTCTTATGTACTGATGTACAAAACATAAAGGACCAACTTGCTCCAGTTTAGTAAAATAAAATGATTCTAAGTAATTATAAAGATTATAGGATAGATTAAGTACCTTATGGAACAACATGGGAATGGAACAAAAGAGGGTAGGTACAACAAAATCCAGTACTCCAACACTGCCAAAAGAAAGAAGCATAAAAATGTTTTTAGTGACCTAAAAAAAAATATTTTCTTTTTTGGGTGTGGTAAAGTACAAAAGCAGCAACCCTGCAACACATTGATTTGGGCTTGTTATTATAATCAAAAACCAGCTTCAACTATGAAGTGCTGAGGTAAAGAATATGAAACACATGCAAATTGATGGGAAATATAAAACAAGACCAGCCAAAAAATCCCCAAGTACTTACCACAGAGAGCAATGGACCCTGTTTAAACTTGTCATGAAATGAAAATGTTAATGCCTTTGTATTTTCTCCAGGACCCCTAATAAAGCCGCTGCAATCCAGTTAAACATCCCACATATCAGTTTTATTGAAAAACAGAATCTCCACAATATGAACATGGTAGAGGCATATAGGTTTTCAATTCTGCACTAACATTAGAGATGATGAAATAACAGGAGTTCTTCTGACATCATATATGGCAATGAGGCCCCTGTACAGTTCATCACCACCTTTAAATGATACAGCTAATCGCTCTCCCGAAGCATTCCATGCTATCTTCTCAATGCCTTGACTGCAAAGCAAAAAGGGAAAATTACATATTCCATCACCACTACTTAGGAAACACCTAGAGCCCAATATATACTGCCAATCAGTGCCAACCCCGATTGATTATATCACAAAGATTTCTATAGCATCTTCTGGAATTTAAACACCTGCCTATTCTCCATCAGATGGACCAATCATTAATTTTTAGCTTAGATGCTTGTTGCAAGTTCTTAATCACATTAAAAAGTGATTTACAAAAACCTCAAGAGAACAATCAAGTGAGTACACTGGAAAACCATCAAAGAAAAAAAAAAGAATTAATTTTTCACAAGTAGAATATCATCTCTTTTATGCAAGGTTTCTTTGCACCTCACGTGGCTATTAAGTATTAAGGAAAATTAGAAAGGAAAGTAGCACAGAAATTAAATTCACCTGCCACACAAAGACGTGAGTTGGGGCAAATTGACAGGTAACAGGAGTGCATCTGGAGAGGATAATCCAAAACAAATAAAAACAATTATCACTGCACTGGGGGAATCTTTGAATATATTCCATTACAAAAACTAAACAATATTAAAAGACATCACAAAAATTCTTCATTCACGTAAAATATAGAGTACATATGAGACCCCGATTTTTGGCAGTTTAAGCTGCTTCAACCAAAAGAATTGACAAGGCTTAACAAATGTTTAGTTGCAAAGTTATTATGTAATTAATGTAAGACAACAATAAAATAAAATTTAACATGGTATTATTCAAATCTTATGTCAACATCTTTTAGTACCCTACAATATTAATGAGTAAATTACAGTTAAAATTCCTGTATTTCCACCATTTGTCCCTTTGCATAACCTTATTTTCATTTTCTAAATTTTGCATATCTATGTTATACTGCATCCTTAGTTAGCAATTAAACTTCAAGCAAAAGAAAACAATGACAAAATACAACCTGATCGGCCCCTTTCCCAAATTAAAACACACTTTCAAATCCCAATCGCAAACCCTAATATACCCAAGTCCCACATGAAATTAGATGACCCATTTTGAAGAAACCTTATTGCCAGAACTGTCAAAAAATTATTTCAATGCTGAAGTTGGGCCTCTTGTTGCAATTAAACTGCACAAGTCCAGTGTTAGAGGGGCAGTAGCAACTACCAAGATGATGCTATAGTTAGTGATAAGATAGGTATGAAGTCTCAAGATTTGCCACAAAAAATGTGTTTCTTATGGACTAGAATGTGTGATTTTATATAGGATTTGAGAATTGGGGTTTGCGATTTAGGATTTGAATGTAAATTTTTCATTTAGGGTTGAGAAAGGTGTAAGAAAAGGAATATTGGATTGTGTTTCTTGATATTTATTTATTTAATACCTAAATAACAATTACACGACGGAATCTGTCCAAAGTATCAAAAATAAAATTATGAAGCATAGGGATAAAGGACAAAAACATATGTAAAGTGATAAAGGTGAGAACATATATCATATAGTTGTAAAATGTAATGATCTCAGTGTTTAATGCTGATGGGCTACAATCAAAATCTTGACCTTCAAGGAAGAGTGTGATAATAAAAAATAAAAGTAGAATATACCAAATCAATCAGTTTAAACTTTTTGATAAAATAGTTGGAGATTTTGAATAATCACACATTCATCAATACAAAGTAAAAAAAATATATTAAAAAAAACACAAAGAAAAAGAAAGAAAGAAATGAACAACAATATACAGTTTTATATTGGCAGGGACAAAGGTGGTTCACACTGGCCAACAAAGAAAGTGCTAGGCAATATACGTTCAGGCAAAAACATCAGATGATGACATTTGCAAATTTAGAATTAGGCACACCATATTTCACAGATTAACAGCAAAAGCATAGATAATTAGAATTCTACATGATACAATGTAACTTTTATGTACTTTACCCAACTTTATGCAGTTATCCCTCTCAAAAAAATGCAACTTTTATGTGAAGTGGTATAGCAAGCACATTGCCATTCTTCAGAAGTGGCCACCTAAGGAGATAAGTGCAACAGTCATGCAAATACTACAACTGGCTTTTTCTTATACAATGGACATTACTTCTTGCCAAAGAAAATAAAATTGTTAGTGTTCAGACTATAAGAAATACTAAAGCACAGAAAGTTACCCAAAGATGGAGGCTTTGAAGCAAAGTGTACAGACGCCAGCGTTGAAGAGTTAGAAAAGGCAATTAAAATCATGCGTCCATCTGGATCCCAGGTCACACCCTGTGACAGTTCACAAGGAATGTTTTGAAGAAATGTGAAGATTCTATAATATGTGCTATAAAGACATGAAGAAATAACACAGAAGACAGTACAGTTGAATAATCAAAGACAAGGAGAAATTGTAAAAGGATGAATGATCAATACAACAGCAAAAAGATCAACAAATCCAAGAAATTTTGTAAACTCCACCATTTAGTGGATCCGCTAATTGGCAGACAAACAACCCACCACCCTCCACAAACCAAACACCAGGAGGAAACAGTGGAAAGGGTCTTCATGATCATATGAAAGCCAAATGAGTAACTTACTGTGACAAAGCCACCAGTGGAAGACCAAGGTTCAGAAGTCCATGTGTTTGTCTCCCAAAGATAAAAGGATCCATCACTGAAAAAGGAAAATGATAAGCTAGGATACCAAATGGATCAGAACCTACAGCACTAGCAAAACAAAAAGTAGAAACGATTCGGTTTCAATAATTAATGACCATACAAATTTGCAGAGAAAAAGTAGTCTCCATTAGGGGACCATTTAAGCATAGATATGCTTCCCAATCCTCGCCGGATCGGTGTTCCCACACCTGCAAAGAGTTAGATGGAATCATATGCCAACTTAAACAGATGAAGCAATGTCCCTCGCCACCTTAAGATAAAAAATAAAACTATTTCAAGATCAATAGGCAAAAGGTTTTGTTAAGGTTAGCCCCACAAGCATCTGATCTAAAAGTTTAAACTTGTAAATACAGTGTGAGAATTATAACTACCACGTAACATTCCCCTCACTTATGAGCAAGGATTTGACTAAGGCCTATCAAGTAGAAGACTTAATTAAGTGGGGTTGTAATGGTTTTGCAAATATTTGAACTTATAGCCTCCTGTCCTAATAACTAATACCATATTAAAGTTAACAACACAATCATCTAATATAAAAACTTAAAATTGTAGATATGATGTGAACATTATATTTATCACATAACAAGTTCAAATGAAAAGCCTCAAGAAGCCGGTATGGTTACCAATGCATATCAAGGTCTAAAAAGCATTCATTTCTCTTTTTTTTTTTTTTGGTTAATAAAAAGCATTCATTTTGCTATTTAATAAATGAAGGTCAAAGGAACATATCAGCTGCAAAGCAAAGTAATCAATCATCCTCTCACAAAACACACAAATGTGCAAACATTCTTGAGCTTAAAAAAAAAAATTGCGATGAAACTATCAGGAGAAAGGATATCCATTTGTTTCTAGTTTAGCAACAAGCAAAACATCATCACATACATGACCTGGTATCAGAATACCTTGTGCCACGTCCCACACTGTGAATGATGAGCTGTCATATGAAGCCGATGCCAAGAATGTAGTATAAGTCAAGGAAATTGGATGACAAGGAGTAGAGGGATGGTTTCAAGAAAACAACAAAATGCACAATGAGTTTGAGGATGACCTATAAAATTTGAAAAACAAATGGCAAAGGAAAAGAATCTTATCTTCAAATACTCTGGTTAAGGGCATTGGTATAAGTAAATCCAACAGATGCTTTATGAAAAGATGATGGTCAGCTGAACATAAACGTAAACATTAAAAAATGCTTCAAAACAGTGGCCTAAGGATATCTCCCATTGGGACTCCATGAAAGTGCACTAATTTGCTCATCATTATGACTGCGTAGAAAGTCAACCATCATCCACCTAATTCCAGTTCCTCTTGGGAGAGTTCCCAAAAAGGTGGGACCACTTGATCTAACAGATGCTGCATTTCCTGGGAAAGAAGCTGCCCAGATACATATTCCACCTCTGGAAAGAAAGTCAAAATCGTCTGCTCACAAGTGCAATTGCAGTGAATGTGATCAAAAATTTAACATGGTCCAATTGCCCTCAACAACAACAAGAAAACCATAACTTACTTGCAAGCTACAGAGAGCATCCTCCCTCCATTTGGCCTCCATTCAACAACTTTAACATCTCTTTGAGACTCACTTGTTAGCAGGTAAGGATCCTTGCATTCTGATGAAGATGAGATTGAAAATTCTAGTGTTCAAAGAAATAAACAAGACAAAATAAAAAATAATATCAAGTATGTGAACCTGCATCCTCATAATCACGAATCAAAACTTGATTCTGCCCAGAGATAAATGCTAATATGAGCTTATGTTGATGCCAACTGACTCCTTGAAGATCAACTTCAGCTAGCAGATGTACCTATAATAAATTGGAAATAAATAATGATTAGACGATCCTTCTTTTGGATATTAAAAGTTCTAACAAATGGCCATATTTTAAGCTCATAAACCATAAAATAATTCTTCAAAAACACAAAATCAAACTCCCTAAGTATGCTCGTTCTACCCTGAAGAGGGGAACGAAAATTTTAAAAAGTGAAAAATTAATAAAAACCTCACATCTACTGGGCTTAAAAGGTGCTTCATAGAGCTGTTCACAACTCTCTGAAGTGTTGCCATTATGCTCTTCCACTGAAGACCCCCACCATTAGCACTACCCTCCTCCTGTGGATCACCATCTGCCACAGGACTGGACTGGCCTGATTGATCAGGCTGAAATGGTACTGGACTGAACACCATTCCCTGTGTTCAACCAACATATCACAATCATAAAACGACAAGAAAGACAAAACACACATGTACAGCAAAAAAAGCAGTATCAACAAATAACATTATATCTTCAAATATAAATTTGATTTAGCATTTCATAAACCAACGGAAGTTCATCACAATGGCATAGCTTAGGCATATCAAAATTAAGTATTTGCTATTGATTTCCTAAGTTTGGCAGTAAAAATTAAGAGCAGATTGCACTTTAACTCCTTAACTTTCATTTGTGTGCACTTACCTAAGTCAAAATGAGTGAATTTAGCTTGCGTGACTCCTCAGGCACGTACACCAATCTTTCTAATCCACCTCAAAGGGTATTATTTCTTGTAGCCTTTTATGGCGATTTAGGAAAGTGAATGCATTTTCTTTTGTTTAAATTCAACATAGAAATCCACATTTCTTATGAAGTAATGAAAATACCCTGAATGAAATTGCACCTATCTATGAACCATGCCTATCATCCACTAAGGTTCAAACCGGTTAATTTAAGAACCGTGACGCATCAACGGGCTCTGCTCATAAAACTCTCAAGCTACACCCAGTTCAACAGTGAAGTTGAACAAGCATAAGCAAAGTAAATGGTAATAGCGTACTAAATCAAACAACATAACAGTGACTAAAGAACTCACAAGTATTTTCCCATAAGTTTCTTTGGCATTATCATCCGAAAGAGTGTCCGAAGTAACTGCAAGTAACAAGCAAACTATCATCTCTACGTGCATGAACGAATATCAAAACCCTAGAGAAAAAAAAATGAAGGGAATGGAGAGATACTTACTGAGGTCGCGATTGATCTCACAAACGGTGACGGAGCCCGGAGTTGGAAACGACGGCATTGGATTTATGTTTGAGGCTGCTTGACCGTGGAAAATGGAGCAGCTCAAGTAAGTATGCTGTTGGTTTTGATGATATAGTGTGTGTGAGAGGGGAAAAGAAGGCGGGTTGGGGAGTCCGAGGGATTGCTTTTTGAATTTCTTGTCCGAAATTGCAAATTGCAATGGTTTAAGGTTTTAACCATATGGATAAGGAAAATATATATCTACCTATCTACCTATTACTATTAAACCTAATCTATCCGTAGCAAAAAATAAAAATAAAAATAAAAAATTAAGATTTGACAATTACTTTTATGTTAATTTTTTTATGATTAATTACAAAAACATGACCTATAATTATCTTACTTGTATTTCTCCCCATTTTGTTCCATTAAAGATCTCGTTAAATCAATCACGTGTTGAACATAAAAACCACGTGTCGCAAATCTGGCCAAAAAGAAAAGCACTTTGAAATTTTGTTCCACTGTCTTTGTCTTTTCACCGTAAAAACCAAAAAAAAAAAGAAAAATAAACCAAGTTCCAAACTTATCTTCTTCGTCGGGCCTCGAACCAAACCCATTGTGCTAAACCACCTTGAACAGAATCAAGTCGTTGCCATGTCAAGTTCAAATAGACCCACAACAAGAACTCGAGCCCTGATTCCTTGTTTTTAGTGAAAATGCAAGGTTTGACCAGTCCAGAATAATATAATGAAACCTATCATGTGAAAATTCATTCATCAACAATTTTGACAATTTTTTCCTATATTATCACTAGTGAAAAATCCGATAAAAGCCAAGGGAATACTCTCTAAACCATGTGAGACATCTTCAAGTAGGTGGATCTTTCAAAATACGAAAATGATTAGAGTTAGTAGCAGTGAATTGTAAATAAACATTCATGTGATCTACGGCTATGAATCCATCTTCATTTCAGTAACACAATTATAGATTCATCTTCACTTCGACCACGACTCAAACCCTTCTCTACTTACTAAGTCAACTCGGAATTTGAGTACAAACCCATGTTCTTGTACATATTCAGGTTAGGTGGTACTAAAAAGATTGACAATTGATCCATTATCTTTTTTTTTTTTTCAAAGTGTGTTATCTTGTTTTTTCTTTTATGGTGAAAAGATGAAGATAGTGGAACAAAATTTCAAAGTGCTTTTCTTTTTGGCCAGATTTGCAATACGTAGTTTTCCTTTTTAGCTAGATATCCAACATGTGGTTGATTTAACGAAATCTTTAACAGAACAAAATAGAGAGAAATAGGGTTAGTTAATTGTTAAAAAAATAACTCATGTCATATTTTTGTAAAAGCGTGAAAACACAGATCATATTTTTGTAATTAACCCATCTTTTTATTGGTTATTCTTCTCTCTCTTCTTCCGTAACAAACTGCTATTTCACCCTCCATCTCTTCTCCATCTTTTTACTCTATTATCAAAAGCCATTTCCATTTTTTCTTTTTATTTCCACACACTCAGCACGGGTACATTATCCATTAGTATATATAACTTAGGTTTTTTTATTTGAGTTTAAAGATAAGTATTTAATATTTTCAAAGATAGGACTTATACTAAATCTATTAAATTTTACATCCATTCAGTACTAATAATAGTTTTGGTTATGGTAAACTTTTTCACATGGACACCTCCTCTAATCCAACTCATTTAAAGCTCAAGCTGACCCCTTGGGCCTAAATCCGATCTTATCCAACTCATCATAAGTTCTTGAGTCTAAAAGTAGCTCATTTATACAGCAAGCTAACCATCTAAGTTGAGCACTCGACAAAGCCAAATCAAGTCACTCAATGCATACTCCCATAACTTCCTACTACTCCATAATCTCTATGGCGATAGCAACTGTGTATTGCCATAATCTGAAAGCATTACAACTCTCCACGTGTCCATCTCTAGTGAGGACACACTAAGGCTATTAATCCACTAAACCACAAACTCAATCATATATCATCAAACTCTCATATAAATGATACAATTTATAATAATCAAAACTTCTGAACAACTTAGTTGGCATAAACCAAAGCCAATTTAAATCAAACTTGTAATATTTTAAGAAAAAAGTCTAATAAAACTGTAGATTTATAAAATCATATAAAACTTCATAAGATCTTCAAATTTACCTATTTTCAAACTAGAATATCTAAATATCTATAGGAAAGTCAGGTCCACTATCATATTCCCCATAGTCCACATAGACATCATAGCTCGATGGATCAAAAATTACTAGATCATCACCTGTTCCTGAAAAATAGAAATGAATGAGCATAAAGGCCTAGTATGTCATACCACAAACACATACATGAGTAGTCATTATATAATTTCACATACAACCTAATAACTAATGCAGCAAACACATTATTATCTTTGATTAGTCAATAAACAACACGGTTTAGAACCATTTGCAGCTAATCATAAACTTAGAGTAACTCATGACTCCATGAAAATAAGTTTTATATATAAAATACATTGATACATATATATTAGTGTTAGGTACTCCCCACACACCTTGGGTACGATACTCATACCACTCCTAGACTACTAGAATCATCTTTGCGCACAACTCTACTCAGGACAACAACACACACGGATCATCAAGGCACCATCAATTTAAAAGCCATATAACATTAGATTCATTTATAAATTCTAGACCTGTAATCACAAGCAGCAAACAAGGTAAGATTGTACTTGAATAAGCTTTAGGAATAGATCCTAATTTCACTACAACACCTGATCACATAAGCAAGACTATTTGAAAACATGTTTTCATAAGACAAACCTAATCCTATCATCATCTAAAACCCTAAACTGAAAAGAATAACAAACCCTAGATTTATACACACCTTCTCTTCTTGATTACAAAACCATAAAATCACCAATATTGGGGTTTTCTCCAAAATTTATCCCAAAATTTGATTCCCTTCAATATCAATTAAGAAACTCAACAAAGATTTCACCTTTAAATCACCAAAAGAATAGAAAAGGATTAATCTTACCTGTTTTCTTGGTTTTTCTTCCTCTCTGATTGCAAAATACTAACACTTCAACAAGACTAAAGGTTTTTCTCCAAATCCCCCTTCGAAACCAAAATAAAACTTTAGGGAGAGGTTATTTCCTTTAAATCTCTAAAGAATTGAAGAAGATTAACTTACCTGGATCTTGATTTCTTATCTCCCTTAATGTTAAGATCACAAACAAAGGTTTTGAGATATTTCTATAGCTCAAAAACGATTTTGGAGAGGAAGGAAAGCTAGGTTATAAAGAAAATTCTTTTAATTTCCATATAGGAAAGGCTAGCAACTTAAGAAAAAAGGCTGGGGGCTTATGTACAAAAGTTAGCGGCCTAAAACTTAAAGGATGATTTTGTCGCCATGTGCGCCGACCAAATGCTAGCAGTATACCCATTTAAGGTCGGCAGCTTTGAGTTGCGTCTCTTTATCTTCCAACATGTGTCTGCCATATGATAAAACATACATACATATATTAGGGTTGACTATAAAACCTTCTTATTTTTCAATAAATGACACATTTGCACTTCATTATAAATTATTTATCCTTATATTACAAACTACAAGAGTCTTTCTCCTATAAACTTATTACCGCTCCACGTTCTCCATGATACTAGCAATTGTAAGGAGTTGTTCTCGTGTAAGTACCCTTTTTTGAAGCTTTTGAAAACAAGATGTATACATTTACATAACCTATATAATGTGCCAAATTGATAATCCCTCTTGCATCGACTCTATCTTCATATATTTCCTACCTTGAGTAAATAATGATTTGAGTGGCGAGTGGCCGTACCGAAAACAATCTCTTAGTAACCTCTAACAGTGTCTTGTTTTGCAGGTCCTAATCCACAAACCAACAATCAAGCCCAACTACTTAAAAGTCCCTTGTCATTTTTAAACTAACACTTAGTGTTGTTTATGGAAAACGACTCCTAACATTGTTTCCTCTAGTTATTCTCCTTTTCTTACATTTTACCTTCTTACTCTTATAAATAATCATTTTCAATGTCATATAGATCTAAAGGCAAAAATGTTGCACAAGAACAAACCCCCTAAAATTATTAGAAATAAAGGCAGTTAGGCTTTTACACATACGCGGAAGCTACATTGTGTGTTTCTAAATCGATGTTAATTTCACTTAACCCATTATCTCTTCTAGTAATCATGCCCAATTTTTGCAATTATAACAACAACAATAATAATAATAATAAAGAGATAAAGGAAGGAAGAGATCACACTGGAATTTAACATGGAGTTTGGCCTGTCCCCTAGTATTTACGATCCACAAATTGTCTCACTCAATGAAGACTTCACATATTTCATTTAATCAAACAATTTGCCTCATAAGGAGGACTTCAACAAATTACCTCGTCAAGATGACTTCACCAGTGCCTACAACTTGTAAGACTTCACTAAACAACTGTCAAACACATGTGTGAATAGTGCTTTACAACAAATTCAACTAAGCACACCATGACACTATTCACACTTTCATTAAGCGAAACACAAATACTAAAGAAAGAGTATTTTGACATAATGTCTATACAAAATAAGTTCAACTCCCTTGCATAGAAACACTTTAAGCACTTATATTTATAAGTTATCAAAAAACTTAGCCGTTGCAAGTTGCCCCCTTAAGTCTTCTCCAGTGGTCGGATGAAAAAGGTTCCAATGGCTATTTTTCGATGTACCCTTGAGGATTGGAATCACATCCGAAATCACAAGTGCAATTTTTCCTACAGTAACTAGTCATTAGATCGACATAGTTATGTATTTTTGTCATATCTCTCTCATCCTTATCCGGATTCCAATCGAGGTGATTTAATATACTATAGAAATCTTAGGGAGAGCTCAACAACTTTCACGTTTTGAGATTTAAAAGATTTCATAGGAATAAAGCCTAAATCGTGCTTGAAATAACCTGCAACAACAAGCACAAACAAAAAATGCAAACCTATATGTGCGCACATAGCTTAAACATATCATAAACATGTTTTGTTTATTCAATGTAACTCAACTACGCTGTGAAATATTTTTGCAATCCATTTTCTCATTAAAACAAGATTGTAACCTCCTCATGGTTCAACAATCTCTCCCTTCATAATGAGAACAATAATTACATAACATTTCTTCCCTCGACTTAGCACTCCCCCTCGATTTAGCATTTAGGTAAAAACACATTTGTAAAAAATGTAATGCTTAATTAAAGGTCCCAAGCTACACTTAATAAACAACTTATTAAATGCGACTTAACTTAAGTCATTAAGCATTTGTGCAATGCATTTTCTCATCAAGGTAAGATTGTAACCTCCCTTGATTCATCAATTTTCCCTTTTTTGATAAAGATAACCATTGTACAATTTGCTCCTCCTCAATTTAGCACTCTCCCTCGGTTAAGCATCCAGGGAAAAGCTCATTTGGTTAAAAGATCACGATGCTCAACTAAAGGACTAAAGTTACACTTAATAAGCAATTCAATTTAAGCTCAAAACAAGTAAGCTTAGTGTTTTTAAAACCCAAAAACTTTGCTTTAAGATGTGGTTAAGGTTAGAGACTAGCTCTGATACCAATTGTTAGAAATAAAGGCGAATAGGCTTTTACACATATGTGGAAGTTATAATGTCGGTTTCTAAACAGATTTTGATTTTACTTAACCAACTATTATCTCTTTTTGTTAATTATGCTCAATTCATGCAATTATAACAATAACAATAATAAATAGATAAGGAAAAAAGAAGATCGCACCGGAATTTAACATAGAGTTTGGCTCACTTCCAGTCTTTGCGGTCCACAAATTGCCTCACTCAATGAAGACTTTACTAATACCTACAACTTGTAGGACTTCACTCAAATGCCTCAACACATGAGGACTTTACTAAATAACTCTCAAACACATGTGTGAATAGTGTCTTACAACAAATTCAACTAAGCACAATATGACACTAATCACACTTTCACTAATCTAAATACAAATACAAATGAGAGAATATGTTGACATGATGTCTGTATAAAATAAGCTCAACTCTCTCGCATAGAAACACCATAAACACTTCTATTTATAAGTTCCTAGGAAACTTAATTATTGTAACCTAAATTCTTCTCAAACAGTAAGATGAAAATGGGCTCAAATTGCTATTTTTTTAAGTGTTGGCTCACTAGCACAAAGCCATACCAGCTAACTGGTCCAATCCGCGCCCTTGAAAGTTAGAATCACGTCCAAAATCATGGGTATTATCTTTCTCTCAATAGCCACTGATCAATTCAATACTGTTTTGTACTTTAGGCATATCTCTCTTATCCTTATCCGAACTCCGATTAAGATGATTTAAGATATCATGGAAAATGCTAGATAAAGCTCTACAATTTTCATGTTTTGAGATTTAAAAAATTTCAAAAGGATTAAGGCCTAAATTGTGCTTGAAATAACCTATAATCCATTTTTTTGTTTATTAAATATAACTCAACTAAGTTATGGAGCATTCTTGCAATCCATTTTCTCATCAAAACAAGCTTGTAACATCCACATGGTTCAACAAAATTATATCGACTCCATTTTCAAATATCTACAAACCTTAAATGCCTATTAACTTAAATGTTTGCCACAATGCTTTTCTTGCTTTAGGTTCCTACAAAAGTAGCAGTACTTGACCAATCTAGAGATCATGCACTAAATTATGAAACAAAATATAGAAATGACAAATTATATTCGTTAGATGGAACAACACCTCAAAGACTTGGAATTTTGAACTAATATGCCCCTACGACAAAAAAGAAATACTAAAAGTTGGTCATCACACTCCCAAGCAATAGTATCCCAACCACTTGTTAGAATCCAGCCCATAGCAGTCATCTCAAGCCTGAACCCAATGTTGGTGTAAGCCACTCTAATAACCTTTCAAACACATGGCAAATTAGGGGTCTCAAATTCCCCATATGGCACCAACAACTTCACGAATGCATATAGATAACCTCATTGATTTTCCAATGTACCAAAGGAAATGCTTAGAGGAGTTCATGTCCGAGAAAATGGAGAAGGTGTCCCAAATCAAGGAGAGTAGAAAGGGTATCGAAAATCCAAAATCATCTTTAGTGAAAATCAAAACTTTTTTTTTTCGTTGCACAATTTATCATTAAAGAACCTTGTCCTATGAGCTTTTGATTGTCGAATTTCAAGATGTCGGATGAGATAACTGACTTAGATAGACACTTACACCATTATAAGGACCAAATGTCAGTATTCAGTCAATGGCACAATCTTTTGTAAAGTTTTCCCTAGAAGACTAGAAAAGCATCCAATAATCGATATCACCAATTACCTATTAGCACTATCGCAGGCTTTAAAGAACTAACAACAACATTTAAAAATCACTTTACATCTAGTTGGCTAGCCAGGAAAGGCACTTCATCTCTTTTCTTTGTCAAATAATGGATAGAAGAATCATTGCAAGATTATATTTTTACGTTTAATTGGGTGGTAACAAAATTTAGTGGTTGTGATCTAATTATCACTGCCTAAGCAACTATTCAGGGGGTTAAAAACAAGCTTAAAAATATTAAAGGAATTTCAATAGTAGGCTGGAAAGTATATACAATGAGAAGATTTCATTCTTGCTCAAGATAAGACTGAGAAATCAAATCATGGTCGGGAAAAAGACAATAATCAAAAGAAAGATAAAGGGTCCATCAAAGACTGACTAGCCACTATGGGGTAATAAAGCAGATCTTCCTCTAGAAAAAGGAAAGACCAAGGTTGAAAGAAATCTCTTAATTCGAGCTTTATCCCACTTAGTTAGCCATAAAAGGAAATCATTCTCGAGATAAAGGCTCGGGCATTTTACTTGAACCCAATAGGATGAAGGGGAATTCTAACTTTCACGATAGAAGCAAGTATTGTGATTACCACAAGGATGTAAAGCACAATACCAATGACTAGACTCAGTTGAAATCTATGATGTAAGAAGCCATGTATTGTAGATTTCTAAAGTAGTATGTGGCTGACCTAATACGGATTAAAGAATCCACATGTATTACGAATTTAGCGTTATATTGTAATTTAAGGATTGAATATATGTTTTTGGTTTTTTTATTTATATAAATAGGAAATTAAAGATATAAACGATCTATGCTTGGATACTATGCACTAAATAAAGGAATTGAATTATTCTAATTAACCGATATGACACACGATTGAAGAAAACAATAAAGAATAAACTTGAAAAACAAGCTCAATATTATCCAAGAAAGTAATTTGATCACAAAGTATTTAAAGTGTTAAAAATTTACTGACTCCCCTTCTCATAACCCTAATATCCCTTATGTACTCCCATTAGTCAAGTAAGGGTACTGTTAGAACATTAAAAACTAACACATTTAAAATTGGAAACTAAACACAAAGTTTAGAAACAGAACAAGTAAATCCACTACTCTACACGGTCGCTATAGGCCTCATCCTAAACTAACATAAACAAGCCAAGACTTATAGAATTCAAAACAGGCCAAAGCGTAAGAATGTGACTTGACGTGGTCACTGGCACGGCTGAGTGCTACGCTACCTAACCTTCTATGAGTTCTATTCTCTCTTTGACAACAAAGGCACATGTGTAGGGAAGGGTGCATTTGTAGATACGATTTGAAAGGTGAGCGTGTTGTAGGCTGTGTATGCGTCTTTAACATCCTTTGTACGCTCAGTCTCAAACACCATCTTTGCTATGGGCACATTTGCTAATCCTAATGAAATTTCCTTTAAATATTGTTATACCCTCAAGTTTAAACAAACTAGATCATACACATTAGCAAAGTGTATCTCATAACCATGCAAATACTCTTATTCACCTTCATTTGGTTCATCCATAGGGTTGCATTGTATTAAGTTCATCAATCATCTAACTCTAACACGAGTAATCGGACCATAAGAACCATGATTATAAGAATTAGAATTCCTATCATCTCCTCTAGATAATGAAGATTTGCCCTAAAATCATGATCAAACTCATTCAAGAAATAAGGCAATAAATTCACCACATTGAAAGTAGCTAGAGTTCCTCCAAAATTATCCAACAATTCAACTTTATTTCATTTATTCACTCAACTATCTTGAATGGTCTATTAGCTTGGGGTGCTAATTTATGCTGTCTTTTTTGCCAGAAAGTGATCTTTCTTAAGGTGGATCTACACCAAATCACCCACCTCAAACTTAACCTTTCGTCTCCTTTGCCTCTTATTTCTTTCACCTTATCACTTTGCTTTTGCAAACAATCATATGCCCGTTGATACAGTTGTTGAATTTGGCGAGCACATTCTATCGCACTTTGGCTATCTTCAATAGTAGGAGCCTTAAGAAGCAAATCCAATGGTGTATTGGGATTAAACCCATAAACTATCTCAAAAGGCAGTTTATCCATCAAACCATGGAATGAACAATTGTAAGCAAGCTCCACAATAGGCAAACATAAATCCTAGTCCTTCAATTTCTTCTTAATCGTGGCTCACAACAAAGATCCCAATGTTCTATTCACAACTCCAATTTTCCCATTGATTTGTTGATGACAAGTATTACTAAACAATAAATCTGTACCTAATCTCCTCCATGCTAAAGTTTCTCTTGAAATCAAAAGCACCTAAACCTAAGTCAAATTGCTGGAATCTCCACTTAACTATTAAAAACTTAGATTTACATAAAGAATAAGAATCTTTTGATTAACAACATAACTCATGCAATCAATCATTGACAGAAGATTTTACTATCCCTATCTTTAGGTGATTATGAGCAATCTCATCAATAGCTTAGATCTATTCATTAAAATGACCTTTTAACGTATTTTAATGAAATCATACATGAACCCATATTATGCACTATACAAATTTAAGATCTATAAAGCTCAATTTATTGAATTCAATAAACCAACATGGATTCAAAATAAGCATAGCAGAGTTACATGAAATTGACCCAAGGATATACAAATCCAAGCAAAAACAACTACTCCTCCATGGATATAATAATACAAATCAAAGATTCGGAGAAGTAATTACAACCTATAATAAGATAAAGCAATAAAAACTGATATCCTTGATGAATTGAAGCAATAAAGTACCAAAGCTGTTGTAAAACCCTAGAAATCCATTTAAGCCTTCTCTAAATTCTCTCTCTAAAAAGAATATTCACAATTTTTTTTAGGGTTTAGAGGAATATGCTTTAAAACCCTCTATCTATACATTTCTGACTCTAGTTAGTTACTTAAAATGAAAGCAGGATGGGTATCTATAGTCTTCTTAATTCATCCCTTTTGTTCTGTCCTAGCTATGCTGAAGGGAGAGTTGAAGAATAAAAGGCTTGTTTCTTGCACAATCTAACCCAGACTTGCTTTATTTGCTTTCATTTCTCTTAAATTGTCATAATGTCTTACAAATGAGCTCTTCAAGGCCTGAAATGAATATTTTACAAAATAAGTTTCCTTTTCTTCAACAAATCATAAGAAATACATATCAAATATATCCAAAAAAGCACAAAGAATATGGGTCTTTCGACACTTATCACTCCACATGGTCTCCCAAAAGTAGCTCAAAAATTTGACAAACGCATCGGAAACAATATATTATGCAATTGTTGAACATATGGTGTTCAAAGTGTGTTTTCATGAGAAAATGAATTGCATAGTTAATCACTTGGTCATACTTAAATTACATTTAATTAGTAAAACAAGTGTTCAATTTGTTTTTGATATGTTTGAACTTGTTTTGCTTTGTTTTTTATTTATGTTTACTGTTATATCCTGATTCAAATACTTTTTAGACTTTGTTTTGTTTAGAATTTGTTAAAGCTTAAAACATGAAAGTTGTAGTTCTCTCTTTAATTTTTCCATATCATCTTGAATCACTTTAATCAAAGTCTGGATGAGAAAGTTATGATCCAAATATGAAATAATGTCGAGGCTGGAATTTGGTACTGGAATATACCGTTCAGACGACAACATATAGCATCCGAACGATATCATATGGCATTCGAATGTTAGTTTGATAAGAAAATTTCTTATTATCTTCTAGTGGTATATCGTTTGGACTAGTGTTCGGATGGTAGATGATTTGTTGCTTTGTTTTGCAGGTAGTGTCCGGAAACTAGTTGACAGAAAAATAGCTGTTAAAACCTCTTTTACTCAACCGTTGGAGGTATGTTTTGCTGGAAATGGCTATGAGGCTTTAAGATGTTATAAATACAAGTATTTGGAGACTTGAAGAAGAGGTTTAGGGCTTATTTATTGCATACATCTCCTTGTAAACACTCTTTACATGAATTAATTGTAAATTGTGATACTTTATGAGTAAGAGCTAAGTGTAGTACTAGTTGCTTTGTAATTGCTATCATTTGTCCATCACTATCCTAAGTGAGTTGTGAGCAAGTTGGTGAAGTCTTAAGTTAAGTCTAGTGTGTTCAAAATTGTAAAGTCTCAACTCAAATATTTGTGCTATTGATGTGTTGAAGTCCTTTATTGAGGCAAAATGTTGTTGTGAATAAGGTGGTGAATTCCTCAATTAAGGAAGACAATTGTTGTGGATCATAGAGACTAGGGGGTGAATCGAACTCCACATTAAAATCATAGTGCAACCTTTCCTTTTCCTATCTTTCTATTTATTATTGTTGATTGTATTTATTGTTGTGTATGAATTAGGCATTAAGCTTGAAAAAGAAATCATTTTTAGTGCATAATCCTTATTCTTTAGGTGTTACTTAATTTCTACATGAATGCCATAGAGTTTGACTATTTCTTGCAAAAACAAATTAGAAATATAAATCACATCATCTATTTTATGGCAAAGAATAAATTGTATCCTTTTGCTAAACGAATTCACCACCACCCTCTTTGAGACTCAAGAAGGCCTAAAATAAAATCCATACTCAAATCCACCCATGGTTTGGTAGGGATAGGCAATGGTATGTACAAGCCTTATAGTTCACTTTTACTATTGACCCTTTTACAAGTAAAATAGCCATCAATCACTCTGAATATCCTTAGCTACATTAAGCCAATAAAAGTGCTGAGCATCAAGAGTACGATGATTGTCAAAATGCCCAGAAAATCTAACACTATGTGCCTCCCTAATAAGCATCTCACTCATAGAACCATATGGAATACATGGCCTTCCATGCCAAAACAAATAGCCATGGAATCATTGGTCATATGAAAACCATCCATCGGTCTTCCTTCATTGCAAGCTATCACAATAGGTGCAAATAGCCTATCTCCTGAACATTGCCCTACTATATGGTCAAAACCCAACAACTTAGCTTGCATGGAATTCAATAAATCATATCTTCTAGACAACTCATTAGCTACTGCATTAGTATTACTCTTCTTATGCTTAACGGTATATGCACATGTCTCAAAGAATTTTACCCATCCTGCATGTCTCTTGGATAGTTTACTTGTCATGCCCTGAGAGATGCTATAAATATGACAATCCGCCGTACATAATATTATAGCCTAGAAATGTCTATCTTAGTCACACAAAGACTTCCATATTATGCACAAGGCTTTCTTCACAACAAAGGGAACAGATTAGAGTAACGTAATTTATAGTGGTAGCAATAAAATAGCAAGGCAAGAGAATTATATCTTAATAAACTTAAACAAAGAAGATTACATTTCTTAAGGGCATACCCCTGCTAATGTCCATAAATGATTCAAATAGTATAGCTAATCATAATAGTCTCTAGAGTAAAAACATTTATCATAAAAGATTTTCCAAATGAAACTTCATCCCAAGCTCCTAGATGTTTCATTACAGTCCTAAAATCCATTAGTGATCTCCTCATTGTCTTATTCCTCGAGTAAAGTCTCAAGTATTTGTGTTTCAATAAAGATCTATGGGGATGTAAGCTTGCAACATGCTTAGTGAGATGCTTCACATCAATCGCACCAATAACCATTAACAAGTAAGTTTATTAATTAAAGCACATGCTATCCAAGAATCACATGAATACGCAAATACGTATGGTCATCCAGAAACCATACATAGAACGGATTTACCTCGCCATGACAAGGTTAAGGAAATCAAATTGAGATTCCACATCCTCTACTGCTAGTCTCCGAGCACTTGTTCATAGCGATCGACCAGCGCAACTGCTCCCCAAGGATACATTCTTCGAACATTTGTAATTTTCTTAAGAAGGAATAGCTCTACGCCCGCGGTAGGATCTCATAGGTCTTCTAGCTCTTCACGTAGGAGTTGTAGCATTCAATGATGTAATTCTACGATGTGCTATGCATGCTTAATTTATTATTAAATTTCTGATAAATTTATTTTCCATTTAGGGGCGATCAACAAGATAAACATACACAACATCATGATAAAGGAAACATAGAGCATAAGTCATCTATTTCAAGGTTTCAATATATTTACTATTCATTAATCAAGTATAGAAAAATCACAAACATAATCTCATGATATCCCACATATAAATCCATTTTTATCTTTTTCCTGTATTCTAGTGCTCTATTATACAAGCACACATAAAGTAACGAAATTAAGAGAAAAACTCACTCGTCTGAGCAATTTCTAGTGAAAATAATTTATGGGGAAAGGAGTTTCGTAATCCTCATGACCCAAAAAAAAAATTACCCGAAATGAGTATTTCGTATAGGTTCTAGTTTAATTTTTAACTCTATTTAATCTATCTGCATCATTTTTTTCGGTTATGAAAGTTCCAACTTAAAATGGTCATAACTTGCTCATTTTAAATTGGAATTTTGCATATGAGTAGTCGTTTTCTACCTAATTCGGATGCTCTATCCATGTCTAAGGTTATTTCAAAATTTGAAGTTAGTTAGGTTTCAGAATTTGCATGGTCAAATTGCACCCAACTTAGACTCAAGCTCATTTTTTACACTTTTTGCAAGTTTTATCTTAAGTAGACTTCCTAAGACATGTTTATAATTTATTCCTATAGTTAAACACATTAAGAACTCAAAAAGTAGTTCATAATATATGCATGATCCTAGTGATATAGAAACAATTTTTGTGGAAAGTAAGAAAGTTGAGTTTATGGAAAATAACTCTTGGACTTTTAATAAAATCTCAAATCGTAGATTTTTGTAAATATGAAACTTAACTGAAAATCATGGTTTTATGTTTAGTTTGAATCCTTAAATATCTCATACTTATAATGGAGCTTCATTTAATTAATGAATTTGAAGTTGTAGAACTTTTCCCAAGCATTCATGGCGGTCACAACATTTAAAAAAAAAAAGCAGGAGTTTGATTTTGTTTCGCAATTTGTTTTGCTTGAATGAATCCTCATGCTTTGAAAAAATAGAATTAGAAAATTATTTGCATAACAAAGGATTATCAATATTAAAATTTAAAGGGTTTTCTTTATCAATATGCACATGAACTACACTCGTTAATTTTTAATTTTAGCAAGACCAACTAATAATAAGAAATAAACAAGATCAAGAATGAAAATATAAGGAAATCAAAATAGAAATATGGAAATCTTAAATTATGTTCAAGGCTTTCCAAAACTTGAAATAATATAATCATCATACGCAATAAATAAAAGCAAAGCGTAAAGAAAGAAAATTGGAAGTTTAATATTTTTATCAAGACTTCCGGAGACTTAAAATATTTCTAGTCTCATAAATAAAAATCAAGATAGATAATAAAAAGCATGAGAGTCTTAGATTGTGTCATGGCTTCCCTCGATTCGAATTGTTCTAGTCTCCTTTAAACTTGATTTATTAACCAGTTTAAGACTAGACGTTGACTAGTCTTATAAACAAATAAATAAATAAATAAGTGCATGAAATAAATAAAGTTAAGTTAGTAAGTATTAGACTCTAAGGAATATAAATACATACATATACATATTTACATATAGAAAATGATATTAGTAATAAACATGGCATATATAATATGCATAAAAACACACATACATGGTTATAAGCATATCATAAGGAATGTGTTTTAGAGTGTTTAAATAGATAATTTGCAAAGGAGATGTGTGTGAGAAAAAGATGGAGAGAAGAAAACTTCGGAGAAAAAATAAGAGAGTTTTAAGAGTGTAAGAGTAGGAATGTAAAGTGAAAAATGAGAAGAGAAGTGTAAAACTGTATAAAAATACAAAAAGAAAATGAAAAAGAAATTAGAGAGAAAGAGAGGGAGCAACAACTGACCATAAAAGAGAGGGAAAGAGAGAGAGAATGAATTAAGCAAAGAAGAAAAAAGTATTAAGAAAAATGTAATAAAGTATGGTGATTAGATATGTATAAGAGTAGGTTATGTAAGATGTAAAGATAGGGTGTAAGAGTGTAAGAATAGGTATCAGAAAAAGTAGAGTAAAGTGAATGATAACGAATAGTAAACAAGACAAATAAATTACTAGTAGAGATAAAAATACGCGTATATAAGCTATAACTGAAGTTTTTTTGTACCAAAAATTTTTTTATCTGATATTATATGAGTATTTTAATATTATTCTAGTATAAATTTTTTGTCATAATATTTTATCTCGTTTTGCATGATATCCGAATAAAAAAACTAATCTCATAAAGCTCAAAACGATGGAAGTTTTGGCCAATCTAATCATTTTAGAGCATATGCTATATATTCGGTTCATAATTTGAGTTTTTCTTATTTTTTCTAATTTATTCCATATTGTAGGGCTTTAGAAGCTTGTCTAATCAAGTCTAAAGTTTGTAAGGTTTAAGGTTGAATCGGTTTGACATTAGGATTCCGATTCCAATTTCAATCCTAAGGTTTTACCTATAAGATTACTATAAAATTATGAGTGTTTATAATTATAGGAAATTATTTATTATTAGAAATCATTTAGATATACTATCTCGATTTGTGTATTAGAGGTCAAATGGATGAATTGTTTAGCGTAGGGTTTCCAAATTGAATAATTATCGAATTTCGTTTTACTTTCGAATGTACTTGTTTTCTCAAGGTTTGATATTTAGGATTTTCTTATTCCCATTATACTCATTAAACATTTATGATTATCCAGTTATCCGACTCATCTAACATTGTCTAAGGTTTCCTGGACTTGTGATTGGTTCGGTTTGATTCTTAGGTTTTCTTGGTTTTAAGGTTAAACTGGATTGATCAGGTCATAGTATGTGAAATTGTTTTGACGGTAATACATCTTTTCTAAACTACTTACCTTTACGGATTTAGGATTTGTTCAAATCATCTGATATCCCAAAGTTATAGATTCTTTATCTGATTCCATTTAAGTTTTCTAGATTTCAGTTTTAACTTGGGCCAGTTTTAGGGTTTCAGTTTCGGTATTAGCTCTATAGTTCTCATATATGAGTATTGAAAAATCTAGGGGCTTACATTACTTCAACCCCTTAAATACTTTAGACACTCATGGTCAAAAAATATAATGAACTCTTTAAGTGTAGAGTTGTCATACCATAAGAGATCGGATCAAAGAATACAATTCTTTGCCATAGATATGATAATTTAAAGGCACTCCATGAAGCATTAACGAAATATGTGATAGGGCAACTCTCTTGCATATGAACCACACAAGCTCCAACATTGGAGGCATTACATTCAAGCTCAACAACTTCATTAAAACCTGGTAGCACTAACAAAGGCACCGAAGCTAGCTTCCACTTGATCAACCCAAATCTTCTATTAGCTACTTGATTCCATTGAAAAGGAATTCCCTTCTTTGCCAACTCCATCAAAGGTGCTACAGTAGTGGTAAAATCTTGGGTTGATGATAAAAATGGTATCTAAACTTTCGCATAATATTCAATCAGGTACCTGAATTTTATTTTGAACAATTTAGTATGTAAACAAAGTTTTCATGGACATTTTTCATACCTAAAGTTTGGTTTTGACAATTTTAGTTCCTAAAAAAAAATTTCACAAACTTTTTTCATACTTGAAGCAAGTTCAATCAGGTATTAAAGAAAGTTTCCCAAAAATTTGGTCAAGTACCAAAAATTGTCAAAACCAAACTTCAGGTAGGAAATATGTCCATGAAAACTTGCTTCAAGTACCAAATTGTTCAAAACCAAACTTTATGTACCTAATTGAAGTTTTTGTGAAAGTTTAGATACCGTTTTTACATTATAGCTAAAACCTTTTATGAATCTCCTACAAAAAAAGAAAGTCTGTGAAAACTATAGACCTCAAAAATGTTAGTAGGAACAGCCCAATTAATAATGGCCTTAACCTTCTCATCATCAATACGAAGGCCTTTCCTAGATATGATATATCCCAAAAATTTCATCTTATGCTGTTAGAAGAATATACTTCTTCAAATTAGCATATAACTTCTCCTTCCTTAGCGCCATGAACATTGAAGTTAAGTGCAAGATATGACTCTTCAACTCAGAGCTATAAATTAGGATGTCATCAAATAGACCACAAAAAACTCTTTTAAGAACTCTCTCAACACATAGTTCATCAATCTCATGAAAGTGCTAAGAGCATTGGCTAAGCTAAAAAGCATCACTATCCATTCATAGAAACTGTATTTGGTCTTGAAAGCCGTTTTCCATTCATGTCGAACTTTCATTCTTATTTGATGACACTCACTTTTCAAGTCAATCTTAGAAAACAACTGGACACCATGCAATTCATCCAACATATTATCAAGGCATGATATGGCATATCCATACTTCACAGCAATGGAATTTATCACCCTACTATCCATACACCTCCTTCATCTCTTATCTTTATCGGGTACCAATAATGTCGACATTGAACATAAATTCTTACTCTTACGCACAAACCCCTTCCCTAGCAATTCATTAACCTGTTTCTTCAACTTGTTAACCTCCTTATGATTCATCATACAGGCTAGTTTATTAGGCAAAGTAACTCTAGGTGCCAAATTAATATGATGTTCAATCCCTCTCAATTGAGGTAATCCCTTTTGAAGCTTCTCAAGAAAAACATCAAAAAATTGCTCCATTAATTGTTGCACCTCATATGGAATAGCAAAATCAATCTCTATCCCTAAAGTCTACCTCACATGTAACAGATACATCAATTGCCTACTGACAAGTTCTTTCTCAATTGCTCCTTATGTCAACAACAAAGATTCTTTCTTAGTGGAATTCAACTTCCTATGCATTTGTCTCACAGTCTTATGATCCATATGAAACAGTTTAATCATCTTTCCATTAAATAAAATAGAATAAGTGTTATTTATGTGCATAAAATGATTGTATTAAATTATAAATTTATAAACCCAAAGAAACCCACAACCGAGGTAGACAAGTATACTTATCTAATGCAGTATAGAATTTATCGAGTGTCGTCCTTGGGGATCTAAAGAACAAGAACAGTATTACCGTTTTTCTACTATTTAGCTTAAATCTTGAATTAATATCAATTATTTAACTACTAATTAAATAATCTAGCAAACCCTAAGATTAATTATGTATGCTTTCAAAAGATGCATTCAATCACAAATGTAGCATTCGTCTTGATCTACCTTAACCTTTAAATTTCTTATAATAATGGATTAATTAATGAATTATTTATGCTTTTCACTGCAGGATCTCTCGAGTAAATCAATTATTTCCTTAAGTTAATTAATTCCTAACTCTACATGATATAGTGGAGATCTCTTCCCCCCCTTCCAACGCCACATAAGATTGCATAAATGGTCATTATCCCTATAAAAAAATTTAAATTCATGTATAGAAAATCAAAGTTTTCTTACTCTAGGTGAAACATGTAATCTCCCTATGCATGAAGATCTATCTTATTAGATGAAACATCTTTTTATTTAATAAGAATCATGCATGCAATTAATTATGTGCATAAATCAATCATGAGACAATCAAATCACATGAATAGAAACAAAGGCATAAACTTTTCATTAATTAAAAATAATTCAATTACATTGATTAGAGTTTTCATAAGATACAGGGTAAAAAGATCTACTCCTCCATAGAATTTACAATGATAACAAAAGATCTATAGTAAATAGAATTAATCACGATGTAATAATAAAACCTTTTTATGTTTCTTGTGATTTTCAGTGAAGCTCAAGCATTTCTCCTATTGAAGTTCGTTATTTCTCTCGTAGGTTTGGAAAAATATGCCAAAAGATTCTAAAGTATGAAAATAAGGCAGCTATTTATAGTTTAGGATAGAAAACAGGTCAGTATGGCATATCCTGCATAGCCGTGCTCAGGGAGGGCTAAAACTTTTGTTTCACTGACATAAAGCAGTTATAATGTGCATAACTTAATTTACATGGCCGTCAGAAAGGAGGGCAGATATCAAAATGTTCATTTTTGCATTTTTCTCCTCTTTTTGCTCTCTGGTTTGTTCCCTGCTTGTTCTGAAGGTAGGCTAAAAAATTATAAGTCTACTAGTTTGATCCTTGCCTTCAACATGGCCATGCACAAAGGTAGTGCGTGTATAAAGATTTAGCTTTTGTCCATGTTTTACCAATTTTGTCTTGATTTTGCTTTAGCTATCTTTAATTTCTCCAAATATCATCTTTTAACCTGAAATTAATATGTAAGCAATTAAGTATCCTTTTTTCATAAAATCATAAGAAATACATAATTGTAGGTAGAAGTAGAGTCCAAGAATATTAATTAGGATCTTTTATTAGAAATCCATTTAGAATTTTTTTTTATCATTTATTCTAATTAATTACCTTCCTTTTTTAGTTTCTAGAATTTTGACTAAGTTTTGACCTTATTTGTATAAATATGAGTCTTGTATTACATTTTAATCCAAGGAAAATTATTTTCTTTCTCATCAAAATTCTCATGGTATCAGAGCCATACTCTGAAACCTAATTTATCCTTTGTTGATTTCCCTTCATCATGTCCAACCACACATGAGTCCTTAGATCATATACTCCTTAGAAGGCGATTTCCAATATGAGCAAAATTCTAATATCTCCAACAATTTCTTTACTAATGTCGTTGACAATTCTCATTTTCTTGTCATTAGGAAATCAAAACATTGGATAGTTGATTCCGGAGCCTTAGATCACATGACTAGAAATATTTGGGTCTTCCACAGATATAGTCCATATTCAAATCTTTCTATAATACGAATAGCTGATGGGTCACTCTCAAAAGTGATAGGAACAGGGCTCGTAAAATTAACTAAGGATCTTCATCTCTCATATGTCCTTTATGCTCCAAAATTAAACTGCAATCTAATTTCTATTAGTAAACTTACTCGTGACTTGAACCGTGTGACTAAATTCTATTCAAATCTTTTTGAGTTTGAAACAGTAGATTTGGTAAAGGTGATTGGCAATGATGAAATGTGCAATGGCATCTACTTTCTCAAAGAAAGTTCACCTCTACATAAAACAAGTTCATTCTTTAAGTTGTATTTTTGAGCATATTTCTAACTCTGGTACTGTTTCAAATGAGAGTCTTGTTATGTTATGACATTTTCATCTTGGTCATCCTAATTTTGTGTATCTTGAAAAATCGTTTCCTAATCTATTTATCAATAAAAATTCTAAATTTTATCATTGTGAAATATGTTAACTTGCAAAGCATACTAGGCATGTATATCCTTGCATTCCCTATAAACCTTCACATCCTTTTTCTATAATACATAGTGACATTTAGAGACCCTCGAGAGTGAAAAATATTAATAGGGCTCGCTGGTTTGTATCCTTTATAGATGATCATACTAGTCACATGGACATTCCTTATGAGTAAAAAATCAAAAGCTGTGGTCATATTCAAATCCTTTTACACTGTGATCAACACCCAATTCAAAAGGAAAATACCGGTTCTTAAGACTGATAATGGTAAGGAATATTTTAAATCTGTTATTGGTTCCTATCTCTCAGAATAATGAATCATTCATGTAAGTTCTTGTGTTGATACCCCTCAACAGAATGGAGTAGCCAAGAGAAAAAACAGACACCTTCTTGAGGTATCAAGATCAATCATGTTCTCTAATCACATACCTAAATACTTTTAGGGGGAAGCTATACTCACTTCCACCTATCTCATTAATATAATGCCTAGTCGTGTTCCCCAGTTCCAATCACCTCACCAAATCCTTATACAAGCCTTTCAACACATCAAAGCTTTTTCTTCTAACCTACCACTCAAGGTATTTGGATGTTCATCTTTTGTTCATATACACCAGAAAACATTGAATCAAACTTGATCCAAAATCCATCAAATGTATTTTTTTGGGATACTCATCTAATAAAAAAGGATACAAGTACTATTCACATGTTACTAAAAAATTCTACCATTCTATGGATGTCGCCTTTTTTTAACACCAATCTTTCTTTCCTAAACTTGCCATTCAGGGGGAGAACTCTAGGGAATACCAACTTTGGAAAACACTTTAAGATACCCAATCCCAACATTTCCTTTATCTAAGTATCACACAAACTACTTTGCAATCATTCGAGTCACTTAAGAATCCTAGTCCCTTGTCTGGTCCAAATGATCAATCCAAATCTAAGACTTTCGAGTCTTCTAATGTGGAAAATCAAACCATTCATGATGATTCATCTGAGTCCATTCCACTCTAACTTAGAATAAATGATCAAGAACTTCGTTCATCTATAGAAGACACTGCACAAATCAAGGACTATTAAGAACCTAAATCGGATCCCCCTGTCTTAGAGGATCCTCCTATCTCAACGATACACACTAGTACGGATTCTTCTAACGAATCCTTTATTCCCTTTATTGATGACTCGGCCTTACCCATTGCTCAGAGAAAAGGTATCCGAACATGTATAAATCATCAAATTGAAAGATATGTGGCTTATGGAAAATTGACACCTTATATAGAGCCTTTGTCTAAACTCTTGATAGTGTATAGGTTCATAATACAGTTCAAGAAGCTCTAAAAATCTAGCATGGAAATAAGCTATCAAGGAAGAGATTAAGGCACTAGAAAGTAATGGCACTTAGACACTCATGGAATTACCTCTAGGGAAGAAGCCAATGGGATACGAGTGGATATTCAATGTTAAATACAAAGTAGATGAGAGTATTGAAAGATTCAAAGCCACAATGGTAGCAAAGGGCTTTACTCAATCATATGGAATTGATTATGAAGAAACTTTTGCCCTAGTTGCTAAACTTAACACTGTTTGAGTTGTACTATCTCTTGCATTAAATCAAGACCGGTCCCTACATCAACTTGACATAAAAAATGCCTTTTTGAATGGGGATCTTGAAGAGGATGTCTACATGGAAGTCCCTTCTGGTTTAGAAAGTCCTGCAAACAACCAACTAGTTTGTAAGTTGAACAAGTCACTGTATGGCCTACAGTAGTCTCTTAGGGCTTGGTTTGATGGATTTACTAAAGTTGTGGTGAAGAATGGCTACACTCAATGTCAAGCTGATCACACTTTATTTATGAAATTTTCATCAAAAGTCAAAAGGTCTATTCTCATTGTGTGTGTAGATGACATAATTCTGACAGGAGATGACTCAACGGAAATTGCCATGCTTAAAAGGATGCTTGCAACAAAATTCAAGATAAAAGATATTGGTCCTCTCAGATATTTCTTAGGCATGGAAGTAGCTCGATCAAAGGAAGGGATTGTTATATCACAACGAAAATATATCTTGGTTTTGCTAAAAGAACCTGGAATGCTTGGCTGTAAGGCTGTAGAAACTCTTATGAACCCTAACTTTAGGATAAATAGGAGTAGGGACATCATCCCAGTTGACAAGGAAAGTTATCAAAGGCTTGTAGGCAAACTAATTTATCCCTCATATACTAGATCGGACATAGCATTTTTTGTTAGTTTAGTAAGTCAATACATGAATAATCTAGGTAAAGAACATTTGGATGCTATGAATTGAATTCTCAAGTACTTCAAGATGACATCTGGGTATGGTTTGATCTTTAAGAAGTGTGAAAAATATGAGATAGAAGTCTATATTGATGCCAGCTGGGTTAGAGAGTTAACTGATAAAAGATCAACATTTGGCTACTATTCATATGTATGGGGTAATCTTGTTGCTTGACGAAGCAAGATACAATCAGTAGCTTCTAGGAGTAGTGCAGAATCAGAATACCTCACCCTTGCTTTAGGTATATGTGAAGGAATGTGGCTCCAAATACTATTAAGAGAATTGAGAGTAGATGTTACGAAAACAATAGAAATGTACAGTGATAGCCAAGCAGCTATTAGTATTTCCAAGAATCTGGTTCATCATGACAGGACTAAGCATGTGGAAATTGACAGACACTTCATATCCGAGAAGGTCAATAATGGAATTGTTCAACTGAGCTACATTCTTACTCAATTGCAAACTGTTGATATTCTCATTAAAGCTCTTCCAAGGACAAGCTTCGAAAAATTCAAATCCAAGCTGGGATTGTATAACATATACAACCCAGCTTGAGGGGGAGTATGGACAGAAGTGGACTCCAAGTATATTAATTAGGATCTTTTATTAGAAATCTATTAAGGAAATTTTTTTATCATTTATTCTTTTCTTATTTATTCTAATTAATTACCTTTCTTTTTTAGTTCCCAGAATTTTGATTGAGTTTTGACCAAGTTTTGAACTTATCTGTATAAATATTAGTCTTGTATTACATTCTAATTCAAGGAGAATTATTTTCTTTCTCATCAAAATTCTCAATAACAAATATGTCCATATAAGCACTAAGAATAAAGGTCTTTTGATACTTATTGGTTATACCTACCATTATGATTCACATTCCAATCAAACAACCAATGACAACTTACCAAAATATGAGATGTAATTATAGGCACTACATAAAATTACCTCATTAGTACAATGATTAGGCAAAGAGATCGAAACCAATAATTGTCTAGTAACATGAATAGAGCCCTTATCATTAAGCCAATGCAACTGATATGGTTGCAGATGAGCTGCGGAAAGAAATTGTAACTTCTCTACTATTGTCGTTGCTGTTACATTGGTGCAACTATTGGAATCAATGATGACCACACAAATAACCCCATTTTCCAATAACTTAATATGGAATTATTTTCCTTTTGATCATGATCAATTGCTGGTGTTACACTCAAACTTCTCCTCATTACACCATTTAATGGTACAACAGCCCCAATTAATTAGTCAACTAGCACTTCCTCCTCCTCATTCTCATCGCAATCAAAATAGCTATTCCTTTCCCCTTCACCATCACTCTCTAAACAACCTCCATGAGTATGGACAGCACATCGATTCGAACATTAGGCACCCATATATTTTAGTAACCTAAATATTTAAACATTTAATATCTTTAGTTCTCTTTCTAGTACTACTAGACTCAAATGACTTAAAAGTCAAATTTTCTTTTCATTGCTAGGCTTCTCATGATGTGAACCATTCTTTTCATCATTTTTATGGCTATTAGTACCCTTCCTTTTATTATTGAATTAATAAGATTTCTTACTACTTTTAGATTTAGAAGAGTTACCTGAAGATTTGTAGTGGTTGCACTTCCTTTTTACCATCTCCGCCATCAACATTGTCTCCTTTAAGGTACCCATCCTTTGAAGCTCCACAACATTAGCAATATCATATCTCAACTCCATAATAAACTGAGCAATAGATTGATATGAAGTCTCCATAATTTAGTTATGAAAGGTAATAATCTCAAACTCATGAATATATTCAACCATTATGGTTGCCTTGGCGCAAAGTGTACAATCTCATCAACAATTCTTGGGTATAATAATCGGAAAAAATCTCCACTGTAATAATTCTTGCATCTGTGCCTAAGAGGTAACATCACTTTCTCCATTTCTCCTCCTATTAGTCAAGACATTCTTCCACCAATGCACTCCACAGCCCCTAAACTCAATGGTGACAAGCTTAACTCACTGCAAATCATCACATTCATGATAATAAAAAAAAAAAACTTTTCTATTTGATCCTCCCAATCAAAGTACTTGTCTGCTCCATTGGTACCATCAAAGCACAACACTTTTGGTTTTATGGTCTCAATACCACATAATCTTCTAGGCCTACGTCAATCATGGTGGTGATAATCTAAATTAGCATTATAATTTCTAACTCAATGTCTATGCATAGGCTAACGCACATAGCCTCTACTTCTATCACCACCTCTTTTGCATTCATTTACTACTCGATGCCCACAATGAGGTAATTGGACTCCTAAATTAACCTCTATATCCTCAGTGAATTCATGCTTAAATGTTTCTTGATTTTGAGGATTTCCCGTAATGATTTGCTCAACATTCCTTAAGATTTTGTTTTGTTGATGTATCATCATTTACATGTATTGCATCATCTCTCTTATAAAATCTACTAACTCACCTATATTACTGGTTCTTTCAACTCTGGGAGAGTTTGAATCTCCGTTTTTGTTATCAAACTTGCCACAAATCTTCAACAAGAATGAAACTTGTAACATAAGTAATCAAATCAATGAAACTTACCACACAAGCAATCACTACCAAAGCCCTAAATTGCAATTCGTAGCATCAAGCTTTGATACCGAGATGATACGGATTAGAGAATCCACATGTATTATAGGTCTATCATTATATTGCAATTTAGGGATTAAATATATGTTTTTTGGTTTTTAATTTATACAAAACAGGAAATTAAAGATATAAACGATTCATCCTTAGAAATTACGCACCAAAGGAAGAATCGAACTTATTATTCTAATCAATAGATATGACACATGATAGAGAAACAATAAAGAACAATCTTAAACAAACTTGATATTATTTAAGAAAGTAATTTGATCACAAAAGATTCAAAGTGTTTGAAGTTGATTAACTTCGCTTATCATTACCTTAATATCCCTTCCATACTCCCACAAGTTGGGTAAGTGTCACGCTCCAAAAGGTACCCTAAACGTAACAATCCGCTGCCTGCTAAACAAGGCTTAAGAATCACTACCACAATTATTCAAAAATCTTGTATTAAATGTAAGGTGTTCCCTTACGACAATAGAATACCTATGCAGTTGGAGACAGATAGTTCAACTTGATAGAATAAGCATAAAATATAAATCTCAGGATCAGTTATAAAGTACTAAGACGCATTCCTCCGCTAAACAAAAAGTCAAGATACCAGCTTATAAGAACGACACAAGCGTTTAAGGTTCCCTATGAAAGTTTATACAAAGCTAATCTTAAACTGATAAGAGTAAACTCCTAACTTTGCATTACCTGATTTGGCCAAGTCCAAGGACGTAGCCATACTTACTGGAACTGCATTAAAAAGAAGCTATAGGGGTATAAGCTACACTAGCTTAGTGAGTTTCATTTCCAAAATTAAATACTCCATCAATAATAGGGAAAGCAAGTTATATTAGACAATCATATGAAATGCACAAGCACGTGAACATACAATACATAAGACTTTCCAGGAGTCCTATATTGAATGGATTTACGCCCTCCATTCGAGGTTAGGTGTTTTGGGCCCATACGACCATAGATTTCAATTTTTCTCATTTATATAGTGGTTGATTCAGATGTCCACCAACTCATTAATTTTGTAGTTGATTCAAGTGCCTACTCCACTTCCATTTTAATTCAGGCCATTCCATGCCAACATTGGAGTTTTCAGGCTCACTCGTTGCCTAGCTATTATGTCTTCTTCCCGCAAAGGTATAATAACAAATGTAATGGGACTCAACATATGTTATGCATGAACAATTTAGTTATAAGATCATGGCATATCATTTAAGTGAATTATAGGCGATCATAGATATTTCAGACACTTCAATTCTATACTAAATCATATAGATATTTATAACAATTTCCATTTCAATATTCTTATCATCAATTCAACCAAGAAGAAATCACATGCACATTTCGATTTTATCTTGTTCTAGTTCTAATGTCACTATCATTACAAGCACAATCATAAGCATGTAATTTAATGAAAGTGAACTTACTCAGCCATGAACACTGGTCTTAATAGTAGTACTCCGGAAACAAGAATACCCAAATGAGTTTTTCATACCATAACTAATTCCAACTTATTAAATGAAAACTCTTAAGTTCGTAATTTTCGTGGTAGATGGAAATTCCAACTTAAAACAGCTATAACTTGGTCATTTTAACTCAGAATTCGCAAATGAGCTATCGATTTCTACTTACTTTGAAAGATCTATCTATTTATGATGTTATTCTTAAGTTTTGAAAACTTTTAGGTCTTGAAAAGCTCGGATCATATCTGATCAATAGCTAAAAATTATATTTCTGAAATTGTTTTGTGAAAATTGCATTATTCCTACCAAGTATATTATATATGCATGCAATATCTACAAGTTATTATCATGAATGACATGATATGAGCTATCTACATGTAAATCCTTAATGATTTTTCATTAAAAAGAATTTTTTAAGAAAAACTTTTACTTTACAATAATTTCAAGAGCACTTGGTTGAGAAAACTAGCTTTATCTCTTTGAAAATCATCCACATTTTTACTAAGATAAAGCATTAATGACCTATATACCTAATACCTTCATTATCTTAATAAAATTCTTCATTTAAAAGTTGAAAAGTAGATGTTTAAATATGGGTTTTGCCTAGTGACGAATTTTACATAATTTTAGGAAATGCAAATATTGTTTGATCCATGTTTGGAAACCTTTCGTTTGTTTTAGGTTTATACTTTGATAAAATACATTTACTCTTATCAAAATCAAGTCTTTATTACATCTATTCCCTAAGGCTTCTATTTTTCTATTAAAATCCTCGTTTTGACATTTGGAAATAGGTGTTTAGATGGGGGTTCTTTTTAGATCCGAGTTTTGAAACTTGTTTTTTAGATTATTCCTTGTGTAAAACTCATTTAATCTTTCTAAAATTAAGTCCTAATCAAACCTACTCCCTAAGGCTTCCATTTCTTTAATAAAACTTTGTTTTAGGGTTGGAAAATAGTTGTTTACTTAGCATTTTACCCTAGTTATGAATTTTAAGTCTTTTGTTGGTGTTGAGACATAGCTCTAACTTAACTTTTGTAATTCTTTTCTTGTTTTGAAAATTTCTCTTAGTAAAACTAAGCTCATCTTATAAAAATCACTCTTTTATGATACCTATCACCCAAGCCCTTCATTTTACATGTAAGATCTTCATTTGGAGTTGGGAAATAGGTTTCTAAATGGTTATTTCTCAAGATCCGAATTTCAAAAATCACTTTTTGATATAAATAAAATAGATCTTGAGTTTTGGCAACACCTTCGTTAAGACTATCTCATTGCAATCTTTTATGTATGTAAGACAAGTAACTATGGCATTTAAGTACTCTAAACAAATAGATCTACTATATTACTCATGTCATGGATGCAAATGTAACATAAACAATATGTAGGTGAGTTTAATGAAAGAGTATATGTACAAAATATCTATAAGAACAACATTTAGAAATAATATAGCAAAATAATAGTAAGCAAACCTAAATATCAGATCCACAACATTGTGATGGCAAGGATCTCATGTTTAATTGTTTCTGCATCCCTAGCATAAAAGTCATGGGGATTTTAGTGGAGCCACAGATGTATGATCTTGCCATTACATGTTTTATTGTGGTAGGGTCAAGATCTATTACCTATTTAGATGTGTGGAGCAAGGAAACTTGAAGAAAAAAAAAGTATGCGTGTGTGTGTGAGGGAGAAGGGCTCATGGCAAAGCAGAGGAGTGGGAGAGAAAAATTGTTTTTTCAAAAGTTTGATTTGTGAGAAGCGAGAAAAAGTGAAAGGTGAAAGAGATATTATATAGGAAAAGAAATTAGGGTTTTGTGTAAATAATTGATTGAAAAAAAAAAAGTATGGCATGTACGCGGGGGGGGGGGGGGGGGGGGGGGGGGGGGGGGGGGGGGGGGGGGGGGGGGGGGGGGGGGGGGGGGGGGGGGGGGGGGGGGGGGGGGGGGGAGGGGGGTGGGGCGCAGACTTGAAGAAGAGAGAGAAGAGAGAGATGCATTATTTTATTTATCTATAGAGAGAGAGATGCATTGATTTTATTTATCTAATAAAATTAAAATTTAATAAGTAATATTAATTACTGGTAGTAATGAAAATAGGTTGTAAGGATGTAAGTATAGGGTATGGGTGATTGTACTTGGTGAATAGTATGAAAGAAATCAATAAGTTGATTAGACAATTAAATTACTGGTAGTAATTAAAATACGATAAAAGGCCATAATTGTAATTTTTATAAACCGAAAATTTTTTATAATTTTATTTTTGAATTCCTTATTAAATTTCGGTTCTAACAAATCCTATATATCATTTTTCTATTTCCAAGTCCTAGAGATCGATTTTCGAGAACAGATCCCGATCAGGTCCAAAACGAATGAATTGTTTTGAAATCTGATATTTTTATGTTTTGATAAATTATTTATGGCTATATTCTGGAGTTAGCTTATTTCTATTATTAGGAGTTTCGTTTTCAGGATTACCAGACTTAGGGTTTCCAGGTACAGCTAGTCCTGCAGTATTCTTTTAGGGTTTCAGTTTCCGGTTCAAATCTCCGAAACCGAATTCAGGTTGCTAAGAGAATGAGGGCTTACAATAAGGGCACTATTGGAAGACTAAAAACCAATGCATTTATACTAGGAAACTAAAGACAAAGTTCTGAAAAATAAGAAGTAGATCCGCTACTCCATATAGCTACGCTACGGGCTGTGTCCTCAGCTAACACAAACAAACCAAGACTTTCTGACTTTGAAATAGGCCAAAGCATAGGTGTGTGACTTGACGTAGTCACTGGCAAAGCCGTGTAATCCTCTATAACTTCTGTTCTCTTTTCAACAATAAAGCTCACATGGGCGTCTGCGGGCATGGTCTGAAACACAATGTGTTGTAGGTCAAGTAAGCATTTTTGACATATTTTGTATGCTTAAGCTCAAACATTGTCTTTAACATAGGCACATATGCCAATCCCAATGAAATTTCCTTCAAATCTTGTTATACCCTCAAGCTTAAACAAATTGAATCATATCCATTAGCAAAGTATATCTCATAACTATACAATTACTCTAATACACCTTCATTCAATTCATCTATAAGGATACATTAGGTTAAGTTCATCAGTCATGTCACTTTAGCATGAGTAATCAAGCCATAAGAACCACAATTCTTATCACAAACCATCTATCAGATTCAAAAGACTGATACAATCAAGAAGTGCATAACAAAATCAAGGAGGTAACAATAAAGCAGATTAACAGATTAATAATAGTGCACGTGGGATACTAGTGTGGAAAGACCCCATTGGACTACATTTTTAAATTACTTCATGTTGATAAAGGTAAAGAAGTTATGCTCTTTGCCAAAAGATGAAAGTTAGACCTTTCCCTCGCATTTACCGATAGAGACCTTGAAGATGTTAAAGTCTCCCACCAAGATGCCCTTGTCATCCGAGCCTAAGTGATGAAATTTAATTGACGAAAGTCTTTATTGACCTTAGGAGCAGCGGTGATGTACTTTTTTCTCATGCATTCTAGAAGAGTTTGAAACCTTACAAGCATGGAATTTTTGGTTTCAATAGCCAACATGTTCGGGTTAGAGGGATTATCACTCTACTCATGCAAATTGGGAATGTCAAGCATCGAGCTTAATATGACATCAAGTTTCTAATGGTAGATTGTTGGTCCCCATACAATATGATATTAGGTCAACCATGTCTTTTATTTTTTTGATTGGTTTCCACCTTAACCCACTTGAAATTTGAATTCCCTGCATTCACTAGTGTAGATATCTTCGCAGGAGACTAAAAGTTGTTCAGGAAGCTCTACGTTTAAACCCTAGTCAAAGGTAAGGTCTATCACACTGGCTCTTCAATTGAGCAAATGGTTGAGAATAAAGAAGAACTAGCAGAGCTGACCAAATAAGTTCAACTTAGCAACATCATTGAACATACCACTTGCGTAGGCACTTTATTGCCCCCGATACTAAAGAAGAGTTTATCACCGTCCTTAAGGACAACAATGCAATATTTACCTTATCTTTAGCTTATATCCTAGGAATTAACAAATAATTTATTGCTCATAAGCTCATTATAGATAAAAAAAATTAAGCTAATGAAGTGAAAAAGACGACATTTCATTATCGTTTGACAGGTCGCCAGCAAGGAATCAAGGCCAGCCGCCAAAAGATTTGAGTAGTCCTTAACATGCAATCACCTAAGTTTGTAAAGGATGTGCAAAGGCTTAATATAAGGATGAAAACTTTAAGCAAGTTTTTATCAAGAAGCAAGGATAGATGTGTGAGATTCTTCAAGATTTGGAAGAATCCAACAGAATTCCAATAGACTAACAAGTAAAAGGCTACATTTGCAGGGCTGAAAACTTTACTTACTACACCATTGATTTTAGCAAAGCTTGTCCATAGAGAAGAGTTCTTTTCAAACGTAATAATCAGTCATCAAGCCTTATGTTTCTGTCCTTGTCCAAGCTGAAGGAAGAGGACATTGACCGATTTACTATCCATGCATATTCTCTAAGAACCCAAGGAAAGATATATAAAAGTTAAAAAGTTTGCCCTAGTATTAGTCAATTCTACTAGAAGACTTAAGCCATATTTTGAAGTCCACTGAGTTATTATCTTGACAAATTGACCTCTTAGAAACATCCTTTATAAGTCAGATGCTCTTGGGTACATGATGGTATATGCATTCAAGCTTAGCCCCTATGGGGTATAGTAAAAGGCCAACTGTGATTAAAGCATAAGATTTAACTAACTTTATGGCCAAGTACACCAAAATCTTGAAGAACTTAAAGATGGTAACAAATTAGGGTATGCACTCCATGTAGGTGGTGAACCAATCATGAAGAGAGTGGAGCAAGACCAGTGATCTAAGATTCATTTGGTGCTAAGATTTGCTTTGCTCCCAAATTTCATTTTTATGCAAGCATCAATGGGTCAGATATGAAGCATTAATTGATGGCCTCATATTAGTTAAAGGGAATGGGATTAATAATTAAAAGATCTTTCTGACTTGCAACTTGTCATCCATCAAGTTAAGAGAGAATGTGAGATAAAAGGAGATGCAATGATCAAATACCATGAAATTATTTGAACCTTGTCTCTAGGGTTCCTATCATGAAATATCCATAAAATCCTAAGAGCCAAGATTGTGAAGCCTTGTAATTCTACCCCATCTAAAATATAAGATTTAATAGTTGATCAATAACTTGAATGGTGATTAAACCCCGAAATACCTAAAACTTTAATAACCAAACCCATAGACCATAATTCCAGAGCCTAAAACCTTAAATTCATATTAAACCCTAGTATATAGTGAAGCCAATTTTTTAGGAGCTTCAATAAAAAATTTAAAATATGCAGTTATGATCAAGGCATCCAAATTAGTAGGCACATAAGTTTTTGCCTTAAAACATTATAGAATGCATATTATGATAGGAGATCATACCACATATCAATTAGACCTGTATTGGAAAGTTTATCCAATAGCTTTTGCAACCACCTCTACCTACACACACACACATGCATCTTCCTTGTCATCCCCCTTTCTTTTCCCTTTCTCTACTTTCTTTTCTTCATCACTTTTTTTTCTCTTACCTTTCATTTTCTCCTTTTGTGAAAAGTTTCTGAAACACGAACCTCTAAAACTTCAAAAATTCATAACTCACAAAATACACATTCATTTCTAAATCCTTAAGAGATATTGTGATATTGGCTTCATGCTTCTCAAACACAAGAGTACACTTAATAAGGTTTTGCTAACCTCTAGGTTTAGGAAAAATTGAAGCGTCAAGTTATTAGAAAAAAAGTCGATTCAATTTGTTCTTAAGTTCTATATGTGAAATTTTAGTTTTTACTTACTACATTGTATTCTTTAAACTTATAGGAGAGTTTTCTTGTATTATATAGGTGAAAACTTTGATTTCTTAGGCTAACCTTTGAATTACTTTGAGTAACTAAAGATGCTACCATAGTGAGTGGGAGTTCCAATGATTACTGCTCGTTGTGTGTTGTATTGTTTTTATACTATTGTTCCGTGCTACATTTACAATATTATTAAGCTATAGATGTTTTCGAATGAGTTACATGTCATCAATGTGTAAGCAATAAAATCCACAGAATATTTGAAGTATTTGTCGACACACATGACTATGTACTTTGGTCGTGTATGTGTAATCCGGATGTGAAACATGATCTACACGAGTCTCATATTCAATTTGTGTAACTTGACTATGTATGTGCAATTGGGATGTAAGTGATGTAATTTTGACACATAGCCTCTGGAACCTTTTTTCTTTGCTTCCAAACCATGTAAGCCTCTCCATATTAATAGAAGGACATTTTGCCTTCGAAAAGTCCTCCACACAACCTATATAACTTGTTTGTGTATGTTGAAATTTCCACTTTAAAAAAATCCTTGTCGCAACTTCTTTAGCTCTCCTAAACTCTTTCCTTTAGCTTAATTATTGAAAACAACATTTACTCTTACTAGTATCTTTCACGCCTAATAAAATTTGTTGATATCGATTTCTTTTTTACTATTTTTAAACCTTAAACAAAGATTTTTCACCTTTTTCCAACTTCAAATTATAAAATTTCCATAAAAATTTTATAAAAGACCAAAGATCTTTTTATTTGTTCGTTATTTTTTACTATACATACCTATAATACAACCATTAACACAGTCCGACAAATGAATAAAAGAAAAAGAAACTAAAACAATATTCGTTATCGTAACAGTAACCATTAATTAAGATATAAGAAAGGAAGACAATTATAGGAAAAAAAAAAGTAATAAGAAACCAGTACATTAAATCCTAAGAACATTAGGTATCAAAACTCTTGAAAGCATGAGAGGAGATGGGACAAGATCTTCGAGGCTATTGTTACTACCTGAATGAACCACAACCTTAGATAATGTTGACATTGGAATCACTACGTTTCTAGGGTAAATTTCAAGTGTGTTTCTAGCGTATGCGTATTGATTTTGCAATGAGAAATATAGAAATGTTTATGCAGGTTGGTTTCTTTTTTGTAAATATATATTTTAATATTTTTTTTTATTTTCATTCAAATTTAAAATGACATTGAAATTGATTAATATATATATTATTTCCACGTCAGCTTAAAAATTTCATATCGTATGTCATGTACGCAAGTGTTGTGGAGCCCACACAAAACTAGACGAGAAGATATTAATCTCAAATCAAGATAGAGAAGATATTTAGAATGCATATTATATTCATTGTTAGTAGTTTCTCATTAATTAATCAAGATAGAGTAAATTTGCCACACTATTTACTTAGGTAATAGCCTCGTAATCAACTCCCTACTTACTAGAAAGAAAATAATGTATAATATGTAAGAATACTCATAATGAAGTTGGTATTATAAGTTCTATAACCATTTAAGGGTCATTTTTACTACAAATTGATCAACTAGGCTAGTTAATATCGCATGAGTCTTGTTTCTAGTCAGCTTCTTGGTTAGCCTTTCTTTTATTAGTCTTGTTGTGGTCGACCCATGGACTTCTATAGACTTGAATTTTACTTGATTCATCAAACTTAATTCTTGTTCTCCATCTTGTTCCATCAATTTTATTATAATGCAATGCTGAAAAAAAAAAAAAGGATTTATCACTTGATATGACTCCATTTGGTATTAATATCTCCTTAAAGGTATGAACAAACTTTGATACTTTTTTATTTTGTTGAAAAATGCAAAATTTTCTTATTAGATTTCCATAGGCTCACACAGATTGTGATTTGAACACTTGGATTTGTTGCAAGTGGTGCAAGTTTCTTTATAGGTGTTATAAATGGCTTGATGGCCATATAATCAAACCTTTATAGCAACAGGTACATCCAAGAAGAACTTACATCAGTAAATATTTATAAAAGGTAAATTAGTCATAACATTTGAGGGTAAGCACATTTGAGGTCACAGCATTTGGAGAAGTGGGTCAATTGAGGTCACCATTGATAGGTGTCAACATGGGAAATATTTAAAATTAAAACTAAAAAGATATAGCATGATATGACACATGTTAATGGCGACCTTAATTGACCTACTTCTCTAAACATTGTGACATCTTTTTGACTACTCGAAACGTTGTGACCTCAAATGAACTTACTCCCTAAACGTCATGACTTCTTCTTAACCACTCGAAATATTATAACCTCGAATGAACTTACCTTCAAATGTTATAAATTTTCAATGTAATTTAACCTATTTATGAATAGATAATAAGAGCATGGATATGCTTATAAGCATTTACAACCTTATGATTGCAAAAGTTATGGGGTTTAAATTGCTATGTATGTGAAAACTCACAATTTCCTAACAACAAAAAATAGGATTAATTAAACAAAGGTCCTTATATTAGTTAATTAGGTCTTAAAATATCAAAATCCCAGTAATTTGACCCTTTAAATGGATTAATTATGATAAATTATGACATATACTAAGATAAAAAAATAGTGTTAAGGATATTTGATGTACTAAGCACATAAGTTTTCACTCAAAAATAATATAGAAAGCGTCCTTGTAGGAGGGTGCCACTATCCATGCCAATCGGACCTAAGAAGTGGAATTTATCCTTTTCTCCATCACCCAACAGCAAGTTGCTTGAAGAGGGAAACATTTAATTATAAAAACTAAAACTAAAACTTTTCTTTCTATTAATTTATAACCTATAACTTTGTAAACTTTTAAAAGCCATAACTTTCATGTACTTCACCCAATCTCAATTCTACAAGTTCAAGTGAGATTGTGATAATGTGCTCTTCAAATTAAGACTAGATCGTACAAGGTTTTGTCCAAACAAATGACAATGAGAAGGAGAACAATGACGAATGATAACACATATGGTGAAACTGTAATCTTTAACGATTTCATAAAATTTTCAAATCTCAACATTTATCTTCAATCTTAACCTATATTTGTAAATTTATTAAACTTAAATGAACATCTTCTATATGTTTTAGGTAAATATATCAAACATGCGAATCCATTTGAGGATTTCATGGATTAATTTGCAAAAAAGCTAAGTTAGGTGAGAAATTCATGATTAACTGCTCTTACAACTTGTTTCGTACGTTGTACTTTATCTAAATAATTCTTTAGGTAGAAGATCCTAGTCAAAATAATTCTTTAGGTAGGGAAGCTCAGACTTTATGTCACCTAAATAAGAGAAATACCTAAAATGAGTATTTCTTGAAAGTTCTAGTTACACTTGTATTTCTATTTCACTAAGTTTGTAAAAAATCGTATAGAGTGAAATTCCAACTTAAAATGGCAATTACTTGCTCATTTCAACTCGAAATTTCGCATATTATATATCGTTTTGATACCTACTCCAAAAGATCTATCTGTTTTTAAGGTTATTTTCTTCATAAAAAGTTATTTGGGTCTCTAAAAGATACAATACTGAATTAACACGAAAATCCTAGTCTTTAAAATATGATTTTTTCCAAACTTTTTATCAACCAAAAATCTTATAGCAAACATATACATATATATATATATATAATTGAAAATCTTTTTAATACATAGGCAACTTATATTATACACATGATTTTAATGATATTATCTTAACTAATGTTTTTTTTTTTCAAAAAATAATCTTGTCTTGATAGTTGAAAAAGTGAAGTTTAACAAAATTATATTAAGTTGTTTGGAAATATTCTTAAGTCATTAAATATGTGATATAATTTACTTTCCTTATTTCTTAAAAGATAATTTTTGATTAAAAAAACTTTAGTCTTTCTAAGTTATTCTCTATGTATACTTTACTTGGTGAATTGATTCTTAACATATTTCTCGAAAACTTGTGTTGGTCTTTGCACTTACTAAAAATGTTAGTAAGGATTTTATAATCAAGTTTTAAAGAAAATTTCACATAGAAAAATATTATTAACCTTAAGGTTTTTAATGGTAGTTTGAAAAGAAAATAAAAAGTTCCTTAGTTATTTTTGTAAAAGCTTTGTACATCAACAACAATAGAATCTATGGTGATATTTGTAAAAAAAATCTTTTGAAAAGTATTTGGTTAAAATAAAATTATAAATCTTAATGAAACTTTTCCTAGGTAGTAAACTACACGTTTAAAGTGAGTTGAGTGTTTTTTTCTTTTATTTTAAGAAAGGACTTTTTATCTCTATTAAGACAACAATTAATATGATCATATATGAATAATGAGTATGTAGCTAGTGACATGACAAAAATAATAGTAGTAAGGAAAATGGAAAATGTAAGGATGAACAAGAAATAAATATCAAGTATTAGAAGTCTTAGCTTGATTTCAAAGCTTCCAAACTTAGTCATTGGCAAGTCCAAAAAAAAAAAAAGAAATAAGAAAATCATTTTAACTTGATAAGGACAAGTCTAACACTAGAAAGACTAATTTTAATATTAAAACATGTAATAAATAAATAAATTGCAAAGCATAATAAATAAATAACAGTTATGTTAGTGAGTTTATATGCTCTAAGAAATATATATATAGATACATAAATATAGATAATATAAGATAGGAGTTAGGTTTAAAGAATAACAATAACACGTAACATAATAACAACAACATAATAATAAAATGCAATTTATTCATGAACAAGAACAAAACATGAGTATAGTGTTGCTTCTATAACAATTAAATATTTAAATAACACACACTATGGTCATGTTAAGCTACATGACATGGTAAGAAAATATAGGTTAGAAATTTACCTAAAATAGAAATATGGTTGGTAGTTAAGGAGATGTTTTGATAGTATGTGTGTAAAAAAAATGTAGGAAAATTTGAAAAGTGAAAAGAGATTTTTGGAGAGAGGATTTAAGGAGTGATTTTCGGAGAGTTTTGTTATGGTAAATGAGTGTGTGAAAAAAATAGAGTGAGATGGGGTATTTATAGAGTTTTAAGGAGGGAAAATTGTATGATTAAAATAAAATGAAAAAAATAAAATAGATGTATAGGAGGGAGAGGGTCGCCAGTTTGAGAGAGGATAGAGGGAGAGAAATGTTGTTTTTGTATTTTTGTTAATTAAAAGTAATAAGTTGTAATGTATGATGTGATTAAAGGTGTATATGAAAAGTAAAAAAGTAAGGAATATGTATGATAGAGTGTAAGAATAACTATAGAAAAAGTAGAAATAGATGATTAGTAATGAATAGTGTAGAATAGTACTATGAATAGTAGATAAGACAAATTAATGCTTGTAGTAAAGAAAATACGCGTAATTAAGCTATATATGATATTTTTAGATACCGAAAAATTATAAAACTGATATTTTTGCAATCCTTGAATTTTTACGAATTTAACAGCGTTATTAGGATATTTTTATCGTCCGATGTATTGGGCATGGTTTTCGAAAACTGATCTTATTCGAATCTGAAAGACATTAAAAATTAACAAATCTAATATTTTTAAGCTTCCTTATATTACTACAAACTATAATTCATAATTATTTCAATTCTGTTGTTTAGGGGTTAAGAGCGCGGGATTATCGGATCTAAATCTAGTAGGGTTTGTTATAGATTTGTTGACTTTAGAGTTTTCAATTGACTTCTGGTTTAGGGTTTAAGCATAAACCATAGCTTAAAATCTAGAGGCTTACATCAACAGCTACAGACCACTAGTTGAGAGTTGAAGAGACAAAGAAGTGAAAACATTTACCTTGTCGTCGGCGCGTCGTAGACCTGTTGGCACCTTAAAAGAAGGAGGACGGTGACCTTTAAGCCAAGTGCTGACCGATGAGATTTCACTTGAGTTGAGAGTTAGAGAGTGAATGAGATGAGTGAGGTGAGTAGTAAGGCAGAAAGATTAGGGTTCTAAATCTAATGTATTTATATTTTCTTTAAAAATTTTATTATATTTATATTATATTATAAATTTATACATATTTATAAATATTGAACCGGTTTACTGTCAGTTTCTGATGGTTATAAATTGAAATTGAAAATTGAAAAAAATAGAAACCATAAACCTAAACCGAAATCGATGGACCGGTTAGCCATGTTTTTTGGTTTGTTTTTTGATTTCGATTCGGTTTTTTGCTTATCGGCTTTTTTGCATAGCCCTACTTGCTCGTTGTTTGGCACAAGTAACACGGTTGTAATGAACTTAAAATAGTGGAGTGATGAGTCCACCCTATGTCTTTCATGACTACCACTAACCGCCTACTTGCCCATGACATCTGCAATCGCCAGGTCGATCATCTAAGAATACTCAATCTCTTCTTAGGAGAAGGGTAATGTCACACTCAACCATTCATTCTCCTTTAATCTGTAGGCTTATCATGATAGTTTTAGACTTAAGCAACAGAATAGCTATGTTGTGCCATATCCTGGTCCTAGGTACCACTAATCAAATTTCTATCTTTACAAGTCTTATACTCCAAACATTGATACAAAAGCAAGTGGCATATATGTTTTTTCTTTTTATTTTTGTAAAATTAGGCTTAATATTATATTTATTTTTATCATACTTCAAGCCTTATTGAGCAAAATGGGATTTCTACAAATTTTTAAATAAATAACCTAATAAAAATATTTCAAGAATAGCTATTTAGTATTAGGAAAATGATAAAACTTTACCTTTCTAATATGAAAAGTTGGAATTAAAAAAAAAGAAAAGAAAAGAAAAAAGTGCTTGAGAAAACTCAAAATTTTGGTGTTAAATTTTTCTCTAAGCCCAAGCAACACATTTTCTTCCCCAGGACTCTAAACGACAACAGACGAAGACCCACACTCACAGTTCCCAAGAAGTAGGTACAGTAGACATTTCGAAAACAACGAGAATGAACAATCGGTAATTCAAGTGAAAAATGCTTCATGCTCACTGCATTATCTGCTCGTCACTTGTAAAAAGCGAAGCAAAGCACTTCGAGGTCTAAAAATTAAAACCCTTCTAAAACCCCAAAACTTTTCATCACCGAAAAGAAACCCTCCTTCCCTTTCCCCCTTCGTTTTCTATCCAAACCAATGATTTCCTCATATACAGCAACTCTTGCTCGCCAATCGCCTGCCATGTCTCGTTTCATGGCTGTTTCTCGGGCACCTGGTTTTTCTAACTTCGGTCTCCGGATCCGAGTTCGTGCAAACCCAACTCAGATAACTGGGTCCAGGGGCTGTTTTTCCTTCCAAGATTGTTCCTTTACTGTAAATTCTGGAGTTTTGAAGAATTTGGGTCCTCTTGGAATGAGATTTGGCCAATTGGGTGTGGACCGGATTCGGTTTTCAGCTGTTTCGGATTCAGGGTCTGGAGGAACCGGTGATTATGGTGGAGGAGGAGGAGGAGGTGGTGGTGGTGGTGGTGGACAGGAGGGTGGGAAAAACTGGTCTTTCATTGCTTGGTAAATTATGCTGGCTTTTGTTTTTATTATTTTCTTTTTCTGAATTTCTGGGTTTCTTATCTGCTAAGATGCAGTGATGACGTTTGCTTTTCTATCTAGACGGCTTGGTGTGTTTCTGTACCTAAATTTCTAGTGTCTACATTGATCTGCATTGTTAACTTCACAGAGCTAGTTTCGTTTGCTTGTGATGGAATGGTTCATATTTTGCGTCGTGGGTAACATACAGATGGATTGATATACCATGTTGAGTTGTTGTCTTATTTTGTTTGCTCGTTACGGAAGCGCATAAGAACATCTTTGACAGAGCTACTTCGCTGGACCTCTAGGAATAAGGAACTCACACTTCAGCCATTGAAGGTATTCCATTTCAATGGGCTGGTCCTTGTACACAGATGCTGATGCATTAATTTTTAAAACTCCAATACTTAGAGCGTTTTAGAGTCTGTTTGTTTCATTATATTCTGGTTATTTTATCGTATTTTTGTTGTTTTCAAACTAATATTTATCAGGAAACAGATGCCGATAAAAAACTAATAGTTTTATTCATAAATAGATCAAACAAATACGATACATATATGATACAGATAAGTTACATATACAAATTAAATATAGATACAATGCAGATAAAAATCAGACAATAAAACAGATTTTTAATTTAGTCTTATTCCGGTTAGGGCTATCTAAACCCATAAGAGATGATACATAAAAAGTTCATCCGAATAATTCATCTTTAAAAATGACTAATATTAAAGGAAGGAGTTTATTAAGCATGCTCTCTTGGTATTTCAACGACTCATAAGCATCCTTCCCCACCCGTAAAGATGCTTTAACAGCATCTAGTCCAGTTTTCAAGCTCTTTTATTGTGCATTTGAGGAAAATTTCCAATCACCAGTCTTTTAAGGAAATGTTCTTTACATGTGGTACAAGAAGATTGACTATTGTTGTATCTCTGTTTCTTATGTCCACAATTTCCTGTCGCAATTGATTATTCTCATCAGTAGCATGATATCTAGTAAGTTCTGTTCTGTCATGTTGCTTATATGTATTGGTATTGGCTGTATATAGGTATCTTGGCCTTCTCGCAAAGTATCCTGTGCGGACTAAGGCTGTTACATCTGCATTGTTGACTTTTGTTGGAGATTTAATATGCCAGGTAAAGTGGATTCTGGCATGTGAAGAACTCATATGTATAGTCTTATTTTTGCATACCTGTTTTGGTGTTGGACTTGGTATGTATCGATTTTTCAAAATCCTACTTGTTATAATTGGTTTTTTTTTTTTTTTTTTTTTTTTTTTGGGGTTGTTAAGAAGCTCGGTCTATCAATGTTTCGAGTTCATTTGAAATAATGTTAGAGAACCATTGTTTGAAGAATCATGAGGTTACATTATCCATGTTGCTTTGTAGAAGAATCAAAGATGTCCTGGTAACTGCATTTTGAAACTATCCTGTGAAACTAACTGTATCAGTATGTTTTGAAGTCATTGTGAGGCCTCTTTACGTGCTCTTCTTACTAGACTGACATTTCAATCCTTGCGGACTCAGAATTTTTCATAATGGGACCCTGTCTTTCATGTAGAGTGTAGGCTCCCGATGTCTAACAATGGGATAATTGAATCGAAAGACCTTCATATCCCTTAGATTCCAAATTTTTAATAAAAAGAATAATTAACTTCTAATGATGGAGAGACTGCTGGAAACTTCTGGTGTAATGGATGTAATGTTGTCTAGGCCAACTATCCAAGAATGATGCGCATTGGTTACCTCAAATATTTTGTTAATTTAGAGTTTTTTTAATCCTTATTATTCCAACAGCTTACGCTTTGACTAAGTGAAACTAGAAATTTTATGTCTCAGCTTGTCATTGATCAAGTGCCATCACTGGACGTGAAGCGAATTTCTTTGTTTACTTTTCTTGGACTTGTTTTAGTGGGTCCAACTCTGCATTTCTGGTATGCCTCAGATTTAAAAGATAATTGTGCTTATGATAATATGCTTTTTCCATAATATGTGCACCTGCGTATATTATCCTATTATTATTGGGACTGGAATTTTATCTTGACATATATATATATACACACACATATATATATTTACTAAATGTGTGCACTGTATTCATATCTTCATTCTCTCTTTAGATTTTTCAGTTTTTCAGTAAACTGTATCTGTTATTAGTTATCTAATGCTGTGGCCTTGCATTGTTATTAAACATCAGCAGAATCTAACATGTGATACTTTAAGAGAAACAATTATGGATGTCCTTTCAGAAACTGTTTTTAAATGGTGTCTAAATTTACTGCAAACTCCAATTATAATTTAGATTCTAAGCATCCCTGTCTGTTGACCTGATTTTTGGATATTTACACGGCTTATTATTCTTACAGGTACTTGTATTTGAGTAAGCTGGTAACCACCCCTGGTGCATCAGGTGCTTTTAAGCGCCTTATACTTGATCAGGTGATGCAGCATTCTCAATTATTTTGTTGGATTATGTGAACACCGCCTTTCACTGATGTGCCATTCTGCTCTTAATGGAATTTGACTTTATTATAGTTTATTTTCTCTCCCTTGTTCATTGGAGTCTTCCTCTCAACGTTAGTTACACTGGAAGGCAGGCCATCACAAGTAGTACCTAAGCTCCAGCAGGTATTGAAAAATTATGTCTCTTTTTGCATTTTGAAGGAGCCAACTTAGCCATGATTCATCTAGAGGATAGTAGGGTGAACATCTTTCTTTGGTAGCTTTTACTATTTATCATGATAAATTTGTGGTGTTTCAGGAATGGTTTTCTGCTGTACTTGCAAATTGGCAGCTTTGGATCCCTTTCCAGTTTCTTAACTTCCGATTTGTTCCCCAGCAATTTCAGGTTCTCTTTTGCATGCTTTAATTCTTTCTGTATTTTCTTCATAGCTAACGTGCTGTGGTGTGTCATAAGCACTAGGTCAATGGGATAGGGTGTAGGGACAACTTCAACAATTCACAAAACCATGATGATGACATCTTCACATGGCTTAATCTTAAAAAATAGGGAAAACCTTAACATGGTGATGATAGAAGCAGAATTGACCTTGGTAATCTCATAACTCACCATAACTATTCTTAGCTAAGCATTTCCCATCATGTGGGATTGGCCATATTAATCCTATTATGTCCTTGATCTTGGCCAATGATCATTTTCTTTTAAAATCTGATTCAAAGAAAATTTTCCAAGAGAGTTTCCGTCCAAGTCTTCTTAAGGTTTTTGACTTCCATATTCAAATTTTACAGATGCTTTACCTACCATCAGATGGTGCAAATTTCTCATTGCATCAACCTTCTGCTTCTCATTTCCTACATAGTTGCCTGGTCTATGCAACCTCATATATTTTGGGTTGAATAATCTTATTCTGTGACAAGAAAAACAATGAGATCATGTATGCTTTTGCTCTTCTGGATTCTGATATATTTTAAATAAGACCAAAACATCGTTTAAACTACTATTTTAGCACATCATAGCATATAGTGATCAAACTCATTGCTATTCCTTGCCATACTTGTATTTCTCACTTCTCCCTCTTCTTGAAGAGTTTACAAAGGGAGAGGGGAAGGTGACGAGTCCAAACAAAGTTTATAACAATGTACGCCAAGTGACTTGGTCCAGCTTTTTGAGCCCTAGTACTTGTGCTTTTGGAGTACATGCTTTTGAATGTTCCTTATTTAAATTTTGCTAACATTAAGCTGGTTTCCCTTATTGGGCATAAAGAATTTTTAATCATAAATAATATATGAAATATTTTAAATTTGAAACTTCAATAACTAAGAGCAAATCCTCAAACCAGTGGGTTGAATTCTATCAAGGGAAAAATGAAAACAATGAATCCATGTGAATATTTGTTGTTTTGGCTTGTAGAAATTGTCATCCCCTTTTCGTAATCAAGTGGATGCATCCAGTTTTACCTTGCTTGTTTGTATTGGCCATTCTTTTTATTGATATAAACATTTTGTTTAATTTTAGGTGCTTGCGGCGAACTTCATTGCTTTGGTTTGGAATGTGATTTTGTCATTCAAGGCTCATAGAGAGATCGTTCAAAAATAGGTATCCTTCAGCTTTCAAGCAATTAACTTTTCATTTTTAGATGAACACAACTCTGCAAAATTTGTAACTTTCGTATGCCTTTGGTTATCTCCCTAGACATATTTTAGCAAGCATATATACTTTGAATCCAAGAAATTAAATGTATGATAATGCAAGAAACTCGCGTATTTTGGGTTTCAAAGCAAACTAGCTTGGTTTGTTTTGTGATTTCCCCCCTTTTTCCTTCTTTCTTCATATGATCAAGTGAAGAGCAGGACTACTTATGGCTATCTTAAACAGTCAATCTGTAGAATTATTTATTCAGTCAATTGAAGCAAAAATATCACCTCAATTTCTTGCACCTTGGAACGATGTTGCCTCAATTTTTAGCTTTATATTTTTCTGATGTATCTTGGAATGTTTCTTTTTCCTGATGGATGTCAAAAGAGTGATTTTTATCTGGACCTGCGTATATCTAGATGTTATATGCTGTGTTCACTTTACAGTGCGGACTGCAGATTTTGTTACCAACTGGACTGTTTACGCGAGTCCATCAACACCATTAGACAGATTGCAAAGCCTCCTTAAGAAAGGACATTGTTGAAGGCACAGATAACTTTGTTTTGCTTTACCCTTTGTCCCAACTATTTTTCAATGACCTGAAGTTTCCTCAGCATAGTAAAGTAACTAAGTATGGTAAGGCATTAGTTTACAGTGAGTTTTTGCACAATAGTTGTTTCGTTTTCCATACTTCGAACCTTTAGTCAGGATTCACGATTTCTAGCGCATATGTTTCTTTTGTTATTTTGTTGTTGTATAACTGTAACTTAAAAAACTTTAATGTTATATTTCTTCTCTATCAAAGTTTCCTCCCCAAATCAAGTCATGCTCCTTTCAAAAAGTTGTCCTTTAAATTTGCTCAAAATTTTTCCCTCAGCTATCATTTGTCAAGTTGAGCACTTTGTTAAACCTGGTCATAGGATGAGGAGGTATGACCTACTCCAGTTGAATGGATTTGTTATGGTGCAAGGTGAAAGGTGCAAGGTGCAACTGCTATTTCTTTATTGATTAATTACACCCATCTGGTTAGTAAATTCCAAAATTCCTAGCTCCTGTGTTACGGTAGAGCAGGTGAAACTGAAGTCTCATTTATCTTGCTAAGTGTTTCGATCTTCCCGAAAACGATCGTCTGTTTGATAGGGACATTACATTATCGGACCAATTCAACTTGACAGTTGCAGGTGAATAACTAGCAATTTCATCTCAAAGCAATTCGACTAGACTGGAGACAATGGGTACTCTCTTTTTTTTTTTTTTTTAATAATAATTATTATACGTAGTGTGCAAGTATCAATAAATTTTTTCTATTTCCTTTTCCTTCTATTTGTTTAATAATTGAGGTTTTGGCTAAGAGTAACCATGATTCATTACCTATGCTCATTTCAGCATGTGCTTGATTATGTTTAGGTAATCTTAAAACTGTACGATTTGGAAAATATAGAATTATCTATTACTATTAGGTAAATGTTCTTCGTTCGTGTAAAAAAAAAAAAGTATTGACATGGCAATTGAATGTTACCTTATTGTATTCCACTCTCTCTTAAAAAATATTTTCATGTCGGTTATACTTATCTAGGAAATTCTATGGTCCTATCGGGATTGGTCATATTGATAATCTAGTAGCTTACATCATACTCAATCATGATTGAATTATTAAAATAGTTAATATTTTAATTATTATATTTATTTTAACGGTTACATATATGATTGGATGGTTACTTATATTCTTAAACATAAACATGTGTTTATAGTTTTTCTTTTTTCTTTTTAACTGCATAATTATTTTGTAATTAATATTTTATATATTTGATATTTTTTTTTAAATTTTACACACGCTTCACGGTTGCATTACCTATTAGTATATTTAACGAGAAAGACAATGTATTTGAATGTATAAACTATCTTATATTGGATTTCCAATTAGATGAATCATTTTACTTATCGTACCGCTATGTTTCTTCATACAACTTTTTCCCTCCTTTTGATTTGAGCATTCAGTCGAGTCTGTGATTTTTGAAATTTGAGCCAAAAACTGCAAATTTAAATTGAATGAGGTGGTTTTCCATGATGTAATTTTTTATTTGTCATGAAAATTAAGGTAATAAAGTTATTTCTTTTTCTTTTGATCATATTAAAATTTTTTTTGCCCCCAACTAATATATATACACATTACAATTCTTGGTAGAGGGAAAAATTTAGTTTGATCAATCTGTTTTGGAGACTAAAAGCGCTTAACAAGTCAATGGAAAAAATGATATGCTTTAATTTCAGATGGGATTCATAGGTCAAGGGGTTTTTTTCGTTTTTCTGTTTTAATGAAACGATTGATGATAGAATGATGAAACCACGGAATGGGTTACATGTTCTCATTTCTCAAGACAAAACATTGGTCTACGCTACGTCTACCGTCCTATGAACTTTTATCGCTAATGTGAGGTCACGTAGAACAAGGTATATATTTATTTAATATTGATGCATTTTAGAAAAAATAAAAAAAATGTTTTTGGTTAGAGATAAGTTTGCTTTGTCATTATTTGTCGTTTTGGTTTTTTTATTTTATTTTTTTAATAGATTATTGTTAAAAATAGATATCAATAAAAAATAGATATTTTTATTCATAAACTTATTAAATAGATCAAATATTGATATGAAATAAATATGATATAAATATAATATAGATATTAATGAAAAAGATACTGATGCAGATACTAGTAAAAAACTGACGATTTAAACAAGGTACTAAAAACTCCGCCCATTTTAAATAGTGGATTTGCTTGTCTGAATCTAATACGGCTTTTACTTCATAGTCGTCTTGACGTTGCGATATGTAAGCGTTAAAACTGTTCAACGTTAATTCGAAGACTTTGAAAAAAAAAAAATAAAATAACAAAAGAAAGAGAAAAAGGCATTTGGATATAGAGGTAAGTAAATTCTACACGTAACACAATTCTCCTAGGCAGTAAAATTTTATTAGGATGACTTTTGAGTTTTAGGGCTGAAAATGAGAAACATGATCAAATTCTAGAACATATATATACGTCAAGTCTGTTGCTCTCCACCCCTACAATTTCGGTACATTCCATTAAGGGATCTCTATTAAAAATTTAATTGATTCCTTATATTCATATCTTATTGGTTTTTTCTTCTATTTATTTTTTTTCCTCCGATAATCTCAACATTATTTTAACGATTTCAAGAGGTTGCTGGTATTAGTGGTTCGTAAATAATCGTATCTGATAATAAAAGGTCAAAAGCTAAACGGCAGCGACTGACAATTAGTTGTAATGGTTAATAACCACAAAAAGTACTCGTGAAAAATAATTTCTTTTTCTTTTGAAAATGGAAATCATTCTTCTTCTTTTTTATTATTGTTTTTTTTTTTTTTGGTAACAATTGACCAGCACTTGATACTTTTGGGGATCATTAGCTGATTTTAAAAGTGCTGTGAGACTCAGATTAACCCATATAATTCAATTTGATTGAAATTTGACTCAACGTTGGAAACATTTTGGTTCATCTGCAGTTTAATCATGATTCAACCCTTAACTATCAGGTTTGTTCGATTCAAATTCTTGAAATGGGTTTAATAAAATTAGTTTTTAAAAGCTGTTAATAATCCAGACCTCTTGACGTGATTTGATTGATCCAAAACTTTAGTTATAACAATGGGAAAAAGAAAATTTCGAACATGCTTGCCATCATAGAAATACACCTTAGTCCTGTAATGTTTATAATAAAACCAATGTGCTCGTTTATAACCGGAACCCATAGGCCATGTCGGTTTGAAAGTTGCCTAATCCAGCGATCTACTTCTTCTGCTGGCCAAGCAACCGCCCACAATATATTTTTTCATTAAAAAAAATAAAAACATAAAAGCTCTTTTAATGAGAGAGGCGACGACTGACCAAGGTCAAATGACACGTCAACACACCATCTCATCTTTATTTTGCACCTTAAAAACTTCTCGTACAATCTTTCTAAGTCAACGTTACAACCTCCCCCACTACCTTTTATAAATGTTTCTTTTTCTCTCTCTTCAAATCCCACCTCATTGCTGACGTTAGCAGGTTTTCCCTGAGGTCGCCCGCGGAGGATCTTAGCCTGATTCCATTGCTGTGGGTAGTTCTTCAGTCCTCTTGGGTCATCTTATCTGACGGTGGAGAAATGTGGACCCTGGCACGTGGGGTGGGGATTTGCTTTACGTTTAAGTCAAAGTGATGCATGTGAAGGAGATGAGGTAGACGATGACCAGGGGAGGGGTTGTACAAACTTATGTACTTCTGAATTGCCCATCAACTTTGACCATGAATAATATTCTTGTTTTTTTTTTTTAATTAAAAAGGAAAAAAAGTGAAAAAAAAAAATTAAAACGACCTGTACCGCTTGTTTCAGATTTTACATTTAATACCCAATAAAGATGCCGAAATTAAGATGAAATGTGAACCGAATTTCAATTCATTCTCTGTACAATAAGTTTGAAAGTTTAATCAACTATACCATATATTTTATCAATTATGATTTGAGTTTGGATAAATAAGAAACAGCAAACTTAACTAAACTAAACCATGTAAAAGGTTGGATCTGTTAAGTTATAGTATCATTTGGCCAATAAACAAGTTACAATTTAACCAAGCTCGAGTTTAATGGGATCGATATTAAGCTAAAACTTTCCAAGTTGGGAGAGAAAAAGTGGAGATCTTTTAATATATTAGTAATAATGGATTATGCTATCCTAGAGTAGTCATTATCTGCTCAAGTTGGAGTGAAACTTGATATTTGTTTGTATATATAATAATTAAATTACTTATTTAGTTTAATAAACTCATAATAAGCCTATTGAAGTTTAAGTATACATCTTGTTTTGTTAAAATTGATCAAGGTCAAATAATTTCGGTTTAAAGTTAAAGCAAATGAATTAGATTTATCAAGTTACACTATAACTGATTTTGAGACCTACAGAATTTTTGGAGTTCAAGATAAATTATGAACTAGGTTATGGATCTGTTTGGCTAGCTATTTTTGGTAGATATAAATCATTTTTTAGAACTTTTTTTTAATGAATTTTTATCAAGAAATAGATATAAATAAAAAAAATTAACAATTCTTATAAAATGATTAAATATAAATAAAATATAGATTCAATACTAATATAGAGAAAAATAGACCATCTAAATATATTTGGGTCCATTTTGAAAAATCCAACGCATCCCCATCCGACGATGGTATTTTCCAGGGGGGATAACTAAGATCAAGTGGGATAAAATAATGTATGGAGGTGCACTCATTGTAAAGATTTCTTTCTAGAAGAAAAGCTAGACCATGATCATCCACGCAAATGGTTTACGTTGACATTAATAAAAATTTGATCTAATCTAGAAACCCGTTGCTCTCACGAAGAGGCATGCTTCAATTATTAGGATAAAGATTCCAATGAAAGCTTCCTTTACGCAAGACACACCATCTATATACGTTTAAGTTAGATAAGATAGTTTATTGGATATATATTTGAATATGATATATAAATATGAATCAAAAGTTAATTGTAGGTGCTTTTAATTTGTTGGTTTTACGTGGTTTTGATATTTGTTTTAATTAGATTATTTGATCAAAAATAAAATATAAATAAAAAATAAATATTTTTACTTATAGATAGACTATATAAATAATAAATTAGATACAAATACAGATCATACATGGATAAAAATAGACCATCCAAATAGACTCTACATAATATGTATAAAATATGGTTAGTAATTGTTTTGAAAAATATTTATTTCTACCATAAGTATGTAAAAAAAATATTATTATTTATTTATTACGTGTAATATTAGTGGAGTATTTTTTTTCATATTTTTTATTTCCCAACTCACACTCGTTTTCATAGGGTAATCCAAACACAAGCTTTTTAATGAGGTGAAATTCCACATGAAGATTATTTTTTTCTAATCTGGTTTGATTGTACGTACCAAGTGTAATTTTCATTGCCTACGTTATCGCACCCGTCATCCCCTTCCTTAAATTAATATTAAATCAAACTCCATTCTATTTCTCAAAATATTCCTCTCCAACTGTTTAATGTCGACACCTTGCTTTTGTTTATCCTTGAGGAAAAAGGATTTTTACTTAGTACTACACGTTACTACTATAATTATTTGATATATAATTTATATATATATGACTGTAGAATGGAAAATTTTAAAATTAATTGCAAACCGCATTATTAATCCATATCATATGTATTAATATATTATTAGTTTTTATATGTCACATTAAAAAAAAGGATAATATATAACACACGATATAAATGAGTCTTTTCTTCTAATAGGAACTAGGAATTATATGGCAGCTGCCATGAAAAATTATTAACCATGACCAAAAATACTTTCGATTTTAACTTGTTTTGTGATAATTATTCCAAATTCGATTCGGCAGCTAAAACTAGAAATTTTGAGTTCTAATCTGACCAAGGACGATGTGAGAGTCGAGTAATATGGAAAGACCATATGAATTGTACCCACAATGTCAATAACTTTCCACTGACATCTTTAACTAGTGCTTTTACTGGTTTTCTTTCTTTCTTTCTTTATTTCTTTTTTAATTTACTTCTATTTTATTTGCAATACATCTTTTGTATCTAGTTGAAAATTGATATATAAAAGAATTATCGATTTTATTTTGCTTTTATCTCTTTCATTTATTATATAAAGATGGCAAGTACTAATTACCATATGAGAGTTAAAAAAAGTTGAAATGGATGTTTGGTAAATTTTATTATGTATTGTTATTATCTAGCGGCTCATACTATATTTAACCATAATCGAATCACTAAAAAAGTTAATATTCTAATTACTATATTTATTTTAACGATTAAATAGTTGACTAGACAGTCCATAGAAGCTTCGTTTTTTCATTTTTTTTCTAAGAAGTAGTTTAATGAATATACTTTAATTAAGGAAGAAAATAGTCTTCATTTCATCATCATAATCTAAATAAAAGGGGTAATCACTAAATAAGTATATATTTTTATGGAAGGATTTATTAGCTACTAAGTTTTTTAAAAGGGGCATGTAAGTATTTATGCTTTCATTTATTATATTATATATTTTTTTTATCATATTTGACATTAATATAGTTTAAGAAAATATTAAAACCATTTAAAAGAAAATTCAAAACTAAGGAGCCTTAGTTTGTTGAATCTCAAAAGCAAGAATGAGGAATAAAACAAATTCAAAATAACTTTTTTTTTGGGGCTTAGAAACTTAAAGGAAATGAAGGTTGTGATTTCGCATAATCTATAAAATGATTGGAAGGGACTAAATCTCATTGTTTTATTTGGCTAGTCATGATGTTAATGGTTTTAATTCAAAATTTATTTGAATCGTGTTTTTTGTTTGTTTAATGGACGTCGCTTTTATCATTATAATGATAATAACTCCAAAGCATTTGAGATTATGCGTCAATTAAGATAGATTATTTATTTGTCTGCATTTAATTACGTAGTTGAAAACTTATCGACAAAAAAAAAAGGTTTCATTTTCTATATTTGTTTCACTTGCACGCCTTTTTCACAAAAAGATAATGTAGAAAATGGTATATAAACTTCACAAAATATTTAATCAGGTATCTAGAGTTTGGTTGTGAACAATTTATTACTTAAAATAAGTTTTCCTATACATTTTTCTTACTTGAAGTTTGGTTTTGAATAAATTGGCATCTGAAATAAGTTTTCCATATATTTTTTCTACCTGAAACAAGTTCAATTAGGTAGGATAATTGTACACAAAACTTGTTTTAGGTACTAAATTATTTAAAACCAAACTTTATATATCTTATCGAACTTTTTTAAAAAATTTAGTTACTATTTTTTACATTAACCCTTTCACAAATATCAGGTGGAATTTCAGAGGAAAATGCATAATTAAGAACATAGATATTAATTATTGGCATATTGCCACCTAATAAATATTTTCCAGAAATAACTGGCCAAAAAAATTAGATAAATATAAATTACAATAAAATAATTATCAAATTATCATCATGTAAATTTCATGTGAAGCATGCAACTCTTGAATTTGCATATGCAAGCTTGCACATAAATTGCATCTATGATGTGTAATTTATGTATTTTCACTCGAGGTATTATAATTGTAGAAGTGATTGAGTCGCATCTAGCCCATATGGTTTATTTGTTAAAAATAAAATCATATATACAAGATACGATTTACGATTAACAAATTGATAAGTACTATTATAAATTGTATTTATGTAATTTTTTTTATGATCAATAAACATGTGTTTTATCCAAATTTTTCCTCACTAATAGGCGACTACATAGTTGGACACCATATATCAGGATTGCAATTTTGTAATAGAACAAGGACCTTCCTTCAAATCCGCAAAAATTTTCAGATCGAAAAAAAATTTTGTTAGACAAGGATTACATTATCTTTCTCAATATTTTTCAACCACAGTCGGAAGCAAAGGGATCCTTCCAGTGACTCCAAAAAAATATTTTATAGTGATATGGTAGTTCTTATCCCTTTTTTTTTTTCCTTTGGACCATGTATATATTTGTTTTCAACATCTACCCCTCCTATTTTACATTTTCAATCTTTCAAACTTTAATAAAAAAAGCAGTTGTCCATCAAATCTATTTAAATAATTGTTTTAATAAAATAGTAATATTAAATATATTTAATTATATAATATATATTAGAAAAAAAAATACTAAATACGCTTAATTGTACAGTATAATAAAAATAGTTAAAATACAAACATAATTTATGAATACTTCAAGGCCAAGGCCAATTAAAGCCTAAAACATGTATAGGATTGACAAAAAGATAAAATTGACAGATATGACGGAAATCCTACATTTATAAGGATATAAGTATATTAAGGTCTCAATAGAAGGAGAAAAAAAATCGAGAATTCATATTAAAAAAGTAAGTACGTGTTGATTTTCCCTTTTTCTTTTAATTAAGTTATCCTGTCATGTTTTCCCTTTTAGCCAAGAGTTAAGTAGTAACTTTCGGATTGTGATCTCCAACTTATTTAAGGATTTTAACAACTTGTTGTGTATGTATTTAGAACTCCTAAATTTGATAATTAATTGTTGGTGTACATCCCCAGAGTAGTGGGAGCATTAAGGCGTTGGTGGTGGGCACTGAGTGATAATTATAAGTTCAGAAACTTTAGGAAAGAATACGTAATTGGAATCATAAAACAACTCATTTAATCTAGTACTTTTTTTCTGTCTAAACTCCTTTCTTCATTATTTACTAAAATAGGTTCTAATTGAAATTAACTGCTTAAATAACTCTCTTAACTCATATGTTTTAAATGTGTTTTATATGTACCAAAGAATCACTTCTTCCAGATGCGAGACATGTGAAATATTGTTTGTTACGAACTTGCATATAAAACATGAGAGATAAGGACATAAGGTCAATTTGCATTCTTAATATGTGAGATACATATTGTCTTCTACATGCTATTGTGCCACCGAAGAGAGCTTTAGTTAGAGAAAGAGAGAGAGTAATAGAAGAGAGAGACAGTATAGTAAAAAAGGGTGAGAGTACCTAGGAGAGAGCTTTAACTGGAGAGGTAGAGAGTAACTATTAAATCATTCAACTATAAAAATGTGCTTCTTGCTTGAGTGTAACTATTGGTAATAGGTAGAGAGTATCTGTGTTATTATCGCGACAACTGATGATCCTAGTATGGTGTTATCCTCAGTGGAGTTGTACCAAAAAAGGATCTAGGTATATTTAGGTTGTGCCGGCGTCATGACTATTCGAGAATACCTAATAACCAATGTATATACATATGTAAATATCTATGTGTACTTTGACATATAAAGTTATCCATGTGTTGATTGCTGGATTTAAGGAAATAGATAATTAAATGGTTGACTGTTGCATTCATATGACAACGATGCATGTGAGTTTGCCCCTATTTGTATACACAAATGTGTTTGTTGGTATATCATACTAAGCTTTGGCTCATATTTTTCTTTTTCAGGTATAATTGAGACTCCTATAGCATTGGATTTGTCTAGATATGATATTATAGTAGAAGATGGGGAGAACACTAGTGATGAAGAGTATTTAGCTTATTATTAAGTTGATGTGTAATGTTAGGCAGACGAAGACTCTAATTTGACTATACTTGTATATGCACTAAGCCATTATGATAGCGCTTGGACCCAGTTGATGGTTGTACAAATAGTTAGTTTTGATGGACTTTCCTCTGAGTCATCGATTTATGTGGTTATGTAGTTTGTGATTATTAGTCTATTGGAAGCTTGATATTATGTGTTGTTGACTTGTTATAAATGTTAGTTGTATTTGTGATTAGATATCATTAATAGTATTTGGTGTTGTTATAGTAGGTCTTGAGTCTTTCTTGAGTCTTTATACGTCTATAATTTATATGGATACGTAATAGGTTATAAACACCCTTTAAGTTTAAGGTGTTATAATATATGACACTAAGAATAAAAATGAAATGAAGAGATGGAAAAAGAAAATATTTATAATTGATCTACGTACTTAGTGATGAATGAAAATGATTTAAACACATAAACACTTTAAAATTTTGATGAAATAATAGTAATAATTTGAGTTCTAATGTTTTGTAGAACAAAAATTCTGGATTCTTTCACTCTAATAGATAAAAAGTCCTAACCGTTTTACTAGTTATGTTACATTGGCATTTTGTGATAAAAATTCTAAATATTTTACCAAAGATCCGAACCCTTTTCCCAAAAACACTATAAAACTTTCTTTTTTGCTTAAGATTAACATAAGCACCACTATAATTAATTATTAAACTTTTTATATTACGTAAATTATTAAATTATAAGATGCATAATTGGTAATCAGAATCATAAGTGAATTGCTAGAAGTTGCTCTCCATCATACCACTTGTTATCTTCAATTGCCTCCAATTACTAGGGAGTGCACTGTAAGGGTTGAATCCACTTTATTTTCCTAGAAACAAAATAGTGAAGTTAGACATCTCTAGGGTTGGGTATGGAAACTATAGACCTTGAATTGCCTTGCTAGGGGGCAGGGTGGGTCTAACCTATGGACCCGCAGATCAGAATGGGTTTAAACTATCCCCTTAAAAAAAGTTGAAGAAATAAAAATTCTTAAATTAAACTAATTTTTAAACTTTAAATATAAAATGAGCCTAAGAATATACTACTCTTTTGTCATGTTCATATAATACTATCAAGGACATGCAATTATTTATATGCAAACACATCCCTATTGGGTTGAAGTATTAGCAGTATAGACTAGAGTAATACTCTAAAATAAATAAAGTTTACAAAAGAAAAAGAAGTAACACATTATTAGTGAGATTATTCTCTTAGTAGCACTCTATATAAAGTAGGAGACATTGTTTTGAATTATATTAATCATGTTGTTTAACATCATATTAAATATTGTAAATAGATAATAATAATTTTTTTCATATGGAAATTAGTCTAAATATTAAATGTTATTTTAATTTTTTTACTATTTTTATCTTATATTATTTTTTTCTTGTTTTATAATAAATATTATATTATATATATTTTTAAAAAATTAGTTGAACCTGCCGAGTCAAACTAGTCCCGCTGTGATCAAGTTGAGTCATGTTTGGTTCGGACTTGATTCAGGAATGTGTAAGTAAAGCTATCTATAAAAATTACATTATATATATGTATTTTTTAAAAAATCTAGTTGAACATGCCAGGTTAAACTTGTCCGCTGTGATTGGGTCGAGTTGTGTCCGGTTCGGACCCGACTCAGGGGATGTGGAAGTAAAAATTATCTATAAAAAGAGGGGATGGGAGTAATCTATTGCTGATATCCCGCTTGAAACAACCATTGTGCTAAGTCTACGGATCGTCAATTTCATGTTCTGTTGTACTTGGTCTTTCGCATGCCCGATTGTCCGTGGTAATTAATTACAAGTTGGTAATTGTTGTAAAGCGAAGAGGTGAGAGAAGATTTGAAAAAAAAAAAAAGTGTATATATATATATATATGGGGCAAAGTATTTATCAACTTTGGACTTTATACTTCTAGTATATGACCGGATCAAAGACGATATTCAAATTAGTTTATCAATCCACATTTCAAAAGGGATCATATTAACAAGAGGTATAAAGACTCGAGTCAACTAGTGGCCTACTTAAAATTAATCACTTAATGCCTTACAGATCGATTGCAATCTGATCACATGAATTATATATAAACCAGCTTTTTGACTTAGTAAAAATCTGTAGGTTGCGGCACAAATAAATTAATTAATTTTACGGTCAGAAATTTTAGACACAAATTTATTAAATATTGTCAAATGGTAAGTATAAAAAAAATATTATTCCAATTTATAAGGCTGGATACGGGGCGAAGAATTCAAGACCATTACACGATATAAAATAGAAATTGGGGTTATAAAAAATGATTGTAAGGAATTTGAAATGTGTTATGTTCTGTCTCACATCCGTGTCCACTTGTGCTGTCGATTTAAGTTAATAGATTTTGTCAAAGGAAAACAAAGTATCCACATTCCTGTCAGGTGTTAGCTGTAATTTAAATTTTAAAGGAGACCCACAGACGACTTTTAAGAAGTAGACAAACGTCATTTAAAATTTTTTTAATTAATCTCCTTAGAAAAGAGACAAGAAAGACTAGGGATAATACAGAATCACGAAAATGGAGTCAACAGTGCCAGAATAAATAGAAAATATATATATATTATATGCATATATAAATAATATATTTAGAATTAATGGGTCAACTGTAGAGCACAAAGAACATTGAATTATTAATAATAAAAGATCTTTAGCCCACAGAAACCGTCCCATTTTACAATGTGAGACTTCCGAGTTCCGATGTTTTTTTTAGTTCATGGCCCAATTTTATGTTTTTGCCGCGTTTGTTTATTTGTTCTTGCAATTCCCCCTTCTAGTTTTAACCGACTCCAATGGTTAATTAACTTTCCCTATAAAATAAGAGAAAAATCGAATTTCAATTTAATAAAATTGTATTAGAATTATAATAATTATTGACTATCAGTATATTTATTTGTTATAAAAATTAAAATAAGTAATTATAAAAGTAAAAATAATATATCCATAATATTCATTATCTTTAATTATATATATATCTATATAAAAGAAGAGTACTTATAATAAAAAATAAAAAAATAAATTATAATTCGTGTCTTTAAGATACGGATTACTATTAATTATTTTATACAATTACTTTTTTTAAATAAAAGACATAATAATAACTTTACGTATAAAGAGTAAAAAATGGATGGTATTCCCTCACGTGGACATAATTTTATTATGAATTATTTTCCTATTTATTATTTTAGATGATAACATCATTGATACATTCCAATAAACAATAGTAATTTTACTTAAAACGAATAAAGAATAGATAGCTACTCTACGGTAAGACATAATTTTATAACCATAATAACATTACTCTCCTGCTCAAATCTCGGGTCTGTTTGTTTAGCTTTTTTTGGATAAATATATGCTTCAATCTTATTTTTAATAAATTATTTATTAAGAAATAAATATAAATAAAAAAAAATTGATAGTTCTCATAAAAAAATTAAATATGTATATAATTTAAATAAAAATCGAATATATTTACACATATCATTTTGATATGATACGTATACAAATAAAAAACAGACCATCTAAACAAACCCTCTATATTATAATGCTCCATTAGACAATAAGGCAAAGAAAATATTAAAAAGAAAAACAAATACCACTGATAAAAACGTACAAAAACACTACTGATATATTTAAAATATAAATGATTTAAACCTGACTTCAGCATCTACTAAAAACTATTGCAGTATTACTCCGTTCTAATAGGAATGCAATTTAAGTACTAATTTTAAACTTTCGAGTTTTTTTTTTTTTTTTAAAGAACAAAATATTATAAGTCTAAATAAAGCCAAAGTATAGCCTTTAGTAGGTTTTTGTCCAATTCTTTTATTCTACCGTTAAATCATGTAATAAACTAAATGGTTTTATTAGTAGGACCAAGAATACCATATTATGCAAATTACAGTTGAGGCACCTGCAAACGGTTCAACAACTGGGCCATCATCGGGAATTTTTTTTTTTTTTTTTTTTAAGGAAGCCTCCGAGAATGAGATAATAAATCAAATTCACCTTTATTTATTGTTTTCCATCATATAATAATTAACGCACGCAACTCCCAAAATCTTAAGACTTAATCATGGTTGTTCATCTAACTAACATATATATATATATACTAGCCAAGTAGCCTTCTAGCTGATTACATGGTTTTTTTTTCTTTTTTAACCTTCAAACTAAAGCAAACATTATTCAAGAGAAACATTAATATTTATATCTCATAATATTAACTGTATTTAGTGTCAAGTTAAATGTATTAATGGGAAATTGTTCAAATTATATATAAGCCAACATTGCAAAATTAAAGATAATTAAAAGCTATAAATTAAGATAGAGAGAATAAAAACAACTATATAAAGATAAAAACTATTGAGCACATGGCCTCCCAAAAATATCAACAAATCCACCCCCCGACCTCGTAATTTAAATAAACGAGAAATTAAAAAAAAAACTAAATAAAAACTAAACAATACGCATAACAAAATAAAAATATAATAAAAAAGAGAAAGAAAATCTATCATATTCTATTCATATGGCATTCCACGACTCTAGAGTGGGAAAGCACGCAAAAGAGTCAAAATCCAACGCCCCACCAGCACATCCGCCTTCAGCCACCGCTACTGGCGGAGACACATAAGACAAGGGGCCAGACACCGCCGACGGGGTTGCTGCTGCTGCTGCACGGGTGGGCCCTACATCAACGTGAGTCTCTTCCACTTGTTGGTCCAATAGAAACGCTGACGTGTCAAGGGTAGGCAAAATGTTACTAACACACCTACCAGTCAACCGGTTACCGGGTCTCTGCGGCTCCGGCTTCAAGACAAGTGGCACGTTCCCTTGGGCGTCACCGAATCTCACGCCGGTAACCTGTTGCACCAACTCCCGGAAGTTCGCCGGGTCGGCGGCTATGAAAGTCGTGTGAGACCGCTTCGTAGCGCGGGATTTCCGTTTCGTGACTTTCCCCGCAGCAGAAGGCTTCATCCCGACCGCGACCCTGACCCTGGCATCGTTCTTCTGGCGTTTAGAGGGAGTTTCGTGGTCGGATGAGCTGAGAGAGACGTTGGAAACGGCGGAAGTAGGTGTGGTTTCGGGTTTCGTGAGGGAGTCCAAGAAAGGGGAGAGAGAGTCTTGTTGGGTAGGAGTGAATGTGTCGGTGGAGAAGCTGGAGGTGTTAGAGTTATCGTTGTGGTTGTTGGTGGTGGTGGCGGTAGAGATGGATTGCTGTAGGGCCTTGGTTAGGGTTTCGGTTTCGCGTGTGAACGATTCAGCAAACCAAGGCAGGTCCATGAGAATACCGTTGCTGTTGCTGTTGCGAAGGAACCATGAATCAATTGCTGTCATGTGATCAAATGATGCCATGTTCTGTTTTGTTTTGTTTGTTTTACGAGAATAATTGCTGTAGAGCAGAGAGAGGTTGTCTGAACTTTAAACGATGTACTCTCTGTCAGCACATGTTAAAATGAATGTATGAATGAGAGGTCAAATAGAAGCAAAGTAAGAAACAAAGTAAGTAGTTTTCTATTTTAGACTTTTTAATGGTGTGAGTGTGTGTGTGTGTATGCTTGCTTGTAATCAAGGCTGCCTGTGGATGATGAAGGACCAAGAAAGGAGGGGTGTTCTTTTGAAGTGAAGAAGATGAGGAGGAGGAGGAGGATTGAAGAGAAAAAGTGAGGGAGGAGGAGTGATGGAAGGGTTGGTTAAATAAATAAGACGGTGGAGGAGAGAGAAAGAGAATGAATGAGAGGAAGGAAGGGAGGAAGAAACCGCGTTGGTCGGGATGGACACGCGTCAGCATTGTGGTACGGAAGTCGGAAGATAAGCTGTGCAGAATCTAATCAACATGGGCTCTTGTACTACCATGTTAATATGTATGGAAATGAGACAATTAGGAAATTATTGGTACAGTCGCTTAGCAGCGATTTGCGTGAAAGCCTCCGCATTTACCATTGGATATAAAGCGTTACGTTGTTTTTAAAATGGTAGATAAAAATCAAAAGTGATGGATAAAAAAATTATCGGTTAATTTTGAAGTGATAGGTTGTAACTAAATATAAGTAGGTCCCATGTCGTGGATAAATTAGTATTTTCCTTCCCACATTTTTAGTCAATTTATTCATTTACTTTTTAAATGTCATCATATACAGAGATGAATAGATAGGTTATACAATTTTTTTTTTTTATTATTATTACGGAAAGGAGGAATTCGAATCTAGAATCTTTCATTTGAAAGATTAAAAATGCAACGCTATTGGTAGATAGGATACACACTTCAAATTGCATATAGTTTTAAAATTTTGAATATATACTACTTATATATAGCATAACTTAGGAAGTCAATAAAAAATTTCAATTCATTTTTATAATATTAAAATTTTGATGTAAATTTTCAATCATTCTAATCCTATTTATGTTTCTATAGCGGTTCGAAAGGGAAAATTATGAATGAAATTTGTTAGACATTTACAAGTTTGCACTTTCTTCCCAATGAAAGCTATTTTCTATACTTAAACTTCACATATATATTTTATACGCACGTGGTTGTTGTCATCCCCCAAAGGATATCTTAAATGTGATAGTCTACCATACTCAATATTAAAGCTTAACATGACTAACTTAGCCATGTAAAAGCTTCGATACTGGGTATAAGGCGTACTTTCATGATCATAAAGAACCATACTTTGAAACAAGTATTTTAAAGAGATATGCATAATAGCGATTAAGAATAGAAATCATAACATTACAACTTAATTTATAATATAAATAGTCTTACAGAGATCAAAGGGGGCATACCCCTATCAAAATATACATTTCAGTCTATAAAACTAATTCTTCATAACCAAATACAAAGGAGTTTTCCTTGAAGTCTAAATCTACTTCTAGGCCATGACTTCTTTCAAAAGCTCCTAGATGCCAAAAGGTCAATACCTGTGTAAAATATTCTTGCGACTTCAACCACAAAAAGAGAAGCTGCAAGGGGTATCTAAGAGGGTGTAAAATTACTTGCTTAGTAAGAAATATTAATATAACAATGTACTAATTATAACAAATTTCAAACAAGTTAATTTAAGCAAACATATGTAATTAAGCAAACATATGTAATGCAGTAAACACACAGGCAATCAATATACATGATTAAACAGAAATCATATGTTGAATGAATTTACAGTTTGATTTGGGTTTAGGTGTTCTGGGCCCATAGACCAAAGTTCACAAATAATAGGTTTTGTGGTTCTTTCGGGCTACTATTCGCCTTTAAAAATGTAGTTATATGGGCTCCTACGCATCAAAGATGATAAAAGCAAATCTTTGGTTCCCTGCATATTTCATTACCATTGTCCTACCAAGGGTATTATAATGAATGCAATATAACTCACTTCGTGATATGCATGAGTTTATTTAATTAGATTATTTTATCATAATAATAATAATCTTAGTGGTGACCATAGAATTTATACTAAACAACCACTTGATTATCGATAATACGGGCCTTGATATGCTTAGTATAATTTCAACTGATCTTATAAGGCACAAGCACTCGATTTTTATCTTTTTTTATTCTAGTGCCACTATACTACAAGTAAAAACATAAATACAACGTTTAAGGAATAAACTTACTCAACCATAGTGTGGAAAATCCACTAATCAAAGTAATCGTTGGGGTAGGAAACTTCTCCTTCCTCATTACTTAAACAAAGAAGTACCCGAAATGAGTATTTCAGGGAAGTTCCTCTTAAACTTTCAAATTTTATTTCATTATTTTTGTCAAAAATCGGATTTTGTGAAATTCTAACTTAAAACGGCCATAACTTGCTCATTTTAACTTGAAATTTTGCATATTAGACATTGTTTCCTACCTACCTGAAAAGATTTATTTATTTCTAAGGTTATTTTTAACATTTAAAGCCATTTGTGTTCTAAAATGGGTTGGTACGGATTAATCACTTAAATTGAATTTTTCTAAGTTCTACATCATCAAAAATCCTCAAACAAACATATATATTTATATAGTTAAAAAACCCTTTTAATACATATATGAACTCACATTATACGCATTATTATGATGGTGCTGTCTAATCATCAATTTTTTGCAACATAATTTGTTTTAGAAGTTAAAGAATGAAATTTACAAAAGTTCTCTTTAAGTTATTAAAGTGAAAACTAAAAATTTGAGTAATTACAAGTGAGTATTTCCTTATTATAACTATATTTTCTTAACTTTTCAAAAATAAATTTATTTCCAAAAATTTGGTTATTTAAGTTATCTATCAATTTTATTTCTTGAGTGAACTCTTGATTAGTGAGTTGATTTTATCTTGAGTAAAAGTACTTGTCTTGTTCTTATGTTTACCAAAGTATTTGTATAAATCTTATAAATAAGTTTTTAAGAAAATTTTCATAACAAAGAATTATCAATGTTAAGGTTTAACAATAAATTTATTTTAATATTATGAAAAGAGAGAGTAATTGAACCACATAATTAATTCTTGAAGAAGCTTTGCATAATAACAATGCTAAAAAATTATGATGGACTTATTTAAGTTTTTTAAAAGAATGTTGTTGAAACATAATTTGAAATTTTGATGGGAATTTTTCCTAAGTAACAAAATTATTATTTTTTTAATAGAGAGTTTTAGTTTTATTTTTATAAAAGAAAAGAACTCCTTTTTATTTTATTAAGGCAACAACAATATGATCATGCGTGAATATAAACTTATAATTATGCAGTATGACAAAAATAATTCATAAAAAGAATAGAAGACATAGAAAATTAAATAGACACAAGTAAAGATCAAGTATTGGGGAGTCTTAACTTGTATCAAGGCTTTGCGGACTTAGACATGGGCAAGTCCTTTAAGAAAAACAAGAAAATAAATAAGAAAATCATGGGAGTCTTAGATTTATGTCAAGACTCCCTAGACTTAGATTATTAACAAGTCTAAAAAAGAAAGAAGAAAAATATTTTGACATTATGAGGAAAAGTCTAAGACTAGAACGACTAGTTTTAATAATTAGTATAAAATGAATAAATAAATTGCAAGAAACGTAAAAGCATAAATAAAAAGTTATGCTAGTGAGCTTATAGACTCTAAGAATATAGATATACATAACTATACTTAATAACATATAGAAGTTAGATTAGGAGTAATAATAAAACATAACAATATAACAACAACAATTATACATGAGCATAGTGTTGAACAAGATATGAACATATTATTACTTTCATTATTTCATCTCTAGCATAATGTTCATGGGGTTTGGAAATCAAACATATAATATGGTCATGTTATGTTAACATGAATATGAGGAAGGTTTTAGAACTTTTACCTAAGGTAGATGATAGTGCGTGGAAAATGAATGGAATAAGAAAATTTATGAAAATTGTTTGGTAGAGAAGGGGGAGGCTTACAGCATCAAAGGGAAAAGGAAAAGAGATTTGAGAAGAAAAATTGCAAAGAGTTTTGTTATGATTTGAAAGTGTGTGTAAAGAAATAAGGAGGAAGAGAATACTTATAGAGTTTTGAAGTTGAAATTAAATAAAATAAAAAAGAAAAAATAGATTGTGAGAGAGGGGAGGCGCCTGCTTTGGCTTTGAGGAGAGAGAGGAATTGATTTGTTTTGTATTTTTGTAAAGAAAAGTAATAATATGTAAGATATGATATATAAAAGTTTTATGGGAAATATAAATGTAAGAGATAGGCATGTGAGAGTGTAAGAACAGATAATAAAAAAAGTAGAGATTGTAAAATAGTAATGAATAGTGTAGAATAGTAACGTAAATAGTAGACAAGACAAATTAATACCGGTAGTAAAGAAAATATGTGTAAACAAATTATATCTGATATTTTTAGATACCAAAAAATTCTAAAACCGATATTTTATGAATCCTCATATTGTTACGAGACTAAAGGTGCTATCGAAATATTTTCATCATTTTACATATCTGGACTTTGATTTTGAAAATTAATCATGTTCGGGTTCGAAACGAACTAAATTTTATTGAATCTAATATTTTTAGGTTGTTTATATTATTAAGGACTATAATCTATGATTATCTCATTTTTATTGTTTTAGAGTTTAGAGTGCGGGATCACCGAATCTAGACTCGCTAACGTTTATTACTGACCTACTTGACTTTAGGGTTTCCTGTTGACTTCTAATTTTAAGGTTTAAGTATAAACTTAGCATAAAATCTCAGGGTTTATAGTTGTATACTCATACTACAGCAAAGCAAATGGCTTATAATTATTAAATATGTGCCTTTGTTTTGAGCATATTTGATTCGCCTTTGGTCGTTCATCGATTTTTTTTTCAAAAACAGTTTCTACAACGTCAGTATAAGGTATTTTAACATGTGATAGAAATTCTTCAGAGCTTCAATGTACCTCAAACAAATGGGTCATAATCAAATTTACATTAGAAAAAAAAAATCCATACTTCAAACAGTAGCACACACAAGATGATACAACTACAGAGACCGAATATTAATTAAGTTAATATTATACTTATTTGTATGTATTCGCTTACTATTACAACTATGTTGCATTTTATATGTGTATAAAAACATTATTAGTGATTTCACTGTAATATTTTCTAAATTGACAAGTATGAAAAAAATCATTCAAGAAATGACTAAAGGTATTTAGTGTATTTGGTAAAATATTGTATATATATTATTTGAAACTTAATTATACAAAGACAAATAGAGTTAATATATGACATAATTAGTGTTATTTAAAATGATTATGTGATAAATCATAACATTTATAATATGAATAATATAATTATTATTTAATATGTACTATAAATAAGAAAAAAAAGTTGTTTACGAGAATTTATTTAGTTAAATATAATTTTATGATAAATTAATTTAATTTCATTACTTGTTATGAAATAACGCTTTATGTGATAAAATTAGTACATTTGTAATATGAATATTATTATTATCTATGATGTGATGCAAATGAAACATAGTTGTTTATAAGGAAAAGTACACTCATGGGATTTTAACACCTTCTGGTGGATTAAAAAAAAAAGAAAAACACCTAACCACTAAGTTGCTTTTATTTGTTTTATCATATTTTGGTTATTTTGACATCATATTTTTATCGTTTTCAAATAGATATTTGTTAAGAAATAGATACCGATAAAAAACTGATAGTTTCGCTCATAAACTGACCAAACAAATACGATATATATATGATAAAAATAAGTTACAGATGCAGATCAAATATACATATGATATAGATAAAAATCCGACAATCTAAATAGACCCGTGCGAGGCATGTGATACAACTATTTTTATAAGTTTCACTCAATATTGTCGCTATATCTCTTCTTCAATATGTGATACATACAGAAATTTTTTATATCTCTTCTCTAACATACGATACAGATGTGGTAATTTGGTAATTTTTTCTACAATGTATATTCTTGTAATTTTTCTCTTTTTTTATTGAATGGTAGACATGTCTTTCACCCCTCATATAATGTTGACGTATACTACACTTGTTAATGAATTTTTTTATCTATTTAATTTAAACATAAATAAAAAACACTTACCTCCAATTGAAGCTCCAAATTACTCTTATGCTTAAGTTAATTCTGTAATAGTAAGATTTTCCATTCTTTAATAGAATTCCTTGCATAATGCTTGTTAATCTCTTGAGCTTCATATAATAGCTTCCACTGAGCTAGATTCACTTGTTGATTTCTTAATTTTCCCATGATTTAATAATCACAAGCTACAATATTTATAGATTTAACTTCTAATAGAATTATAGATCAAATATTTTCTGAACTAATGGCTAATTTATGACAAAAATAACAATGGTTTATAAATAATTGCTTTAGTTGCTAATTTATAATTATAATTTGTCTTTTTTTTTTTTGGGAATACTTATTAGATAGAGAGTTAATTACAAAACGCTTACCTAAGTTTCGGCTCATGTGTTTACAAATAGGTAAAAACACAAGTAAAATTTTTGTAATAACCCTTACATATATTTTAATTATATGCAATGTTAATTGGTAATCAGAAACACTTAAAATTTGTAATATAGTAAGCTATTGTAAAAATATTTGATTACCATAGTTTTTCAACGATTTTAGAAACACTAATAAGTAGTAGAGGTTAAAAGTTATTAGGGTAGGGAATGCTTCAATAGCAAATCCATTGCCTCGCCCTGAAATAGGGTTTAAGCGTGTCATGTTCCTCGTATAATACTCTGCGCATTATATGTACAAACTATCTTAAAAGACTTGTTTATCGTAGAAATTTGCTAATCACTTTTAGGTTCTGAAATCATATAATTAGATTATGGAAACAACTGGATTTAGCAACTGTAAAATAATGTTTTACAAAAACATTTCAAGAGCTACTCATATGAGTAGTTCAATCTTTACAAAAACAAACTTACCATTAGGTATCTCAAACATAAAATACCCATTGATGATGGTAAAAGAAAACTTTAAAGCTTAATTAAAACATATGAACTCCTCAACCAGGCCTTTAAGAAAATACAAGTTCCAAAAAATAAATCCAGTTCTTGAATAAAATATAAACAAATTTGGCAATCCTAACTTGTTACACTCACTAATAATTTCATTCAAAGTCATCCTATGCCTGAAATAATCATTAGCTTCCAAATCATCACCTGGAAAGAAGAAAATGAGTCGAAGCTTAGTATACAGCAACAAAAATACACATGAAATGGCGTACACACTTATTCTAACGCAATGTAATAACTACTAGGTTATATCTTGAAATTAAAGTGTAAAAAATCAACATTGGAGCACTCACCCTCCGATAACATGCTACTGGGAATTTGGGGATCTTGAGTAGCAACAACTACCTAGGTGGTTGATATAAGCAACTTACATAGTTATATTAGGTACATGACCATCTAAAGTAATAGTTTCATCTAAGATTCACAGTTGTTACACATGTCTAACTATATCAATCGATAATATAATAAGGCTCAATCAGCGCCATAGGTAGTGAGCCTTACTATATTACTTTATATCGATCTAGTAAATATTATGCCAATATCTTTTACCTCATCAGCTATGCATGAAGCCACCTCAATATACCATGCTTGGGTAGCGATGACCTAAGCGCTTAACTACTGTGTAGGCATTGCATAGCAATGCTGTTGCTCATTAGACCAGATTCAATAACCACACATAAACAACAAGCAATTATTAAGGTTGTATTTAAGTATTAGTTTATTTAAGATGCTTTTTCTTAACATGCAACACTTAAGTTATTGCATATCTTATTTCGCATCCACAATCCAAAACGAAAATAGATGATATATCAGCTATCCATATTTGTTCAAGAATTAAACTCATATAAGTAATTAAATCAATCATCAACTTATGTGAAATACTCATTTTTAAAAAACTCATTTGATCATATATAGAAGTAAGAACCTGGCCATAGTTGCAAAAATTGCCATGTTTAGATACAGACAATTCTCCATTGTTTGTCAATTCATTTCTTTTTCTTTGCTTATAATTACCCATTGTAAAGTCATCATCTCATCTTATTATTCATGTAAGTATTTAATTAAAATATTAACTTATAGAAAATATTCATTTTTCTCTAGCAGATTTTCTTTTGAAACAACATACTCCTCTTATTATTTAAGGTTTAGCTTAGCATATTAATATAACCTAGTTACAAGTTATTAAGCCTATATTAACTTAACTTAGCAAAGTTGGATACACTTAATCATTCTAGTTCATTTTAGTTTACTAAGGTTCACCAAGTCAAGTTGAACTTATGTTTATTAATTAAGTCCATTTTATACTTAAAACTCATGTTAAATCTAGTTTAGTTATTAAGTTTTTTAATATACTCTATAATTCCATGTACACTTAGTGTAAGTATATACTTAGCTTATTTATAATTATACAAATTCCAATATATATATCATTTATTTTATTTATTTCTTCTTCTTCTTTTTATAAAACCGTACCAGGAGATCTATCATAGCCTTGATGGGGGTCGTGATGCATATCACTAGCCTCATCATGCTCATGATCAAGGATCATGCCCTCGATCATGGCCATGATCTAGGCGGTAATATGATTCGCTGCTTGGATCATAACCTCAATAATGCCTGTGATCAAGAGAATGAAAAGATTAGTGAAGATCACGCCTTCAATCACGCTCATGATTGGTCTTTATTTTTATTTACGCTTATATCAAGGGCATCATCATGCCTGTGATGAACATAGTATTAGTTTACACGTTTTCTTTTTCCTTTTACCCTAATTTTAACTACTTATTTACATCATGATTTCAACAAAACATCATAAAGTCAACATATAAACTCATTTTCATAACTTATAACACACTTAAATATATATTTCTACATCACACATCTTCAAATCATTTCACTAAACTTTTAATCTACACATGTATAAACATACCTAGGTTTTAACATACATGTTCATATATTACTAGTTATCAATTTTATCAAAAACCCTACATCTGCTTAACATCAATCCATCGAAATCATGCCTACACAACAATCAATTCAAGAAGACAACCAACTTACTTGTTTTGCAAGCACAAGCTACTTGATTCACTACTAGTACTGCTTCCTGGTCGATGAAGTTTCCACATGCATGATTCCGAACTTCTATCTTATTTACCTTCAATTTCTTCTAACACCTTGTTGAAATAGAGATTTAGGGTTATTTTTTTTTTAAGAGAAAAGGAAGAGAGATTAGAGAGAAAAGAGAAAGAAAAGGGTAATGAAAATGAAGGCAACTAGAGAAGAGGAAGGAAAAGAAAAGAGGATAAGGACTAAAAGATTTTTAAGAGTTATGGGCTTTGGGCTTTATGGGTTTTGAGTTGGGCTTGAGTTTGCAATATGAATTGAGGTTCTATGGTTTTAGAAATTGAAAAGTAAGAAGATAGAATTAATACAAAGGTGTAGCTAATTTGAACTAAACTTTATTTAAATAATAAAGTTTCTTGAGATGAGATGTGATGATATTTCTATAGATTTAGGGTTATACAAGGAAATCATTTATATATAGATGATGGGCTTGGTGTTGGACTTTTTAGACAATAGGCTTTAGGAGGTTTAAATAATTAGAAAGAGGCAAGTAAATTTAGGAAATAGAAATTGATAAATTGAATTAAAAATTTAATTGAACAATTCAATTGGTAAGAATATGATATTTGGTTTGAGTTTAGGAATTTAGGACATGAGAATTGATATTTATGAACAGGCAATTGAATTCAAAATTTCAAGGGAGTTAAGGAAATAAGGTTTGGATTAAAATGGCTTAATAGGACATTTAGAAATTTAGGCAATGAACTTGAGAAATTTAGTTCATTATAAAAATTAGAAAGAATTGAATAATTTGATGCATGAAATAGGTAATTGAGGTATTTGAAATCTCAAATTTCAATTAATCAATTTACTAATTCAATTATGCTAATTCATCTAACCATACCTTATAGTTTAGGTTGCTTGATTCATTTAACTAAACTATTTAAATTCAATTTCTAAATTAAATTTAAATTGAAGTTCAAAATTAACCACTTATTATACTATTGTATTAGGATAGTTCTAATATGGATGCAAAAATTTAGGGCATTTCATCCATTTTGCAATGGTATATTATATTGGAGATTTTAGAAGTCTCTCAGGTGTGACTGTTGACTATTACTATAAAATGCAAAGAGTTATTCTTATTGCAATATTTATTTGAAAAATAAAATTTATATTATAGCATATCAACAATGGTGAAGGATATTAATAGCTTAGTTTATTTATTTTTATTCTTATATGTGTTTGTTTCTCATTGGTTCATCTTATGTGTGTGTGTGTGTATGTGTGTGTGTGTATTAGTTAGTTGATGTAGATAGTTAGACCTGTACATTCATTTTCAATAACAAAACAAACTTTTTTGTTTTTCTTAGTTTCTTCAACACTTCTTTGAAACTTAGATTACTTTGTAGCAGGTCTTCCTCCTCAAATTCACATGGTATCATGGCTTGGTTGAGGTAACCTTAGTTTAGCCGTAATCATTAGGAATTCTAGTATTTCTTTTAGTTCAGTTATAGTAGATGTATTAGTCATGGATCCCTTCTTTCTCTCGGTTTGGATAACCTAATATGCGATTGGAACCTTAATTTTCAACGAAAATAATGACTTAAGCTGGAGTAGATATGTTATAATGGGCTCATGTGCAAAATTGAAAATCAATAAAATTGATGGGACAATCATGAAGTTGGATGATGAATCTTCATATTTAATTAGATGGTAGAGAGTCAATTACATGGTTTGATGTTGGCTTATTAATTCTATGGTTAGTGAAATTGCACAAAATTTATTTTGTGCTTACTTATGAAAGAACTTTGGGATGAAGTTACTAAACAATATGGAGTGTCTAATCATCCATTGGTCTTTCAATTAGGTAAGAAATTAGTAATCTCAAACAAGATAATCAAACTTTAGGATGAACTTCAACAATTCATGCATATCCACGGTGTGAATATGGATAAGGAGTAAATGATCTTGTAGATTAAAGGAGCATGTCACAGATTTTGAGGCTCGTAACAAACTCATGCAATTTTTAATGGGACTTAATGAGACTTATGATACAGATCGAAATTAGATTTTAACAATGGATCTAATGCCAAATGTTAGTAAAGCTTTCTATTTGGTTCAACAAATCGAGAAACAAAGGCAAGTCGCATCATTTTTGCTAATGATGTAAAAGTATCTACTTTCAATACTAAAGGGAAAGTCTTTACTGGTGTGAATGATTAAAAGAAGTTCAAAGGAAAGGTTGTATGTAGTCATTACAAAGGAGAAGGGTATACAATAGATAATTGTTTTCGGTTAATAGGTTACCACAAATGGTTTAAAGGTAGAAGGATTGCCAAGGGTAGAGGAAGTGCTAAAGTAATAGCGCAAATTCTTTGAAAACAAGGTTTTCTTGCCATGTTCTTGATGATTTGCATGCTCATGATACACCTTTTGATTACTTAACTTTTGAAACTAACAATGGACAGACTTCCAACCTTGATGATACTGATCAACAAGCAATGGAGACTCTTTGCAGTGAATTAATGCATTTGACTAAGGTAAAAGGCAAACAATAGGCTAAGCTTATGGTAAATGATGTTCATTTAGCAGGTATTATTGCTTCTTTCTTTTGTTCTAAAGTTCTAAGTAATAGTACAACTACTCAGATAGTTGACACAGGAGCAACAAATCATAAGATACCATATTCTACTATAATACTTAATGTCATAACTTTACTACAACTCATACTTTACTCGATGGGAGAACCATGTCTGTTACTACGACTAGTTTAGTTCAGTTAACTTAAGAAACAACTATACATAATGTTCTTTTTGTTCCTTATGGTAAATGATGCATTTAGTAGGTAATATTGCTCCTTTCTTTTGTTCTAACGTTCTAAGTAATAATACAACTACTCAAATAGTTGACACGGGGGCAACAAATCACAAGACACCATATTCTACTATATTACTTAATGTCATAACTTTACTACAACACATACACGTTACTTTACTCGATGGTAGAACCATGTCTGTTACTATGACTAGTTTAGTTCAGTTAACCCAAAAAATGACTATACATAATGTTCTTTTCGTTCCTCAGTTTAGTTACAACTCTTATATATTCATAGCCTTGTAAAAGAGCATAAGATTCTAGCCATTTTTAATGCACTTGAATTCATATTTCAGGACACGAAGCTTAATAAACTAGTAGCCTCAGCTAAGCGTGCTATGGATTGTATCTACTACACAGTGGTTAAGATGTTGGTACTTCTACAATGACTAACTCCCAAAATTCTGTTTCCTTATATTCTTCTAATTTTTGTAATAATTCTAAAACACTTTATTTGATTTATGTCCGATTAGGGCATAGTTCCATTTCAAAGCTAGAACATTTGGATGTGTGTAAACATTACAATTTCAAGAACTTTGTTCGTGAAGTTTGTCAAGAAGCAAAGTTTCATATACTTCCTTTTCAAAGAAGTGTTTATCTCTACTTGTGCTTTTGAGATGTTGTTTATGGATGTTTGGGGACCATATAGAATTCTTTCAATTACTAGAGCAAGATACTTCTTGACTATGATTGATGATTTTACCAAATCCACTTGGGTTTTCTAAATGCATCATAAGAGTCAAATGCATGTAAGAATAAAAATAAATAAACTAAATTACTAATATCCTTCACATTCACAACAATATCACTAATTATTAATAATCCATCATTAGTTTACGATTTATTTCTGTTATAATATGTCTTAAACATTGGCATGGTTATCTCTTTCTATTATTACATTTAATATATTTGTGAGGAATAAGAAGAGGGAAAAAAATGAACTTCGTTGATGGAAGATATCCATTATTTTTGTTCACCTTGTCATTGGAACTTATCTTATGATTTGGATCAAACTAGTGAAATTGGTTTCAACTCTAGTTTGTCAAAATATGATCCAAGAATAAGTTTCCAAATTATACATCATCATCATCATCTAATGGAAGAGTTTCCAATAACTTGGTATTTCTAGATGACGAACTCGCAAGAGTTCTCCTTCTAAAACGTAATACAGATTAAGTTGACCATACCATGCCTAAGATGGGTGGAGGTGGACAACGGACTAAATCTTTGAAAATGTAAGTGGAATAAGTACTAAGCAGTTATAATCATGAAATTGATATTGTCGCTTGCTCGAATGTGGTGGTGGCTGGACTTAGCGGAGATGGGTTTGGATTACTGTTGATGAGGAGGTCTGCAAATCAAAAGACATGTTAATGGCATGCAAGGCATGGTCCCGGTGTGGCCATTTTGATGCTTAAGTTAGTAATAGCCATAATAAGCTCATATATCAAGTAAGTGAGAGTGATTTCATGAGACATAAACCTAAATCTGGAGAAGGTCATGAGTACTTATAGAGGATTGACTTGGTGGTTGTGCCTGTAATAGGTGAGTTGATGAGCAGTTGAGTGGTTGGTTAGTGAGTGTAGTGGTGATTGTTTGGAAGAGTCACGAACCCATCACATGCGGGTGATCCCGATTGAGCTAATGGTGCTAAGTGATGAGTAGATTAGGGCCAATTGTATTTGGCTTGCTATTGAGGTTAGAATATGGTTAGTAGTAGGAGGGCTTAAGGGGGAGTTCACCAGCCTGGCTTAATGAAACAAAGGACTCTGCTCAAACTGGCCCATGTCCAATAATGGACTATTAACAGATACCACATTAGGTTATGAAACAAATGTTGCATATTATCACAAAGTAGCATATTTGAAATTTCATGATGATTAATTGAAAGAAAGAAATTTCAAAATATTACTATGACGTTTATACAAGAATTGTTTAGAATGGAATGGGATGGAGGCGAAATGATAAATCAACTTCTTAATTTATATACATCATTTCATGGAATAAAATTGACATGATATTTACCAAAAATATCCTCAATAATTAATATGAATAATAAATGTATAAGAAGATAAAAAAAGTAAATTAGTAGTATTTTATTTATGAGGAAAGGATGGAATCGCAATTCCATTTTCTCAATGGTGGAATTCAAATCCGCTCAAAGTTGGAATATTGATTTTCAGAAGTTGTGATTCCAATTTTTAAAAATGCATCCAAATATAAGAATGGAATTTAATGCGAAATTGCGATTCCATTCTAGGTTCATTCCCATGTACTAAATGTTACATAAGGTACCACAATTTTCTTGAAATTTAATGAGCAAAAAGTACCTTAATTAGTTTCACTAAAATCCTAAGAAATATCTTGTCACTTCATTTTACATAATACTCACTTACTAATGTATTAAATTAAGCAAACAAAATATGATGGTAAGGCCATATAAAACAATAAAAATTCTATTTAAGAACTTTTGATTTTATCTAAAGATTTTTACTTAGGGTTTTTAAATGTCACCTCAATTTATCCTCTATTTACATTTAATATTTGATTTTTTTAATTTGTTTATTATGATATTTATTAGAAATTTGAAAAACAAAAAAGCAATGTGTTCTTAGATTTTTTTTCACCATAGTTTTATTAGATTATATAATGATTTGATTATTGCGATTAACAATCTAAAAAATAGATTGGTGACAGGGAAGGATGTATGTTTATTTCATTATATTTTGATCATTTTGATATAATAATTTTTATCATTTTCGGATAGATGTTTATTAAGAAATAAATATCGATAAAAAATTAATAATTTTATACATAAATAAACTAAGTAAATATGATGTAAGTATAATATAAATAATATATAATTATATATCTTATATAAATACGATACGGATAAAAACTAAGGGTCTGTTTGGATTGTCTGTTTTTCATCTGTATCTGTATTTTTTTAAATGATATGTGTAAATATATCCGATTTACATCTAAATTTTATCTATATTTGTTCTATTTGATCTTTTGATGAGAACTGTCAACTTTTTTTTATCTATATCTATTTCTTAATAAATAATTTGTTAGCAAAAAATTTAAAAAAGTATCTGTATCTACCGAAAAAAAACCAAAACAAACAGACCCTAAATATCGTAACCAGCCCCTCTGCCCTTGAATTAAAAGTCTAAAAATTGAAAAATATTGATTTCCGTTTTTTCTAACGAAGCCTTGAGGTTCAAGTCAAACAGTACAAGGGTATGTCCCAGTTGAAAGTTGAAACATGACCAACAGTCCAAGTCCAAGTGCCAGGCATCGGCTAGTGTGTCAGTGGCTCTGACAAGTGAAGCCGCGTTATCAGCTTTACGCGTTGTCTCGATCGGCTCCCAATGTGCTCCTCTGCTTTTCATTTTTAATTTTAACCCGTACATAAATTATTTATTTGAATGGTTTATTATTTTGTTCTTTCCTAGGTATATTTTTTTTTACCTATTTAGTAGATTATCCTAGCCATTACAGTCAAACCTACACCTACTAAAAGCCAAGCCAGTTAAATTAATTTAGCAGTATAAAGAATAGTTGCATGTCCACTGCACTTTTATTGATAAATTATTTAACGAGTTTTTTTTTTCTTTTTTTTTAATGGTGTTATATCATTGCTGTAAAAAACCTTTTTTTTTTTAATGGGAGAACTGTTACTTTTGTTCATGAGTTATTTTAAAAGAATCTTTTAATTTTGTTTTCCCTCCAATATATGTCACAGTGTCACATCTCGTCAATTAAAACAGGAGAGAGCTAGAGAACTTATTTTATAATTATTGTCATATAACTCTGATATAGATTCTTAAACCACCTTTATCCATAATTTTGTTAAGGGAGTATGACAGTATGTCATATTAGCGTCGTCAACAAATCATCTTACTATAAAATTCTCAGTTTATTTGTGAGTTTATTAATAAAGTTTCTCAACAATTTTTTTTTTAAATTTTTACCAGTCATATATTACGTACATGATTTAAAACTAATATCAAAAAAAAAAAAAAAAAAAAAATTACACCTTTATAAGTTGTTGAGGAGAACAATCCAACAAAACTAAACAACTCATTTTATTGGTTAAATCATCCATAAATTAAAGGAGCTGTTTAGCTTTAATTCCTCCTTTAAACCATTCCAATAAAGAAAATTTTTTCCTGCTTTAGGTTTTCTACCAAATAGCTCTTACAAAAATGACCTCAAGAATGCTAGCTATAGTTAATAAGTATTATTTTTAAGATTAATTACACAATTTACAAAAAAATTACATAAAAATATATCTATAGTTTTTTATTTTTATAGTACTCTTTTTATGATGGTATTCACAAATAGCTTTTCTTTATCTTAAAAGCTGTGTGGAACAACTACAAACTGGTGTATTTCTCGCGAACTTCAGGGTTTATCTATCGTCAATAAGTCGCTACAATCTGATTCTGAAACATAAAATAATACAATTGATATTCTGGGCATTCTCAAATATATTAGAAAACAAACACATTATTTAATGCACCAACTTTAATAGTGAAAAGGATAAAAGCTACATTTAATACCTATAAACTATTTATTTTTTTAATAAAATATTTCAAATTTAAAAAAATTTAATTTATTCACTTACAAATATTTTAAGGTTATCTATAACACTTGAGTTAAATTGATTTAGGTAGTTTGTTATAAAAATGAATAAAATTTAGATAGTTAATTGCAATTGGAACAAAGTTCAAGTGTCTATTTGTAAAAAAAGAGATAAATTTTGGGTATAAATTTAAAATTTTAAACTCTGTATAGTTAATTAATTATTAAAAAAACAAAATCCAAGTTCCAAATATAACATTAAAAAAAAAAAAAAAGCTTTGCTACCTAGTATTTAAGTGCATCCAATGAGAGTGCTCTATATGTGTGTGTGTGTGTGTGTAGCATAAAAATGGGAAATTCTATCGAGTGTTCCAGAGCTTGCACATAATGATTTAGTGCAAATGAATTTCAAAAACTGTTGGGCAATATGGCCAATTTGGCCAATTTTACTTTGGGATAATTTTCAAATTAATATAATTTACGTGTCTTTTGAAACTTATATCTAAAATGTGGAGTTATTATATATTATCCAACAATTGATTGTTAAATTCTACACATGAAGTTCGAATTTTGAACTTCTACTTGCCTATTTTACTATCTTTATAAGATAAGGCAGCAAACATTCATTGGTCTTCTTCCTCCCTTCCGACACAATTGATAATAGTTTGAAAATTTAAAATTAATGACGCAAATCTAAAAAGTCAAAGTTCAATTAAATATAACAATTCACAATTTCAAGCTTTGAGTGTAAAATTGTATATACATCTATTGTTCATATATAGTAATTTTGATACTGTCACTTTAGTTTTAGAGAAATTAAAATGGGTGATTCAAAACCAAGTTTACATTTGATGAGTTCATAAGAGATTGTTCTAGTCGATTGGCGGCATGGTTTAATCTCCTGCTAAGATCTTGGAATTTGACACCCTATCCTTTGGTGTTTTAATGAACATGTAAATTTGCTTATTATTCTTTTTTTACTTATTTTGTACATGTGAAGTGGTGTGTTTATTTGGAGCTAAGACATAAATTATATAAAATTTAAACTCGACTATAAAATTTATTCTTGTACTTAAATAATTTCATTCTTAATATAGTGATTTTGTGGTATAACGCATGTCTACTGTTACAAAAAAACAATTCACCATATGAAAATTGGACGAAATTAATTGAAAAAATCCCATTGTAAAATTGTGTCTATAAAATAAAATAACAAAATTTAGACATAAATCGCATGTAAGAACTGCGATTTAAAATTTCAGTTTAGTTGTTATGTCACATCCAAGAAAGAGCTTCCTAGGTATATTGTGCTTAATGATAGTGATCTAAGTCTGCATAGTAAAATATGCATCGTGGTTATAGGCCTCAATATACATGCAACTAATTTACTTATATTGCCCGTTAAAAGTGTGATATATATGCGGTGGCATATCTCGTGTCAAAATCATGATTTTAATGTGATAATTTGATAATTATTTATATTTCAACCTTATTTAAACAATTGTTATCAATACACTCCCTAAACAAGAAATTATTTTGTGATTGTGGATTCTACTTCAATCCATTTCAGATGTGATCCTAAAAGTATCAAATTTAAATCCGACCAAGATCAAGTCCAAAGCTTTGCTTCAAGGGATTGGAGATTCAATAACTGGAGTTTCAATATTGAAAACCCGAGTCAAGCGAACCAATGATGTTTACAAAATAGTTTGGGACTCGAAAGATTGAAGTTGTGGAACTGCTGCACACTACATCGCCCGCCTTCATTGATTAATCTGACGGCCTCCATTATAATTTGATGACTTTTGGAATTTCTTTTGTGGCTTTCCAAATTTCTTTATTTTTATTGATGTAGGATTAATTATAATTATGTTTTTCAGTTACGGAACTGCCACAATTATGTTTTTTAGTTACATTGTCAGTTATATAACTGCCACAATTATGTTCTTCAGTTACGATTATGTAACTGCCTAGTAAAGCCTATATAAAGGCTAGTAGATACTCAATGTAATAATCAGATTATGAGTTATTTCTTTTAAATGAAATTGAGAGTTTTCTATGAGTTATTGATTGAACATGTTCATGAACTTATTGGATTTCATTCGTGGCGTTCGAATCCTTTGACTTATCAATCGAAACTCCAACACCGGTTGTGGCGTCTTCATTATACCAAGGTTTTTGCCTCATATAGGCAACGGGTCGCGGCGCAGGTTTCTTAGACCGTCCTTGGGTTTCAATTCCATTTGATAACGTTGGGTCTTAGGTTTAATATACCTAAGGTTTTCCATATCAATTTCTCCTTTAGTTTATATGAGATTTTATATGTGAATCTTATATGCAAAAATTGTTATTGTTGTTCGATTGCATTGTAAATTGTAACAACATATTTATTTAAAGTTTCTGCAACAATGCAAATTAGAACTCCATTACTTAAGGACTTATTTTATTTTATTTTAACTATTCTTCTAGGAAGCCTTCAACATTCAATATTACAATATAAAAATACATTTGAAACCCACTGTAATGCCTTAAACTTAAGGTCATTTATAACTCTTTTATGTCCACAATTAATTATAAACATGCTAAGATTGAAAATCTGCTATAAACCTAAAAAAATTATATATAATGTCAAGTCACAAATTAAAAATACTTCATAACTAGCATGTTTACACATGCTTAACACCTATTAAGGGGTTCATAGACTCCACTAATCACACGGACAACTAATATCATGGTTTATACCCACTTTTGAAATACATGACATAGAGGGCATCAAAGGGAACATAAAATCATTAATGGCTCATTCACTTCGCAGTATGGAATAAAGAAGGAATGAAATTCCAATTCAAAGGCGTAATAGGGTTGTAATGGCTATTACAATATTTAAAACAATATTTATTGGAGTAAAATGTGAAATATCTATAATGCCTCTTATATTTATTATAGAAAGATGATAATTATATAGGTGATATTTTCAAGACAGGCGTATTTATGAAAAAGTTGAAAAATAAACTATTGAATAGCAATTCATAGGGTGGGGACATGAATGGCTATTCATCATTTCAATAGCATATTTACATAGAATGAGGAGGGAATTAATAGCCATTCATACCAAGTGAACAGACAATAAGAGTCTCTATCTCAAATACAACGTCTTAAGATACTATATATTAGTTAAGTAGTCCTTAGAACTATCGTCCTTGCAATAGTAATAAATCAAACTCTATAGGATAATCGCTTGTACCTATAAAAAAAAGGGAGTGAGTCAAAGTCTAATACGGTATACCAACAGCCACATGCACATAAATAAGTAATATCAAACTCACATTCATGTTATAAATGCAACAAACTTTCATTTAATCAGTTGTATGTTTAGTTTAGTAACCAGCAAAATAATAAGTTAGTACCTTGCTACACACGTAAATACACAAAGATGTATATTCCCCAATAACCATGGCATTAGTACTATCTAAATCTACTCGGTTTCTTTCTTGATGCAACTCCACCGAGGACAATGCTATACTAGGATCATTGGGTTACCATAATAATAGCATGGGTATGCCACACCCCACCCATGACCCATAGTGACGCACAAACAATAAACAAACTTTAAGCTTGATAGTTCATAAACTTCATTTAATTTTCAACCTTTAACAAACATATTCAACAAGCACGATATACATATACCTTGAATATCGATCCATCCTGAATTTGAGAACTGTTTAAACTGAATTACATGGTAATTAAGTTGTTTAGAATATTTATACTTCTAATTCATCTATGGCCTACACTCTTATAACTATTGCCTCATATTTACGTTTCAAGGTCGTAGAATATATATAAATTCTTAGTGGAAGGTGTCAAATAGTTTTAATTGTTTTTGTGAAGGAAAATGTTGGTTTTGATGGATTTACAAAATCCATAGCCAAGTGCACTATAAAGGCATGTGTGTGGCTATGTAGAAGGTTGTGCGCTTCTAGCGATAAATTTCTTTAAGTAACAAATTAATACACAACCCAATGCACGAACTTGTGTAATGCTAGAGTCTTTATTTCATGATGCTATAGAGAGATACACAAGCTGATGTATGGGCTCATGTATAGTGTTGATCCTGAACGCTAAGTAAACAAGTGGGTTGGGGATTGATTGGTTACTTTACAAACTTTTTGCAAAATTTTGATTCTAAACTTATTTTTGTAGTATCTTCTAAAACAGTCTTTAAATTTAGTTTTGAAAATTCCCTATTTTATTTTTTAACTTGTGATATGGTTGAGTTGATCCTTTTAATATCTCTTTGTCAGTAAGCTATTAATCCAAATGTATTAAGTCAACTTAGATTATATATCAGAGTACAATGTAGAAACAAAATAAATAAAGAGATATAAAGAGAAGAGACTGCTTGTCGATATATAGTGGTTCAATCTTGAGCGTTAATCCATTATTCTAGTTCCATACTAAGGTCTTGGTTATCTTTACTAGATTATTGTACTAGTTCCAGTCAAATCAATGAAGAAGTACAAAGATTCTTGAATCTACCAAAATTTCACTAACCTGCACCATCTATCTTAGCTTCTAACTAAGCTAACTTATGATCCTATGTGTCATTTGTTACTTCTCTCACTAACATAAAGAATATAGGTGAAAGTATCTCAATTTCGAGGAATACAATAAGAAAGTTCCTTACTTTTTAGTACAACAAACAAAACTAAGGTCTTTGTAGCTTTTGAATGTAATTTTAAGTGTAATGTATGCTTTCTCTTGCAAGTTAGGATTGATAATATCAGTGCTTTGGAGTATTCACGATTTTTGAAGACTTTATCAGAGTGTTTTTCTTAGTAATAGTTTGTACTTTTGTCTTTGAACAAACTTTCAATTTATAATGCATGGTTCAATGGTCTTCTTGAGTATTTTAGGTAGGAAATTGTATTCCAACTGTTGCATATCTTTCTTCAAGTATCTTTAGTATATTTTATTTGAATCCTTTCTTTATTTGCTACAAAAAGACGTTAAAGATGATATCCAAAAGAATCCAGGTTGTGCTTCAAAGATTCTAGCTTGATACTTGTTAAATTGAGTAAGATAAGGATAATCAGATTTGAAATCTTTCCTTTTCTTGAAGATGTCTTTTCTTCTTTGCAAGATTCCATGAGCTAGATGGGATTTTTCTTTTATCTTCAATCTTCCCATGTTATATTTGCTTCATAAGTCTTGTGCACATAATATTTTTATTACAAAGCATATTTATCACCTAAAATTTTCACAATGAACATTATTCTTCAAATAATCTTTTATTTTCTGCCCATTAAACTATATAATAAATTTGTAAAAACTAATTTATTACTCATTGGATTTATATCCTACTTGTTAGTGGAACAATTGAATATAATATCCAATTATTTTCAATTCATGGAGATAGATCTTCAATAAGATTCATAAATCCAAATAAGGAAAGTTTAGCTTCTATTTTTTCCATTCAAAATACACTTGTGCTTCTAAAAATTTATGCAACAACAATACTTTTGTTCTTCCTTTTTTATATGATAGTCCAAGATAAATATGATAAAAATGTATGTAATTAAGATATTATAGGAACACATTTGAAGTCCTTTTTGTTATAATCAAAATATTATAAATATCCTAACATATAGGTCGTGCACTATTAAAATTTTATGTTAAAGTTACTGAGAGGAACACGATTTGATACACGGGCTTGTGTACTTTCATAATTTATCTCTTTAATCAATTTTTTTTTGGTAACCCAATACATGTTTTAAGCCATTAACACTGATTTTTATGCTCCATTACCATAGTGTATACAAATTTACCCATCCCTAATAAAGTTAACATTCAAGAGACCCAAAATTATAGGGTAAATGATAAGAATCGTGGTTTAGTTATCTAACTCGATCTAGAACTAGGGGATCAATGAACTTATATCGACATTTTCTTGATGAGTCAAACGAAGATGAGATGAAGTATTTATAGGGACTATCTAATGCACTTTGCTATTGAACATGAGCTAGTGTGTCTAAGAATGAAGAAATGATAAGGTTTGAAGGAAACTGCAAGTATCAAAGCTCAAGCTCGTGCTAAAGATAATGTGTAAAATGTAGTAAGTATAAAACATTCTAGAGGCATACATGGACTAATGCATGCTTATATCACAACTGTGATGGATGTTATGCCTGCGTATGAGCAAGTTATTTACGGAGAACTGAAGTGGTGGGAGGAGATCACTCCCGTTGGCACGATCATGCCTAAGTTGGTACCTACACATGACGTCATGCAGCTTGAAGCATTATTTGATTCAAGTGTTCAGAGCTCACTCTTCGAAGCACACCCGTGCCAAGCAGCGTGCCTTCTTGTTTTGCTTTAGTTGCCTATTTTATTGCCCTTACTTGATTTGTGGGAGTGTATAAGGGTCATTAGGGTTATATTAGAAGAAGCCTATCTATGTTTGACATCTTTTGACATTAACTGCGATTGATTGCCTTTTATTGACTTTGTTAGAATTGTTTTCAAACCTTAGTGAATAATATTGATTTTTTTTTTCTCAAGATTATTCTTTGTTGTTTTTACTAATCTTATGTTATATCGACTGAGTGAAATAACTAGTTTCATCTTTTTCTTGGTGCATCATATCCAAGAAGATGAATTGGTCATATCCTTTATTTTCTATTTCCATTAAAAACTACAAAATCATAAACACATAAATACTTATTGTGAGAGGATATTTGAGTGGAACCATGTGAATGAATGGTATGCAAATCCAATCCACACCATCCTTATTGAGAAATTTGCAGCGTAACTTTAACATAGATTTTGTCCATATCATCTTGGTATCAGACCTAAGGATGACAGATAAATTGGTAAGATTCGATTCTCATATCTTGTTGAATTTAGTGTAGATGTATTAGGAGATTTAGGGCTTGGTGACATTTTAAGATCTAAGGTTTTGTTTGAGATTACAACAGTTGTGAAGAATTATAATATTAATTGTCAAAGTTCTACTCTTGTTGGATGAAAGATTTATGGAATAATATCACAAGCCTCTAATAATACAATTTCCCATAAGTTCTAATTCATCTATTGGAGATGACGTTGTAGTGGGTTTGTTTCAATTGAAAATCCATGTTAGTGGTGTGGTTTGCATGGGAAAGATAGCAAGGGATTAACCTACACCTCTGAACAAATTTGAGAACCTATTTCTCTTCCAAATCAATATGTTGATGAAGTTTTGCATGATATAGTGCCAACTACTATTTCTCAAATCTTACTTGACAATCCCTGGGTAAATGATAGAGGAGCAACTTATAATGAGCAGCATGATTGCTATTCTTTTAAGATGACTAAAAAGACAAGGTTATTATTATTGCCTATGAGTTTGGATTATGTTGGGGTTGCTAGATTGGAGATGAATTTCTTAGACAGGTGTTGGATGAGGCAAAAATAGGGGATAAGATAGATGATCAATAATCACTAGTGAATTCTCATGAAAAGTTTTTTGTAAGCAAGGAACAGTTTGATAAAGTTTCTTTCTTTCTTTCTTTTTTTTTCTTTTAACCAAAGTCTGGTATAGTTTCTAATGATACTAGTGGTAAGAGTGAAAGTCCCCAGATTGTTTTTCATCCAGTTACATCTAAGGAGAAGAATAATTTTGAAGTGTAAATTGATGTGCTGATACTTATCATGACACTTTTATTGCTAACTCTCAATGAATACAGGTATTTTCATTACCTTCTATCTTTTAGGTTGTTTTATCAAACCCATTGATGGGATTGCAAGGTGAAGGATATTGTAGTTCTATTGTACTTATGAAACCTTACATGATGTTTTGGTGATTATTGGGATTATATTAATGGTTATTTGTATTGGTATAGTATTTTGCTTACAATTGGTTCTGGTGTAAGTGAGTTCATAATAGTTAGTAGAATGATATTATATAGAAATTTTGAGAGGTTAGATTTTTATCTTATCTCAGTATGTAGTGATGTTCATGAAGAGAATCCAAAGGATGACCATGTGATGCAGGTGATATTATTGGTGGTGTAGATCACGATGTTGATGATGAAAGCATAGAGGATGTTAGTATGGAGTAACATGTGAACCTGAATTAGATTCACTTTTGACATGTGTACCTGAGTTAGAGCCACCTCCATTCTCATTAGGAGCCGCTAATAACTGCATGCATTATCATATCTTTGTTCCATCTTTTTTTAGGTTTTGTACCGATTCATTAATGGAGTTAGAGAATAGTATTTAATATGTTGGCTATATTTTACCTATAAAGTCATATGAATTAATTGCTAAACTCTATTGGAGTCTTACGGATGGTTATATATATTAGTGGAGTATTTGGTTTTGGAGTGACAATATAGTAGTACAAGTAGTACTTTATGTGTAGCCTATTTGTGAATTGGCTTATTAAAGGAAGTGGTGTTATTATATCATGGGATAATTGTGTTCCTTCTAGTCTTCATGGTTCCAAACTAATGTTATTGGGCTCTCTTACTGCTAAGTTGGATGGATATTTTTGTATTAGAAGAGGTGTATTGTGCATACATGGTACTAAAAAGGGGGAAAGTTGTGATGATCAAAGTATCGATTATTGAATTGATATCTGATAGTATTTTATTGGTCAATAATTGATCGTATATGTCATATCTCATTCCAAAGTAGTAGATGGTATGATCATTGATCCTTTAATTTTTATTGTGACTTTTCCATTTGTTTTGATTTATTATTGTGCTAGTTTTGTGCTGGATGTATGTCACATATATGGTAGACCTTTATGCTATGACGAGAAAGATATGATGCATTATCGAGGATGTTATGTTTTTTTTTTGCCACTTTGAGGATGTTATGTTAGCATGCTTTTTTTCGTCATTCCAGGAGAATTTCATCTTTCCAAGATTGTAATGATTAATAGAGGAACTTCTCATGTGAATATGTTTGGTTATTTTGGGAAGTTGATTTTCTATGTTTTTTAATACACCTTATAACATGACCAAAGTGGAGAGTTTGAGTTAGTATATTTGAATTGTATGATGTAATTTCTATGGTTGAAGATAAGGTGTTTAGTGTTGGTTGGAGTGGATATGCAGTGACCAAGGTTGCTTGCAGTATTGTGTGGGAAAAGCTAGAGTTTTATTATATCTTATTTATTGAAAGATTAGTTGGAATTAACTTAAGACTGCAAGAGACATGTCAGTTGAAAACTTGTCATTGTGTTCACGAGACTTGAATTAATCAAGTTCATGATGGGAGGTATGAATTATTTTGAAAGTCTTTAATCGTGGGTATGGACCATGCTATTGAATGGCTAAGAGTAGCTAGAATTGATGTTGAAATGCTTCGAGAGTTATAATCCCAAATAGGATTTATGGATGAAGTACTGGAAGTTGTTCATGAGAAAAATCTGGTTGGGAATTATTATTTAACTGCTGTTGAGTTTTGCAAGCTTATCTTTGATTCAGATGGGTTTACTCTCAAAGATGTGAGGGAAAATCTTCATGAGTCTAGAGGATACGATAGGGATCATGGTTCAGTTAGACCAATAACTAGAACTAGAACTAGAGGATCAATGAACTTAGCTCAATAGATCATTCTTGATGAGTTGAATGAAGATTAGATGAAGTATTTATTAGGCTATTTGATGCACTTTGCTATTAGGCATAAGCTAGTGTCTCTAAGCATGAAGAAATCACAAGGCAAAAACGTACTACAAGCATGCATGAACCAACACATAGAGCTGGGCATAAGGGTTGTAGCCAGTGGGCCGGCTCATTTACCTGCTCAAAAAAGCTGGCTGCGGCTAATTTTTTTTGCCCATTTAAATGCGGGCCAAATTGGCCTGGCCTATTTAGCCCGCAGGCTGAAGCGGGCCGGCCCATGATGGCCCGAGCTGCGCTTGCGAGCCAGGAGTTAAAAAAAAGAAAGAAAGAGAGGAAAAATGTAAGAAAAAGAATAAGACAATAACATTTTTGTGATTATTTAGGATATATTATAGAAGAAAATAGATTAATACATGAATCATACGCATTATAACATTTTTTTAAGTATATATTTATTGATTTAAACGTAATATGATATCTAATAAATTATTTAAAAAACTTTTTTTCATTTATAAGTAATCAAAATGGTAACAAATTAATTTTTAATATATATAAAACCTTAAAATATTTACATACTCTAATTTTTACATAAACTAATATAAAAAAATAACAAAAAATAAAAAATAAAAAAAATTCATTTGGCCGCGGGCCGGGCCGGGACCGAGAAATTTTGGCTTGTTTAAAAGCGAGCCAAATAATCCAGCCCGTTTAACCTGCGGGCCGGCCCGACTAGGCCCGCCAAGTCCGTTTTCCCACCTCTACCAACACATACCTATGATCATGCCTGTGTATGAGCCCATGACCACGTTGTTTATGAAGAATAGAAGTGATAGAGGAGATCACTCCTTACGACACGGACGTGCCTAAGCTGGTATTTGCACACATGGCCATGATGTAGCTGAAGTATTGTCTCATTCAAGTGTTCAGTAGAGCTCACTCCCTGAAGCATGCCTATGCCAACTAGTGTGCCTTCCTATCTTGCTTTGGTTGCTTATTATATAGTTTCTTTTTATATTTGTTTAAGCTTTTTATGTTCCTTTATTACCCTTACACGACTTGTGGGGGTATATAAGGGTCATTAGGGTTATGTTAGGAGAAACCTATCTATCTTTAACATCTTTTGACATTAATTATGATCAATGCCTTCTGTTGACTTTCTTGGAATTATTTTCAAACCATATTGAATAACATTGGTTTTTTTTTCTCAAGATTATTCTTTATTGTTTTTATTGATGTGTTTTATATCGATTAAGTGAAATAACTAGTTCGATTCTTTTCTTAGTGCGTCATATTCAACAAGACAGATTTTTCATATAATTTATTTATGTTTTCATTAAAAACTACAAAAGCATGAACATATAAATAGTTATTATGAGAGGATATTTGAGTGGAAACCTTTCAATGAACAATATACAAATCCAATCTACATCATCCTTATTGAGAAATCCGTAACATAACTCTAACATGGATTTTATCTATATTAGTAAATTACACCAAAGGTATTAATTTTATGAATAAATTCATTTATTGTATCAATGTTTTTTAGTGGTTAAAAAGAGGTATAAATGGTTCACAAAATGTATCAAATGACGTATCAATTTTTAAAGTTTATTTAAGGTATCAATGTTTAGATTAGTTTTCATTTAGATCTCTTCAAATTTTCATCAAAATTCAATTATTGATACTTTATTTGACTCATTTTGCTAAACATTGATATCTCTTTTTAACCACTTAAAATGTTGATACCTTAAATAAACTATCTCTAAACGTTAATACTTTTTTCAACTACTCAAAACATTAATATTTTAAATGAACTACCCTAAATATTGATATTTTTTTATGTAATTTACTCTAAAATTATATCATAAACCATGTAGCTTCTTAAAATTTTTCATCCTTACCTTTCCAAATTTCTTAGTAGAGATTTCTCAAGAAATCTCTCCAAGAACTTGTTGTTCCCTTTCAAAGTTGTCGTCAATACTAAATCATCAGGACTTCATGATTGGAGAGGAAGGCGAAATTTAAAGGGAAGGGAGAACGAAAGAGAAAGAATAAGGGGCGGTTATTCTCCTATATTTTAATACGTTGGTTTTCAATGTATCCTTTAAATTTTTAAGCAAATGGACCATTTTGCCCTCAATTAAAATTCCAATTTATTTTCCTGCTCTTACTCATGTTTTATTTATTTTAAGTTGTGTCTTTTGCTTTAAAGGAAAAGTACATTTTTAATCCTCAACATTTACTTATTTTTCTATTTAAGTCTTTATTTTCTCCGATACGAGTTATAATTGACCACTAGTAATTAACTCAAATAAAATATTATTAAAGCAAGTTAATTATATAAAAATAATAAAAAATAAATAAAATAAGAAGATTAAAAAAAGTGGAAGTAATTAGAAAAAAAAGCTAGAAACTAGAAAAGGTTTTTTATGAATTGAACTTATCTTAAACATAAACAAGAGAAGCAACTTTGTGCTAAGTTTATAAAAAGCATTATTAAGTATAATGTGCTGCATAGCTTGGAATGAAATCATGGATGAAGTTTAAACTAGTACAAATATTTCTTGAACTAAAATAAAAATGATGAACTGAAACTTCATTGAGTAAGAGATGTAACCAAACATTTCATATTCAACGCAAAAGCTTCCCTTAGATGAAAGAAACATAGAATCCTGATTTCGAGAATAAGAACAAAGGACAAAAGAGATGAAATGCTACAAAGGCTAGTACCAATACTTTAAAGATTTAAAAAACAAAAGATGCATAATGATTTAGGATGATGAAAAATGAAGGAAAAAACAACCTTGACCTTCATAATGCAAAGAAGCAATTGGGATAGTAAAAATTTTCCAGATCTAAAAAAGCACAAATTTGAAAAATCGTAATTATAAAGGAAAAAAAAAGCTGCCAAATGTTTGAGGAAATGAGTTTAAAACATAAAGATCTAAATTAAAAAAAAAGAGATTAAAATGAGCTGATATATTAGAAAAAAAGAAAAGACAAGACAATGTGGTTTGTTTGATTTTGTGTTGTTTCTATATTTTTTTTTATATATATTTTTGTTGTTTTGTTATTTTTATTATTTGATAAATTATTAATGATATTTTATTTGAATTAATTATCATCAGTTAACCATAGGTTGTCATGTGTCATTAAAGGAAAGAAAATTTAATTGAGTTTATGGAAGTCTTTTATAAAGAGTATAAAACATTATTAACTTGAATTGAAAAAAGTAAAAGGTTTAGAATTTAAAGCAAAATTGACCTACATCGAAGAGGAAAAATTTTGGTTTTCCCTTTCATTTTTATCTTTCCAACTATTCTTTTAAGAATTAAGCTAAAAAAAAAAACTATTCTTTTAAGAAATCTTAAAATTCAATATTGCAATATATAAATACATTCGAAATCTACTTTAAGAGGGGATTATCGGTGCATTCTGTAAATGCAACAACATGGGACTTTGAACCTATGTTTAGAATATTTATTAAAATACCATATTTTGGGATCATCATAGAATCCCCTACATATTAGAGTTCGTAGAGAAGCGTGGTGAGGAATTTTAAAACAAATTAAACTGTTAGTCTATTAAGAATATCTGCCACACCTTATACAGTATTTTTAATAAATATTTTATACATAGGCTTGCATGTTGTCGCATTTAGATAATGCATTTTCTTTATGAACAAGGAAGGCGCATCTTTAAATGTGCTTTAGCGTAAAATAAACTGTTAATGGCCCTTTAATAATACTTGACCCACTCAACTATTAACCTTACTTTATCTTTAGCAATTCTTCTGAATACCAATTCTTTCTCTTTAGCACCTCTCAATACGAGCTAAGTATAACACATTCTCATTTACTCTCATATCTTCTAGCTTACTTTCTTGTTTTACTCTCTGCTCTTGGGTTCTTATCTATTAATGCCTATGAATGTTGATGCAGGTATTCTTGGGCTGTTCAAGTTGCTCCCACTTCTAATCTCACAATGAGACTCCAAATTCATGGTAAAATTGAGGGATGTACTTGTTCCATTCATATATTCAATATTTATATATGTACATAAGATTTGTTATAGTTTTTGTTCGCTAACAACTACTATAACAATATTTTATAAGGGTGTGTAAAAAAACCAATGAAATCGAAAAATCAATTCAAAACTGGAAAACTAATTTGAAAAATATGGTTAATCAATTCGTTAGTTTCGATTTAGAATTACAATTTTATTTTTTCTGGTTTTTGGTTTTAGTTTGTAATTAAAAAAAAAAAAAAGGTTAATGGTTAACCGTTTCAATATTTATAAATATATTATATATGTAATTTACATATGTTAATGTTCCTAGGATTTTTATTAAAGTATTATGCTCTATCCTATGTTTGATGGGAATTAATGTGGTAATTGATTTGGTTTGATTTTGTTGATAATGATATAGGCAAAAGCTTATTTCCCCCCATTTTTTCTTAATTTGATTTTTCTTTTTTTTTTTTTTATAGTTCTTGTAATATATATAATAATTTAAAGAAAAACTCCATGATAAAGACTAAAAAACAAGGTTTGTTGAAACTATTACGTTAAATAATTTAAAACTGAAAATTGAAAAATTAATAAAAAAAGGTTTAACTATTAAGTCCGTTAACCGTTTATAATGGACCAGTTAAAGATCGGAATATTAAAAAAACAATCATTACGATTAAATTCAAAAAATAGGGCCACGAATCAGTTAACTGAACCGTGAACACTTCTAGTAATTTGTTATATTGTACTATTGATTTGTTGAAATTATCAACTAATCCTTAGTTGTTCTAGTTCTTATACATGGGTTGTAATATTTTCTCCCCTCCTTAAAATCAACTTTGTCCTCAAGGTTGAAAATTATGTCGCCTTGCTTGTGTTTGTTGAAATGTCATGACGAAAAACCCCTAAAATTATTGCGGTTTATTTGAAATGAAACCCTTACAGACCCAATCGTGTCATTATTCAAAGTGTAAAAATGATTACTTTGATATGTTGAAAATACACTAGGAATACTCGAGAGAAGGGGAGGGGAAGTGTAGATTGAGTATTTGCCCTGAAAAGCCCAAATAATTATTTTATAAAAAAGATAAAACAATTAATATAATTTTTCAGCAGAAAGATAATAATAGATATATTGCGTAATTTAAAGAGATAGAGATAGGGAGAATTAAGCCAATATTTAACGTAGAGTTCGACTTACTTCCTATTCTCCATAGTCTACCAAATGCCTTAATCGAGGTCTTCACCGCTACTTGTTTTAATTTCAGAAATTAGCTCAAGATATTTCCTCTCCCTCTAAATGCTCTTAAATGAATAACAATAAATAAGAATAGAGGTCTAAAGTGTATTTTCTCTCTTTTTATGGTTTGCAAAAATTATATAAAGAGGACAAGAAAAATAAATATTTGTTTGATCGTAATAAATAGCTGGTAAATGATTTTGGCACTTTGTTCTTCTTCTTCTTGTTCTTTTTTTTTTTTATCTCCCAAGGATTGAGTATTTATAGCTTTCAAAATTCAAAAGTCTGTCAAAGACAACATCTATAAGTTCTCAGGCATTTTATGCGCTTCAACTGCTCTTTTTCTTTCCACATCAGCTCCCATATTTAAGTTGTTGCGCCTCAAAGACTCATTGCGCCTCAAGTGTCATGCCCCAACTTTGCCTTCGACAACCTTCTCACATGCGCAATTCTTCGATCCTCAAATTTGGACTGTTATATCCCAATCTTCAATATGTTAAGCCTTCGACGTGACCTTCGACTACCACTGTGTTGTCATTAGTTTGTCGAGCCTTAGGTTTAAATTAGTCGCATCTCAACTCTTTAGCACGTCGAGCCCTTGATAATTCTGTTTGCTTCTTTAATTTCTCATGCTTTGAAACCAAATTTGCTACACCTTGATCACTTGACTTGGTTAGGCCTCAACCAACCTCTCGACCACTGGTTTGCGTTCTTAAGCTTGTCAAGCCTTGGCCTTAGCTTTATCACGCCTTAGACACTTGCTTTGGCTTGCCCTTTGACTATCACTCTTTCTATTAAAACCTGTAGAAAACTCTACAAACACGCATAATATGCACAAATATATATTTAAATAATTAAGTGTAGTTTACATTCAATTAAATAGTTAATTGTGTATTATATTGTCTCATCAAAATCCATATTGAACATACAAGTCAGCATATGTTGGTTTCCTTGTTTAGAAATAGAGTGTCTAGTAGCATGTTGAAAGACTAAAACATGAATTCGTGATATATATTTTGCATCTGCTAGCAAGTTTAGTAGAAAAGTGGTACCTGCAATTTGGATAAGCATAATATGTATTGTAAAGAAATGTGCAGCAATTGAAAAGAATGACCTTAATGAGTTGACAAGTGTTTGTAATATAGTAAATTTACAAACATTAGCCTTATTAGGGTTAGAGTAACACTTAATCTGAAACTTGATTACTGACTTTTGCCTTCTACCTTGGAATGTTAACTGATTAACTTTTATGATGCTTCCTGTTCGGTGTTTGCTTCCTGTGCAACCGATGCTAAAAGACTTACGTGTAGGACTAAATGTCTAAGTCCCATTCCAGATATTGTATTCAATAGTGGCGATGATGAAAGAACATGGCATATTAAGTGATGGCTACCCAATTGTGTTGAAAAGCAAAATTGTTAGCGATAACCACAATTTGATGAAAAATATCCTCTTGAGCCAACTCATCAAAATTAGAAATCATTGTTTGATTTTGAAATATGAGTACAACATGTGAACACGTACCCTTGGCTTGCAAAGCAATGGATAGCCAATGTACTAGTGTATCTAATGTGACGATCCTAATATAGAGAACATCTCTTATTGGCTTATCAGTCCTTTGTATATAAAAAGTTGCTTTTCCAATACTAAATTATCTATGTCTAAAATAGCATGTCTATACAGTTTTGTCTCATTTACTTTCATCCCAAACTCTTTTGCTTGATCAAAACACTATCTTGAAAACTAAATAACTCTAGATGTTGAATATCTAATGCAATATTGTGCTAGATGTATTTCTCACTTGTTTAAAAGCTTAAAAAACAAATGCTTGTTGCACTACATTTTCATGCCTAACGTTAGTAGCATCTTTATCTATAGCTGCATTCTCTTTCTCATCAGAATTAGTTTTGCTCTTATGATGATCAACACTTATGTCAGTAGTTGTATCCTCCTTTCCATCATCATCAAAATTGATTTTTCTCTCATGATTTTCAACAAAATAGAATCTATCCTTTGACCAATCATATTCAAAAGGTCTAAAACGTATGAAAAGTGCCTTCACTAAATCATCCCATGATTTAAAATTGTTGAATTCATCCTTGCATTTGTGCCACATTTAGCTGAATATTGTATAGCAAAACATGCTAATTTTGCGTAATATTATTCTCTATGTGGTAAAAATCTAAGATATATTCTATCTTAAGTACCTAAGAAATTGGATCATTCCCATCAAATTGTGGGATTCCTTTGATTATGTTAATGATTGCAAGTGAAAGTGATGATAAAGAGTTGTCTTGAAATGCTCCAAAGAAATGTAAGTGCAATCTCAAACAGTCTAATCTTGAATATACAAACTGTAAAGAAAATTCTATATCATTTACTGATGAAGTGATGCTATCTAATTTATGATTGGGAAATGTAAATCTTGATTGCTTATTAATATACATGGAAAATGATGAATAAGGGTATTTGGAAATGTTTTGATGATATGTTGGTCGATTCTGATTCCAATCAATTCTGTCAATTCTTACATTGAATTAGGATAAACTTTCTTGAATAGCCTTAAGGATTCCACCAAAATTTCCATACCCATTGCTTGCAGTGAGTTCTTTGTGGTTCTAGATTTATATCTATTGTCATGGAAGTTTAGAACGAGCTGAGAACAGCAAATGTTAAGGGTCCTTTAATGATATTTGGCCCACTTAACTATTAACCCTACTTTATCTTTAGCAATTGTCCAAAATGCTCTTCTTTCTCTCTAACACCTCTCAACACAAGCTAAGTAAAACCCATTTTCATTTACTCTCAGATCTTCTATCTAACTTTCTTGTTTCACTATTAGTTTTAGGGTTCTTATTTACTATTCCCTATGAATGTTGATGCAGGTATTCTTGAGCTGTTCGAGTCACTCTCACTCTTACTCTCACAACGAGACTCTAGATTTGTGGTAAAATTCAGGGATGTTCTTATTCCTTTCATATATTCAATATTTATACATGTACATGAGATCTGTTACATTTTTTTTTTTAGCTAAAAACTACTACAACTGTAATTTGTTATATTGTATTGTTGATTAATTGAAATTATCAACTAATTCTTGGCTGTTCGTGTTCCTCATACATGGGTTGTAACAGAAACCATAACCTTAATGCATGTTATCCTTTACTTTACAAATGGAAGTAATTCATTATATGTCTTGCAAGATACATGATTCTAAATACGCAATGAATAAGAAAAAGGAATAAAACCTCAATTGCTATACTTGAAATTAATGTTGTCGAAATCGAAGCGTATAGGCTGGTTCAATCTTGTTTGATTGGAATCGGCATTAAAAGCCAGCTTGTTCATTCAAACAAACTATTCTAAAGTTGAACTAGCAAGAACTATATGACTTAGTTAGTTTAACTAAGACTTGGTTGACTCGGCTGGGTTGTTCGAGTCTGAATGTAGTTCATTGATGAAAAGGAAAAATCCAAAAAATTATCAAGGAAGCCTGAAGCGGTGAAAAAAAAAAAAACCCTAGAAATCCCTAAATCCTAACCTCTTCTCAATTTCTCTTCCTCTAATAGAGACAACTTTAATCCAAAATTTTGAACATCATCCCAGACCAGCTTTGTCTTCATCTTCGTAGAAACTATAAACCACCCACTATGACCGCATATGTGGGTCCTCTAATGCTCTATTCGTGTTAATCCCAACTTGATTCATTTGATCCGAACCCTTGTTGATCTCAAATGCATGAATGGATTTAGTCCACCATGACAATGGGCTATTTGGTTTGTAAAAGTAGAAGAAAGTGAAAAAGTGGGTTTTTGATGGTTTTACTTTCCTTAAGTTTTGACTGATAGTGGCCTACGATACAATAAAGGACATCTTTGTCTTTTTTTTTTAATTTATTTATCTTTCTTGAATTTTTATGTACAATTATAGTCATATTAAAAAAAAAGGAAGAAGAAAAATCATGGTTTGACTACGTGAGATAAATTAGAAAAACATTTTAGTAAGTTTTAGTTACGAATTTTTAATATTTAATCTATAATTTCAACTATAATAAATTTCTTTAAATTAGTTTGAATTGGATTTTATTTTCTTATGATATAATGTCTCATAAATAGACTAATGAAAATAATTAATTATGGATTTAAATGTATAATTTATATTTATTTGTTTTTCATAACTAAAATATAGATTTTATTTTTATTTTTTGTTGACCTCGATTCGACCTCCAGTTCAACCCATCGATCCCTGATACCCCGGCATATCTGGGTCAAGTTCCAGTCCAGTTCTGACAATATTGCTTGAAATTATAAGTGCAATGGTGTTGAACATATTTGAGGGCATGACAAGAGAGAAAAAATTAAAGGTGAGTTTATATCTAATTTTAGGTATTTTCTTCAACTTCTCCTATTTTTCTTTCCTAAAAAGATCTTGAAGTTGTTAAAGTAGATGAAACATATGAATTTTTGTTGGCTTTACGTAAAAAGATATAGAAGTTGTTAGGGTAGATGAAACATAAGAATTTTTGTTGGCTTTACAATTAGGGTTTTGGCTGGGGATTTTATTTTTGTTTTAAATATATAATCGGAGAAACTATTTTAAATAAAGTAATATGCCAGAGAATATGCCCTTTTTTGTAATATCATATTTTAAGAATTGTTTTTTAACATATGGTATTTTAGTACAAAGCCCCACGTTAAGGGAAGCATTTTCACTGCCTTCGGCGCATCAATTAAAAAATTTCTTCATCGTTATTCATAAAGGTGAGTCACACGTAAAACCATCGAACAAAAAAGAGAATATATTATCGATGATAAAGGGATTCAAAAACGTCCCGCTATTGATAACCATGTGTATCCTTCATATTGCGAAAGTGTTGTGTTCACACTAGGCAAGCTACTTTTAAATTTATTCTAACCTCACAAATTAATTAATATTATTTGAAAATTGTGAATAATTAAGTGATTCTGTCCTCTTGTTATATGATTCACGATGTCATCATATCATTCTTTTTTCTTCTTCTTTTTTTTTTAATGTTTTTGTGTATTTATTTCGTCGTATTCCGATCATTTTGATATGAAAAATTTGATTAGGTATGAAATTGATCTTCTTGAAAGTTCGATTATCTAATTATCGACTTGATTAAAATTTAGATACCTAAAAGGTTTATCTTTATTTTTATTATTTTTAACTAGATACTTGTCAATTTAATACAAACATAATATAAATAAAAACAATAATCCAAACTGAGGATAAAAACAAGTGATTATTATCCCACAACATTACTTGATCAACTTTTAGAAAAATGGGTCATCGATGCATGCGAAAAATTAAGAACCACTTTTTTTTTTTTTTGGTTATCATCACACATGGACAACTGCTCTTTTGGGGTCCAAAGAGAAAACGCGTGGGCTCCATTTCACATTTCCTCAGGGAATCTCTTTGTGTTTTTTAACTTCTTGTTTAAGCCAAAAATCATTGGGTGGGTGTCGATTTTCAGCTCTTATCACCTCTAGCTGATTGATCAACATGATCTGTATATACTGATCCACATCACCCATCAATCATCACGAACTTTTTTTTAGCCCTTGCTGCCGCAAGGAATAGTAGTCACCGCTAGATCCGTCTTCTATCTACGGATGGCGCATTCTTAAAAGTTAAAAAAGTGTCACGCTTTCACTTAGATTCGATAATTGCATTCTTAACTTAAGATATATTTAATGGCATCTTTTTACCGACGTCTTTAGCGGTTTTTGCAACAATTTTATCCTCCACAGCTTATTTTGTCAATTTTATGCTTAAAATCTGCCTATTCTCTTAATGAAATTGTTTTATTATTAAGAAATGGAAAAGATTATATATAAAGTTTTACTTAATATTTTTATTTAATTAGAAACATTAAAAAAAAAAACAATTTCAGCATCGAACTATCATAAATAGTTTTAAATAAACAATAACTATTTAATATTTTTTATAATTTGAAATTACTATTACAGTCAAGCAAACATCATAATAGCTTTTTATAAGAAATAAAACTGTAATAGAATTATAATTACTGGAAAGTGATTAAAATTGTTAGTAATTTTATAAACTCTTTCACATAAAGATGGCTCTACTTCATCTCAACATTTTTTTTTGAATTCTTAGTAATAGTTATTTCTATAGGGTGAAACACGTCTCTACCATCCCTAGAATAAAAAAATTTCATAAATACAATTTAAACAAAATTAATTATCTAAATATTATTATTATATCACATATTGGATATGAAATATATAATTTCACATGTATATCGCATATATAATATTTCGCATCTGGCATAGGTGATATTCATGAGTATTGCATGGTGCATGAGTGATACAAGCATGTATCGCCTATTGGACATGCAATACAAAAAAATTCCAGTATCGTATTTTGGATATGCGATACAACAATGATATTTGGGTAATTAATTTTGTCTAAATTGTATTTGTGTAATTTTTTTCAAATTAATGGATAAATAAGAATTAATCTCTATTCTACATGTAAATGATCAAATCTAATGATCACTCCAATAATAATAAAAGATATTATAATTGGCAAAGCTAAATACTGATTTTTAATTTATAAAAGTGCTCTGGGCTTTAGTTGTTAAGAACTTTAGTATAGGGAATCTTTAACTTATGTTAGTGTGCAAAGAAATCTAGAATAAAGATAGATTTAGGTATTGTCATAATTATCATTTTATAGTGGTGCTTATATTTATAGTAAGCCTTGTGGGCTAAACTGAAACATGGAGATGCAATAATTCTCTTATGTGTCCCATGCTGACAAGGAGTTAGGAAGATGCTTCTATAGCATGATGATCACTTCTTTACTCCCATTTATTCCCATTAATTAATATGTGGAATGATCTAGGACTTAGGAAGAAACTTCTATAGCATCACAATCACTTCTTTATTTCCATTTATTCTAATTAATTAATGCATGGAGTAGTTTAAACCAAGTCCTATGTAGGAGAGTTATCTAACACCCAATAAGTATAACCTCCATGTGGAAAGGTGTAAACCGAGTCCTATATTGGGGATTTATAACACCCAATAATTATAACCTCTACATATAAGTACAAAATGCATACAAGAAACGTGATTTATACAATCATGTAACAATCAATTCTGCAACTTCGAATTAAAATGAAATTAATTCAGTCTTCATAACAACAACAATAGCTGATTTATGCTAACTTCTTGTCCAACTTGAATAATGGATTTATCCTAAGTTTATCATCTGTATTTCATCATTGATAGTTTAGACCACTAACCCTACATATTTAGTCGCCGCCCAAACGATGATCGGATCTTGTCCTGCTACAAATCGTAGATGATCAGCCAAAGATTGGCATTGCTTGAGTGATTAGAGTCTCGATGCCACAACTGGCAAGAAAATCAGTAGGTGACCCACATAGTTTGAGTGATTTCGAGCCTCTATGACAAGCACAGCCGTTTACGATCACAATCAATCGTCAATTAAATGCATTATGGTGACAACGAGTAAATAAGATAGAATTGCAAATAAAATTGAATAATGTCATTACTACAACTATCAAACTAGTGACAAGTGAATGGATTTTGAGAAATAAACTCAAATTAGCCAAAACGGATCCATTAGTGTCAAATAAAGCAAAAATAGCGTTATTGAGATCAATTATACCTAAATGTGTACTTCAAGTTAATAGTCGGCGCGGTTTAATAGATAATTAAACTAATGGAGATGGTGAAAAATCCAAAATTAGTACCCTAAAATAATATATGCAAGATTGTATTTATACGATTTGGAGGTGGGCAAGTTTAAAATATGTGGACTATGAATTTTTATCTCGTATATTACTCCTTGAGTATAATATGTTCCAAACAATTTAAAATAAAAGTCCATCTTGTAGACTCTTGAAACATAATAACTATATCTTATAAAATTTATAGGTTCTTAAACACCTTGTAGAATCCGTAAACTTTATGTACTCACGTCCAAAATCATGACAATTTGGACTAAAAGTTCACATTTTGTTTACTATAGTTTAAAAATAATACCCATATAATGAATTTTGGAAAGAAAAACCACACACACATACACACAAAACAAGAACAAAATATGATACACATAAATAAAGTACTAAACTAAACTGGACATGGTAATTTACACCCAATAAAGTTATAAAGTACCTAATGACAAAAAAAAAAAAAAAAATTACAAACTACCATATATATATATATATAGATATATATAAAAGGGATAATGTCAAAATCATCGTCTAAATTTTATTTGTTTCGTAGTTAAGCTTAATTGTACATCCAAATGAATAACTTTTGCCAATGAGCATTAACCATATCTTTCTCAAGATCTCAGGATAATGAAAGTAATAAATTCGATAAACAAAAGTTTAATTAAATATTATATTTAGGGATAATTGCCGGTTAAGTGCATCTATTTTCAACTTTTAGCAATTTAGTATCTCATCATTAAATTTTAACAAATTCGTGCTTTTACTTTCAAAATATGTGCAATTCAATGTATCTGTTAAGAAATATTTGACAAATATTTATATTGATGATAGGATAATGATAAACATAATGTCTGAACTTTCAATTGTTTTTGCAATTTTTAGCAATTTATTATTGTATCTTTGAATTTTGATAATTTTTTGCTATGTATCTACCATAATTCTGTTATTAAAATAAACGTCCATAGAATATTATTTGATCGAGATACTGAATCGTACATACTTTAAAAGTACAAGTATAAATTTGTCAAAATCTAAATATGAGACATTAAATTAACAAATATTAAACATACAAGTACTTAGCTTGTTATTATCTCTTACATTTAGTAATTTCAAACTTTAAGTGTAAAATTGAACAAAATAAAGTTTAATACGATGTAATGTTTAATAATTTAATATTTCAAACCTAAAATTAGAAAAATATTCAAAGTTTAGGTTGTGATTTTAACATTACCTTTATTTATAATGACATTACATATTGTAGATATATTTTACGGTGAGATAGATGATTATGCGAACATGGTTTTAAAGATTGTGAAATTGAAACCTATCGTGCATTACAGAATATGCACTTTAACATTGTTGTAAGGTTGGACAGGCGAAATAGATATCCTAAAATCACATCGAGCCAGATTAATAAATTTACATCGGTGTCGGTCCTACATTGTTCTTTTTTTCCCAAGATCAGATGTAATCTAACTGTAATCAAGTTAGATTCTTTGATAAAGAAAGACATTGATCGTTAACACAGCAGCCACACGTGCAACGCACCTAAAGCAAATAAAGCTTCGGCCTTGCGATTTCAATTTCTAGCATTTGTTCTTAGAATGGAGAGCCAGTGATCAAAGCCCTAGGGAATAGGGATAGGGGTAGGGCTAGGGCACAACAAAAGATTTAAAAAGGAGGATTAGGCAACTTTGAAGTTGATGTGCGGTGCGGTGTTTTGTGTTTCCTTTCTTTCCCTGTACATGGTTTTAATTTTACACTCCTCGGAATCCACCCACCACATTGTGATTCTGCATCCAGAATGGTAGGTTTTTTCAAACATAACTGGCTATACCGACAATTCAGATGGTGGCTTTCCAATATTGGGATTCGAACCCCTTTGGCCTTTGCTTTTTCTTTCTTCTTATTCACTTTCCTCTTTCTGCCCCATTCTATAGATCCTTTGCAAAGTTCTAATATGATCCAGATTTAGATGCCAATCAAGAAAAGAAAAAGGTGTTTATAATTTAAATGAGAACTTCTATGTCCCATCGACCAATCATAGAAGTTTACTAATTTGAATATTAATATTAAATGCACATTCCATCCATTATATACATAAGTACATAACACTATATTTTAACACTTCATATTTTTTTATATTCACACTAATTTAAAATCAAATGTTTAAATTATAAGGTAAAAAGAAAAAGGTGATAAAATAAACATAAACAGTAAATCACTAGCGGATCAAAAAGCAATGCTATTATGTTTTTTTTAAAAAAAAAATAAGCAAGACTAAAATTATTATATATAGCTATATCTATTTCAAAGATTCGTGTGTTTCACCTCATACAATTTTTTGATGATGGTTTTTTTTTAAATTATTTTAAATGTGTTTTTGCCAATAAAAACATACTAAAGAAATGGAAATACAATATATATATATATATATATATATATATGAGTGTGTGTGCATCCCTCATGCATAATCAACACCTATTGAATAAGTATAAAGTTGAATCTGTTTATCCTTTACTTTCTTTGTTTTTAGAGCAACACAAAAACATAATCTTGTTTTTAAAGTGACCTCTTCACTTTATTTTCTATAAAGAGATGACAAGTGTTTTGTTCATTTAGTATTAATATTAATTAGGGACACATACTTGTATGGCTCAAATTAATCAATATAATAAAATAATATTATTAAATAAACGATAAAAAAAAAAAGAAATGGCAAGAATTGGTGGCTTTTTTCCATCCACATTGAGAGAGAGAGAGAGAGAGAGAGAGAGAGAAAACATTTTTAGTTGTTAATGTTTCACCGTTTTCTATTCAAGTCCTAGATCTTTCCTTTTTCTTATTTGAGTTATGTGGACAACATAGCAAACACATATTTGAATAAGAGGGACTCATCCAAGAAGCAGAGGAGGAAGTAGCGCTAAGCGCCCTTGCACCTTCAACCTTAGAAGATAAGCTACCGCCGACGTTGAAGAGCTATACTGCCGGCCTACATTACTCCAGTTTCGTCTTTTGAGTTTTAAACCATAGCATTAATTATAGGCTGTTAGCTTTTATTTTACACTGCCAGCCTACATTGTTAGCTTATGATGCATGATTTATTTCTTGTTTATCTTTTTAGGTGTTCCATGTAATAGTATAAATAGTCATTTAAACTTATCTTTCTTTTTATAACTTATGATATGCTTCTAAAACCTAAAAATTGAAAGAAGTTTCTATTTAAGATTACGTCCTTCATAATTATTGTATGATTAAGATCACTTGGTAAGTATCCTAGTATGTGTTTAAGCTAACTTACCACATCAGAGTGGTATTAGAGCCAGAAAGTTCCTGTGGAGATATTAAGAGAAGACAACTTAGGAGGCGGTCACGTCCCGGACGTTGCTTGGGATGTGGAAGCCTTGTGAATCGAGTCATAGGCTTAAAGGGTGGTATTAGACAACGTGGATCAGAGAATCTAATGTTTAGAACAACGTATTGAAGATCTGATTGAGCGTTTTGACACGATGGGACTTGATACCAATAGAGATAGGGATGTTGCTGGGAGACGACTAAGGGCAAGAGATGCTCACGGCAATCCGATCAATCAAACCATAGTTGCAAATTGAAGAGCTCAGAATTTTGATGAAGAATCCGATGAGGAAGATGAGATTTTGTATGGAAAATGGGAATCATGGAGGAGAGGAGGTAATGGTGGTCATGGATACCGAAGGGGCTACTATGAGTACAATCAAGGGGACGGTGATTTTCGCCTAAAGGTAAATATCCCTAGCTTTAATGGTAATATCAATGTTGAAAATTCTTAGATTGGTTTGCTGATGTAGAAAGATTTTTCAATTACATGGAGATTCTTGAGGAGTGATGTGGGATTTTCCAATTGCAATCAATCAAATTAAATTAAAACCTATCTTACTTTGCAACTAATCTTAAGCAAGTGTACCTATCAATTGTAGCAACGGTGTAAGCATAGGGTCGTTTCATCAAGACCTATAATTACTAGTAATTACCCTAATTTTACTATTTAGCTAGTCTAAATCGAGTGATATCAATGATAATAATTAATATCTAACTAATTAATCAACTAACCTTAGAATCAAGATAATTATGCCTTTAAAAGTAAATATCAATCTCAAAAATACCCTAAACCTTGATTTACCACTAACCCTATTCAAACTTCTATAAGATGTTCATTAATGGATTGTTATGTTTTTGAACTGCAGGAACCCTAGATTCATCAATCTCTCTTACAAGATGATTGAATTCTAATTCTATATGTCTAAAGGAAATTTCTTTCATCAATAGATGCATACAAAATAGCATTAAAGATCATGGTTCCTTAAAAAGAATAAATCTTGATGCAGAAAATTCATGCAATCTATATCTAGGATCACATTCAAATTTCTCTATTCATATAGATCTATTCAATTAGATGAAATTTCTTTCTATCTAAAAGAAATCAAACATGTAATCAATTCTGGCTACAAATCAATCACAAGAACAATAGAGCACATATGAATATATTCAAAAAACATAAACTTCCATTAATAAAAGCAACCAATCTCTACATTAGGGTTAGGGTTTCTCAGGACTATCTATTTTTCCATATGAAGATGATTACAATGATAAAGCATAGAAAAATTCAAAGAAAACATAGTTACAACCCTATAGTAATATATCCATAATCATATCTTCATGCACGGTAATATACCCATAAATCTTTTGAGAATACTTATCCAAGCCATAAATGCATGGTCATTGTAGTAAAAGTTTTGACATTTGCTAGTACTAAATCCTTCAAAAGTTATATATGATGATTTTTCTTAGTCTTCTGAAATCCTTGATGACCAAATTAATAATATGTATGCTTGCATCTCCACCACACCCCCTCCTCCCCTCCCCCCCCCCCCCCCCCCCCCCCCCCCCCCTCCCCCCCCCCCTTTTTTTGTTATTTTTCACTTCTTTTTCCATTAATCTTGATTATCCAATAGTAAATGCACCATAGCTTATCAACATGAAGATGTAGCATCAAATATATAATTCAATCTTCTAAAGTTTATCTATTCAAAGCCATCTAGTTTGTTGTTATCAAGTCTTCAATCTGTTAGCCATACGATGAATTGTAAAATCATTTTCTTGTATTCATTTCAAACTTTTGTATCTTCTTTTCTTTTTTCACTGATAATGATCTATCTTCATGGCTTTCCCCATTTATTATTTTTTCTAAAAAAACTTTAGAGATAGATATACTCTTTCCTCCATAATCAAGAAAATATCTCCAATGCTACCTTGCATCAAACTAACATATATATTCTGGGGAATATTATTAATCTCTATCAAATCTTTATTCCAAATCAAAATCTTTCATTGATATGAACAAACGAGCGAGCAAAAGCAATGCATAGTAAGAAAGTACTCTATTCATTCCAAATCTAAATGTTTTGAGTGCTAACAAAATGAGGAAAGATAAAAAAACTACCAGACATCAAATGTTGATGCAAGAAATCAATCATCAACTTAAAGACCAATGTCTAACTTTATAGCTACAGAGGTGTCCTTGTCACCAAGAAGTCTTCTTATCTCAGACTTTGCTTCCTCAAGTTCAGCTTTTAACTTGTTACGTCTTTGTACAATTGCATGGCAACTCAACATTCTTTGGGCTTTACCAACAACATGCTCTAAACTCTTAACTTTGAAATGAAGTCCACGAGCTTCTGTAATCCCCTTGATCAACAACTCAAGCTCCTTAGTCGACAATGAATCCCATGGTCTATCAAGAAGCTGAATGACTTGCCCTAACAAGGTTATCATGACATCAGCTACATTCATACCAAGAACAAAGCACCCTGCCCAGAATTCTCCCTCTATGGAATACAACCATTTCAGTGGCTCTATAAGATGAGAAAGCACAGCGAAACCATGGAAAGAAGCAATCTCATTGGTGGTTACCCTTGTATTAGGAGTTGTTGTCTCATGTTGTAATGACATGCCAGCAACTTCGGGAGGAGAGACATTAAAAAAAGAGGTAACATGAGTAAGAGATGTGGCAAGTTGAGGAACCTCATTAGATGGGGAGGAATGCTATGGAGCATTAATGGATGTAGCATTAGCTTTGCTGCCATAAGTTCCCACTCGAAGCAAAGAATCAGCATATGTCCTATTCCCAGGCCCCTCAAGAGGTATCGCACCAAAATCCCTTTCATCCATCTCATGTTGCTCCATCTCACAAGGCTTGCAAACAATCTTAGTATATCAACTTCTTCATCCTCAGTTGCTAAGGAAGTGTCCACCTTTATTAATAAGATTGTGTGTACTTTTGCTACCGGATGGGTTTGTATCTTCATCATCCTCATTTACCGATATAACTAGCATAAGATGCCTTTTGGAATGGAATTCCTTACGGTTGCCATACAATTGAGGAAAAGGGTCTATGATAGCACTGTTGAGAGGAGTGTGAATACCAATAGTGTTGTTAACCATTCGGCAAGTTGAGTTGGTATCTTTTACCACCTACAAAGAGAGAGAGAGAGAGAGGGGTAAGAGAGAGAGAGAGAGAGGAGAGAGAGAGAGAGAGAGAGAGATGTATAAGATAATAAAGAAACAATATATATATATATATATATATACGTGTGTGATGATGCCTTGCTAGAAAAGAGCTACATTAGTACAATACCTTGCGAATGCAAGCACGCTTAGCCTGGCTATTATTTGGCAAAGAGGTTGACTAATGGATCATTTTTAGTTTGGCTTGAGAATCATGATGCACCCTTGTGTTGGCTTAAGGAACAATATATATATATATTATATATGTTGATGCCTTGCTAGAAAAGAGCTATGTCGGTATAATACCTTACGAATGCAAGATGCTTAGCCTAGCTAGCATTTGGCAAAGAAGTTGACTAATTGATCATTTTTAGGTTGGCTTGGGAATCATGATGCACCCTTGTGTTGGCTTAAGGATCCCTAGTCACTTTTGTTTTATCTTAAAAGGCATGACTTATTTTTAACTTTGTCAAAGAATTGTTGGGGAAATTCATAGGTTTTGATGGGAGATGAAGGTAAAACTCATCCTTGTAGATGTTAGGTACCTCCAGAGTATCGGGTGCTACAACATACGCATATTCTCTAAAACTTTCTAGGCAACTAGTCCAGTAAGTTAACCAACCAATTGTGGGTACCCCTATGCGACTAATAGTAAGAAAGAATAGCTATCGTACATGAGGATAAATCAAATTGTTATTTTTTTGGAGAAAGTGATTTACGGCAATGAATAAATTCATCTGATGGAGGAATCAACCAAGGTACTCCATGATCCAAATCGAGCTAACGAGCAACTCTATAGGGTGAATATACCATCACTCTCTGCTCTAGAAAAGTTCCGATGGAATTCTTGCTCTCTTGTAGTGACAGCAAATACCCTGGGTATATCACATGATAAACCTACATCACAGGTATCAAAACTTTCATGATTATCAACCATTGTCACAAAGACATTCGATTTGGAAGGGTAAAACTTGCAATAATATTCACCACCAGCTATTCTCTTCACATAAGGTTGAAATGCGAACTCATTAACGTCATCAATGATGTTTGATAAGAGTTTCACATGCCGTCTTTTTAACATCACCACTTGTCACAACCCTAAAAGGGAGCCTAAAAGGATAACCTGAAGTTATCATATCACGTGTGTACTCGTAATATGAGAATCGTCTTGTAAGTCAAAATTTGCAAAAATCTACCTAAATATCTACTTTGCAAACTCCTAATATATGATTACATTTATGATAAATAAAGGAAATCCAATTTCCTACAGTCCATAAAGACCGCAGAGAATCAGGATCCTTTATCAAATAGTAAAATAGAATAGATCATCTACATTTTATAAACTTTAAACTACAACACCACAAATCTAATCCATAAGCTAAACTTATTTTGCATGAAATGAAATCTCAATAAAATATACTATCTATTTATTTCCTATTCCAAATTGTCTTCTATCTTCAAGGGACTCCATACAAAATTTGCCCATTCCTGATGCTTCAGCTATTCCTGCATCAAAACTATAGGGGCGTAAGCAATACCATAGCTTAGTGAATAACATAACTAAACCACACATCAAACAAATGTCAAACAAGTTTTATTAACAAACATATGCAATTCAACACTCAATCATATGACATGCACAGTTTAGATAATCGGAATCCAAACCAATGGAGATTTACGCCTTTTCTTGGGGGTTGCAGGACCAACTCCAGTATCACACCCTGGAGAATATAAGAATCGAGGAAGAGACATTTCTTTTCTCAAATTTCTTGTCATATACATATTTATTATTAACATAACCTCAAACTTCTCCTTATAATACTAAGGAAGGATGATTTCTTTTTGAAAATCATTTGTTCTCATATATATACATACTATTAAAACATCCATCACTTCATCTTAGAACCTTAAAAACCCCTTAAGTATTATCATTTCATACCAACCTCATCAGGTGACGTCCTTCAAGCCTACTTAGTTCCTGTAGGACTGGCGATCCTATGGCACCCTTCATCAGATTCACTGGATTTTCCTAAGCATTACCACATACTAGGAATAATAATACATGACATGCATACTTCATAAATGCTAATGCAAGTAATGCTGTCGTGCAATGCATGACTGTTTAATTTAACTAGTCAGTTAGTATTAAGTCCATTTATTTTGATGACCAAATTAACAGACAATCATCAACAATTACAACTCAATGATTACAAACAAGGTGTGAACTCTTTTAAATTAGTGAGTTATCAAGCAAAACAATCACCAAGCACACAAGAATACCCAATTCCCCATACATAACTAATTACATTTATAGTAATACAAATGCATCTAAATTGCAAACAAAAACAATGTGGCATAGTTAATGTTACCCACCTATCATCCAAGCTAAGTCATAATAACCCTCTAGGAAAACCAAATCATCCACATCATCAACATTATATCATCATCAACACATCGTCAGCATCAAATTATCATCATCCTTCATATTGAAATCCAAACAAAAATAGAAGGTTGGCTAGAGGCTATTTAAGAGAATATATATAACAAAAGTAAACATCTATCCATTAACTTAAACTCATTTTATGATCCTATTCGATCAGACGTTAAGTAGGAACCCCACAATGGCTGCAAAGATCACCCTACCAAGATACGGATAGTTCTCAATTGTTTGTCAAAGGATTTCTTTTCTCTTTATTTATAATCATTTAATACAAAAACACCATCCAAACATTCCTATACAAAATATTCATTCTTTAGGCAAATGTTCATTTGAAGTAACATATTCCTTTTACTAACTATGGTCTAATTCACCATATTTCAATATGTTATCTCTAAGCCATTTAAAAATTTTAAGTCTGATAGCTTAACTTAGTCAAATTGATTAAACTTGACCAATCTAATTCATTTTAGATTGGTGAGTTCATTAGGTCAAGTTGAGCTTAGTTATTTTACTAATTCGTTTTAATTCTAAGATTCATATCAATCAAGATCTATGTTTACTTAGTCTCAGCGAAGTTGATTTGAATTAGTCATTTAATCTAAATACTAAATCGCATTCTTATAGATAAGGGTTCTAAGCTTGTATTATAAATCTTTTAATACATTGGTCTTTAAGGGACTAAAGGGTGTTATTCTCAACTACCAACATCTAACTTATAAGAATAGGGCTCAATTGAAGTGAATTTGACAAGACAAAGAAGACATAAAGGTGATTACAAGTCCATACGCCCACAGAAAGGGTGATGGTGTGAAAAATTGAGGACAGAATCCATCGTGCCCCCCTACCATGTCTCGTATCAAAGGACGTATATATCACATTTGAAAACAGAGGGTGTTACGCCCTCTACTACGCCCCGTATCAAAGGACATATGGATGACATATTTGGGAACAAAAAGCTCCATGCCCCTTGCCTAGCCTTATGTTAAAGACATATACACACCACACCCTATGCTATGCCCTGTATTAAGGGTGCATCAACCCAAAATTGGGCACAAATTGAGCACGCCTATTGCCACAAGGCATGATGAAGGGCATATGAAAAGTTCATGATTTTTATAAAAAATTTCAAACTTGCATATGTCCTAACTAAATCTTGTGATCTTGTTTCTATCAAATTCACTTCAATATCATCCTATCAAGATCATATGAAGCTTAACACCACTCTTAAACATATTTCTACCATCACATCATCAAGATCATATCATCCACTTCCTAGCTTCATAATATATATACAATTTTCACAAATCCCTCAAGTTTAATAAAAACCCTATATTTATCTAACTTTCACTCATCATATACTAGCATTTCCAACAAACAAAACAAACAAAACAAGCATTCTTACATGTTTGATGCATTTAACTATCTTGTTCTTCACTACTACTACCACCAACACTACTTCATGGTTGTGTAGCTTCTTTCATGCATGTTTTCATCTTCTATCTTAATTTTATCTCCTATTTCTCCTTTTGATCTTCTTAAAAGTTGAAGTTTTGAGCTAAATATTTTTAAGGAAGAAGAGAAGAAGAAGATGATGAAGAAGAGAAAAGAAAGAGGGAAACGTATGGGAGAAGAAAGGAAAAGGAAATGACAAAATTTTTAAGGGAAAATGAGGAAAAGAAAGAGTATAAAGAGATTCTTTAAGAATATTAATTGGTAGGATTTTGTTCTAAACTTTTCATATCATTATCTTAAGTATTAACAATAGTTTAAAGGAAATTTTAGAATATATTGAAGCAAAATTCATAACTTGAGTTGAAAATCTAGTTAAGAATTTACTTTTGTAAAAATTTGATATCTATTTTAAGTTTAGGCTTATAAATTGATATTTGGAAATAAGCAAATGAACTCAAAATTCATAGGAATTGAAGGTATGGAATTTAGATTAAAGGGCGATATCTGAGTTTTTTTTATAAATCTAAGTATTTGAACTCAATAAATTTTGGGTCATTTGTAGGTTAAAGGAAATGCACTTTCAAATTACAATTGGTTGAGATGATAGTGAAATTTGATTTGTTGGCAAAATAATTGAAGTAAATAGGTAATTTGAAGAAAATAGAGTTCAAATTTAATAACTAGAGAGATTTGAGAAATTTGGTTCATAAAATGGATAATTAAAGTAGATAAAAGATTGAAAAGGAGCATTTGAAATCTCAATTTCAATTAAGTCTATTTACTAATTCAATTATGTTAAACTATCCATTTATAACCTATAATTCAATCTACTTATTTTAATTAAACTATCAAAGCTCAATTATCAAATTACATATTAAACAAAATTTAAAATTAATCATCTATTCGTAGTTGACATTATATTAGCTTTAGATTTTATAATTCAAAAGTTTTTAATCGTTTTAAGATTTTATTCTCTTACTCATACTTTCATTGTGTTATTCTAATTAATTTATATTAAAATTTAATATTCTGTTTACTTTCATTGTAATTTTGAATTATTTTATAATTTATTATTTAGTGAGTTTATATATTATACTTTTGTATTGATTATCAGGTTTGTTTGATATTTCTTGTTATTTTTCGTTATTTAAAACTTACTAAAACTTGATATCATTTTGTAATTATTTTCTATTTTTTATTTGTTTATTACATATATATTTATATTGTTTTATTCTTTCTTATTATATTAATTTGGTATTTCTTGTAATATTTTGTTTTTATAACATCTTAATATTTAAGTTATTTAGATTTAGTACAATTCCTTTATAATTATTTGTTTACTCATCATTTATTTCTTTAATTATTCTGAATGTTTTATTTTATAACCTTGGTTATTATTATCACTTAATTAAATCTCATTTTCTTTTATAAATAATAAATATATATATCTAATTTTATCCTTTTTATATTTGTAAAATATTGTCAAGAAGTTATAATAAGAAAGAATTTTATCTTGAAATATAATAATTCAAATTTTTAAATGATAATTAAATTGTTCATATCTAATGTTCTTTGATTGCAAAAAATTAGAAGTGCTTTCTATGACTTTTCTTAAAACTTCTTCAAAATTTTTACATTATTTTCTTAATGATTATTATCTTTGAGTTGTATTAACTTAGGTGATTATACCACACCCTAGGATTTTTTAGTTGGGAATTATGTTGAGTATTAGGGGAAGATATGTATGATCGAATCCTTATAGATGAAAAGCTATAAAAACACCAAATTTGCATGTAAATACACAACGTAACACCCTTTTGAGCGAATTAATGCATGATGATACAAGTCCAGGTGCTGATAGAAGGAGCCTAAGTAAAAACATGCTAAAGCAAAGCATTGGCCCTTCATTATATGAATGGATAACAAGAACAGTTATGGGTTCACTCCTTTTACTAGCCCACCGAGAAAAACATATGCTGATAACCATAGTGCCACAAATGTCGAAAGCTCATAACTACAAAAAAATAAAAAAGATTAGTAAGAAGGAAAAGAGGATGTTAATGCTTACATACGCTTAGGATGTGGCTTTGAAATTATGGCTCTAACCTCATCTTTCTTGTGAAAAAAAATGCTCAATCCAGGAAGTGAAGATAAACTTCTTTGCTCTAACTTTACTTGCTTTTAGTGCAACTACAAGCGCAGCTTGCATATCTTGCTCTCTTGTGTAGCGAAACGGGTGGTAATGTCGGTCGCCCATGTTCATAAAGCCTTAGCAACATATAAACATCCTCGTGTGTGGGTGTAATTCTCCCCACGATGCAATAAAAGTATGAGTCTGGGTATGGGTACTCCACCGTGAGACAATAGCTCACCATAGCTTCATGTCGTCAGTTAGAGGAAAACTAAATTGCGTAGTAATATCAATGGCGTGATATACTTTAGCAGATCTCAGTGTGTCTTTGTGCTCAGGATCTTCATAGATATGTGTCGCCCATTGTACCCATCCTCGGATCACTTGAATCGAAAAAGAGAATTGAGTATGGAAGAGTAGTAACTCCTTTCTTTCATTCTATAACTGCAGGACTGAGTTCACTGTGATGACTTCTCTCTTAGTTGGGTCTGGCTCTAACTCAAGGAAGTGATAGGAGTTGTTAGAACACTTCGGTACACTGGTATCTCTCTTCTTAACCTTCCTTTAGAATAAATCTTTAGAAATTGTTTGATCGATCTAGTTGCTGCGAAGAGACAAAATTGGATGAGGTTGACCATTTTGCAACAATAAGTCCTTTTGATTGACGGTATTTGTGATCCGCGATGCATCACCGAGAATTTTATAGCATTGAGTTAGCTATAAGTTTAGTATATGATTGTTGACCCGTATCAAATAGACAACTCAAGGTCTAATCTTAAATAGATAAGTAACAGGTGGCTATAGAGAAAAGCCACTTGACGGATGATAGGTAGCTGCTAAGTGAAGCCACTTGACAAATGATAGATGGCTACTAAGAAAAGTCACTTGATGATTACTTCACCTGTTTCTTAATAGTGCTTCAATGCTTACTATCAAGTAAATCCTACAAGAAAGGAAAATAACATACATAAAAAAATAGCCAATAATATGATTATTGATCTGTGCAGTTGCAACATATGGTAGCACTACATAGAAGTTGAATACAAGACCAAATATTACATCACAATAAGTCTTGATGTGTCCAATTTTACAAAGAAATTACTTGTAAGGATTTTCAAAAGAAGGTTAGTATTGCAAAGTCATAAGGACTAAAAAAAAAGGATACAGGTTAAAGTTAATACCAAATGGAAACAAGGAAACGTGGATAGTGAGAGGAGCATTCCATTGCCATGTCATCATACATTCATAAACCTATTAAATTTCAGTACATAACTTGTGCCAAACTAAAAATGATCCATCAGTTAACTTTTTTCCAAATGCTAGCCAGGCTAAGCGTGCTTGCATTCGCGAGGTATTATACTGACAGAGCTCTTTTCTAGCAAGGCATCAACATATATATATATATATATATTGTTTCTTTATTCTCTTATATACATCTCTCTCTCTCTCTACGTGGTAAAAGATACCAACTCAACTTGCCGACCGGCTAACAGCACTATTGATATTCACGCTCCGCCTAACAGCGTTATCACAGATCCCTTTCCTCACTGGTATGGAAACCATGAGGAATTCCATTCCAAAAGGCATCTTATGCTAGTTATATCGGTAAATGAGGATGATGAAGATACAAACTATGGTAGCAAAAGTACACATAATCTTATTGATAAAGGAGAGCACTTCCTTAGCAACTGAGAAAGAAGAAGTTGATATACAAAAATTGTTGGCAAGCCTAGTGAGTTGGAGCAACATGAGATGGATGAAAGGGACTTTAGCTCGGTACCTCTTGAGGGGCCTGAGAATAGGATATATGCTGATGCTTTGCTTTGAGCGGGAACTTATGGCAGCGAGGCTAATGTTACATCCATTAATGCTCCACAACATTCCTCCCCATCTAATGAGGTTCCTCCACTTGCCACATCTCCTGCTCAAGTTACCTCTTTTTCTAATGTCTCTCCTCCTAGAGTTGCTGGCATGTCATTACAACATGAGACAATAACTCCTAATACAAGAGCAACCACCAATGACATTGCTTCTTTCCATTGTTTTGCCATGCCTTCTCATCTTATAGAGTCACTAGAATGGTTGTATTCCATAGATGGAGAATTCTGGGCAGGGTGCTTTGTTTTAGGTACGAATGTAGCTGATGTTACGATAGCCTTGTTAGGGCAAGCCATTCAGCTTCTTACTAGGCCATGGGATTCAATGTCGAATAAGAGCTTGAGTTGTTGATCAAGGGGATTACTAGGGCTCGTGGACTTAATTTCAAAGTTAGGAGTTTATAGCATGTTGTTGGTAAAGCTTAAAGTATGTTAAGTTGCCATGCAGTTGTACAAAGACGTTAACAAGTTAAGAGCTGAACTTGAGGAAGCAGAGTCTGAGATAATAAGACTTCTTGGTGACAAGAACACCTCTATAGCTATAAAGTTAGACATTGGTCTTTAAGTTGATGATTGATTTATTGCATCAACATTTGATGTCTTTTACTTTTTTTTTTTTTTTTTTTTATCTTTCCTCATTTTTATAGCATTCAAAACATTTAGATTTCGAATGAATATAGTATTTTCTTACTATGCATTGCTTTTGCTTGCTTGTTTGTTCATATCAATGAATGCTAAATTTAGCCACTTGATAATATGCATTTGTGCTATGGAAGCAAAGCCTTCACTTAGCAGCAACAATTCATGAAGTAATAGTGATTACTATATCTATTTGTTTTGCATGCCTCATGCTGTTGATTGAATATGCTAGTCATCATAAGGTTGTTTAGATTCATATGATCTAAAGGGGCCGTTTGTGAAATTATCATAAATATGAGATTTTCTTAGACTCAATGATCTAAGGGACTTTTTGCAGAAATTTATGTAGGCGTGAAACTTGCTTAGACTCAATAATAAGGGACTTCTTATAGAACTTCCTTGCACATAAGGCTTGCTTAGACTTGGTGATCCAAGGGACCTTTTAGAACATATAATGCTTTGGAGCAAGGCTCTTGCTTGCCAATAATGGCATTTAAATTACCACTTTAGAGAAGTATTCAATTGTGCTTAAGTAGGGACAGTGAAATTCATTACTCGAGAAAAGGAGTTATGATTTTGTGAGTTAATTGGGTATTTCCCAGTACTCCATCAGAAGAGTAGTAGAATAATCTATTGGCTTATCACCATGCTCTTAAGAGACATTGACCATACCAGTCTATAGTAAGTGAGATTGATTTAACACCATGAGCCTAGTAGTAGATGCTTATACTAGTCAGTAATGATAAAATAATTGATAATGCTCGAGCAGCGATTGTATCACATGTAATAGAGGCTTGATGCTATAGTGTTTGCATTAGTGGATTAAGAAGGTGTTTCCTAATACTCAGTCGTTTGTTGCTTGAAGTATTGCTTTTTTATATAATTTAGAAGTGATATCATGGCATGAGAAAAAAAATGAATGGATGCATTTTGTATCACCATAAGAAGATATCATAATAGGATAAAAAAGACTATCCTTTATTGATTGGGAGACATGGATTGCTTTGCTTCTTAAAAAAAATAAAAAAAAGGAGAGCGGACATTTTGCCATATAAAAAAAATCTTAGATTTTTACTAACATCCCCGTTTGTTTTGCCTCTGAGTGCTTGCATTCTATTGTCTTTGCTACCTTAAAGTCATAAGTAATGGTATTCACATGCTACGCGAATTGTTGTGTGTAGGAAGTGGATTGTTTCAGATGTCATTATCTTCAATGATGAGCTCTCCATTTTATATTCGATCATTAAATATCTTTTTTAGGGTTCAACAATCCTTGGTGATATGACTAATTGTTCAATGGAACCTGCAAAAATTGGGTTTCCTCTTTTCTTCAGTGGAAGGTAAACATTCAATTCTCGGGAGCCTGATTTTCTCATCCTGCAACCATTGATCAAGTATTGCATGAACCTTTCCCATTGGGCATGGGAATGAAAGGGTTGGTGTAGAGCCCTTTGGTTTATCATTTCTTGGTTTCTTATTGTCTCTAAAGCTTTCTCCTTAAACTGAGCTAACAGTTGTTGCTCTCTTTTCGAACCTTCTACCCACTCCGCCTTGGCTTGCTACAGAATTATTGGTCCTTCATGCATTCTCAATGAGAGCAGTGAAGAAGCATAGATTAAGATTCTTGAGGTGGATAAAGTATTTGGTGAACATCTCTTGGATGCATATCTTCACTAGTTTTTTATCGTCATAAACATCTTGAATATCTAGAGAGCATTCTTTGAAACCCTCAATGTAGTTCATAAGGTCTTCCTCCGGCTTTTGTCTTGTTTTTCCCATGTTAGTCATGGTGACTCATTCGTAAGTAGAGAAGAACTTCTTGGGAAAAACTTGCACATTGTGCCCCACAAGCCAATTGACATTGGGGACAGATTGACATACTAGGTGTATGTCTTCTTAGTCAAAGACTTAGAAAATTCTTTCAGCTCTAAATCATCATCAAAATCGTAGGCTTCTAATGTCTCAACGAATTTCAGCAGGGTTCTTTAGCGCTACTTTTCTTGCCATCAAAAAGCATAAATTTAGGACTAACATAGTCCTTAGGGTAATGTTTCTCTGCGATGTAATGGTGTTATGAAAGCTTTAAGTCCAGTACTCCCATAAAGGACATAGCCCAAATCTCCTTGAAATAAATGTCAAAATATTTCTTTGTTATAAAGGATTCCCTTAGCGTAGACACCGGTGGTGTAGCTGGCATAACTGTTGGGATTAGTGTAGCTGGTTTAATTAGTGCAGGTAGTATAGCTGATGCAACTAGTGACCGGTGCAATTGGAGGAGTTGGTGCTTGAGGAAAATTAGGATTAGGTGAGGGAGCGACTTCATTCAGGTTTGTACGGGAGTGTACATGTGAAGATGATGATCTGCTAAGTTAGGATCTTGCATTGTCTGCTTTAGATGTTGGGCACTGCTCGGCTACAACCTATGGTGATGGGAATTGCATATTGCCCCTTGAGATGTATTCGTTTGAATGGCAAGAGCAACAACAGGCTGAGATGAAGAGGGGTACCTTGCTGCATTGCTGGGGTGGGGCTTGGTAAGGCTGCACCTTGCAGCGTAGCAACATTAACAGTCATCCGGTATGAGATGAGTGAGTGCAATCAAGAACTAGTTCAAGGCCCGAGTGTTTTCTTGTATGGTTTGCGTCGTCTCCACATTGCTTTCTTATATCGTACGTATGATTTGTGCATTGTCAATAATGATGCCTTGTACATTGGCAATAGAGTCTAAAAACGTTAGCATTAACATCTTCCAGTGCTGACATATCTTGATTAACTATATCAAGATTACTGTTGCCAACATCTTAACTCACATTGTCGTCGATATTAATTTGCTGTCTTCTTGGAGGTGCCATCATAGACGTGTCAAGTTCCTCAGATTCCCTAGCAGAGTCACCAAAATGTAGATGATTGGATTCGATTGCTTTGATCACATGATCACGCTGCACGTGGCTTTAGAGGAGTGACTTGGCAATGGCATGTAAGGATGACTTATGGAGAGATGACATGAAAGAGAGTAAGCAATCTTAGATATCTCGAACACATGCATGATAGGTGAAGGAGTTATGCAATATTAACCTCACAGTTCTTAGAGAGAGGCAACGTGTTTTTTCGTTCTGACTCTTATTTGATCTCTGTGATTACAATTCGACATCATGATAGTGTTTCTCTGAATTTGTTTGAAATCTGTCAAATGTGGAGAACTCTTGAGGTACTTATATAGTTTGGTTGTTGACAGTATCCGTTAGATGTGTCCACAGCTCTATGAGTTCTTCTTCTGATGAATCCTTCTATGGGCTTATTCTGAGTTTAAGCTCATGGAGTGCCTCTTTTAAGTGCATGATCCTTTCTGAGAAAGGTTGAGAGCGGACATGCCAGTCTAACGATCCTTACTTCAAGCCCACCATGTCAAATCTCTCATAAGTCATCCCAAAAAATGAAACTTGACTCTTTAGACTTTGTCACTTAGCCCAAGAGTCAAATCCACAATAGAATTAGCTGTCTACACTATTTGTCTTTCCCTCTTTCTTTTTTTTCCCTATGGTTAGGCTATCTTCTTCTTCTTGCTCTATCTTTGTCTTTCCTCTACCATCTCTCTTCCTCCACCGTGGATACTTTGGTAATGATAGTGTAGTTAGATTACTTGATTTTTAATATTATCATCTAAATTATATGTGTAAGTGTAAGTCATTTATGTGAAATTAAGACAAATACCTTTAAGAAATTATGAAAATAAGTATGAAATAAGAATTTTTATTTATTATTAATAAAAATTAACATATACTTTTAGTATCATTATGAAATAATATTAATTTTTTTACAAAAAAAAAAAAAAAATCTAAGTGGGTTTGTGGTTTAGCCTATTTAACCCATTAATCCGTGCAAGGTGGGTTGAATAAAAAATTTAACCCACAGGTTGAAGTGGATGAGTTGGAGTAGAGCAGTTTGGCCAGCACAATACACATGCACAGCTCTACCTATCCTATTAGGTAAGCTTTGAAAAATTTGTGTTAGGATCATCTCTTATAATCCTTAATACTCATTCAGATCCTACCTGATAGAGTAAAATATGGGTAGGTATCTTGTTTATTCTATCATCTCCTTAAAAAAAAAAAAAAAACTTTAATATTACTAGCTAAAAACAATTACGACAGACATCTCGCCGTACGGCTGTTTGATCGGGGGCCAAGGCTCATGGATGAAGACCCTAACTAGGCTAATCTGGACTTTCTGATATATCTTGATCAACTCGGATGACATCGCGGTTGACCTGTACTCCCCTGATTTTTTTTTTCGACCTATTCTCCCCTGATTGACGAAGGAATATTCCACAGGCTTATGCGCCTTTTGTCAATCTGCCTGTTGGACGATGATTCAAGTCATGGTCATATCACTTGCTTTCGTGAAGTTAACCGGATCGATGGCGCAATTGCTAAATTAGGTCATGAAAGTCATGAAGGGGTGAAGATGGCAAATTGAATCCTAGAAGTAGATAGGCATCTTCAGTGTGTTTAGTAATTTTTATATTTCTTTAAATATTAACCCCCCTCATTAAAATGAAAAAAAAAAAAAAACCAAACGTAAACATGTAATAATTGAAACAAGGTATTTTTTTTAGTAAGGTTTCAATTTAAAACCAACTATTGATCTAGAGAACTCCCACTCTACCTTACCCAGTTATCACCCACTATCATTATTTTATATTATAATTATTTCCCATGTCCTATAATTAAGTCCATTTTTGTGGTTAAAGTATCACAGCTCAGTCTTAATTACAAACAATCCAACAATCAAACTTACGTCACTGGAAAAATATCTTCAGACCAGTCGAATTGTTGCAATTTCTAATCACATATTCTGTGATAATACGGCAAACAATTTATTCTTGGGGTCTTGACTTGTACCCAAACCGTAAGGGAATGGGATGCTACCAAACTTCTGTCAGGTTAAGAGACTAGGGTTGTTGACTGCCCATTAACCAATGTGCCGGCTAGGCAAGTGATAGGAGGTTAAATACATTGTATGTAACATGAACTAGTTGCATAGATATTTTCTGCATTTGGCAGTATTTTCATATTGGGTTAAAATATCTGGGATAATGAGACTGTGAGTTCAGATTTTTATTAAATGGTGTTTTTAAATTGTATTAAACTCGTCTTTCAAAAAAATAAATTTAGTTTATCTTTTGTTATAATGGTTAAACTATATCTTAGCCTTCCTTAATTGATTTGTAGAACACATCTTATTCTTTCTAAATTAATTTTTATAACGTATCTACTTCTTCTTGAATTGATGCGGATAGAATTAGTTTTGATTGTATGGACCACAGTGGTATAAACGATATATGAAAAACAAATCGAAAATACTTTTTTACTAATAGCTTAATAAGATGTAAGTGTTTATCTAGAAGGAGTTGCAAAACCTATTGTAATATTTTAAGAATTGACTTTAACTATATCTTAAGGGGTTCTCCAATTGAGGTTGTTTCGACCTTGAAAAACACTGTTTAGAGTAGGTAACGTGCTGTTTTATATTTTAGTAGTTTGTAATGTTTGATCTCCTTGGAATTTTAATTTGTTTCTTATTTTGTTTTGGGTCCTTTGAAGGTTCATCAATAGAGGTCAGTGAGAAAAATCATAAGTTTTGTATTGAACTCATCTTTTAATAAGACGAGTTTAATGTAATTGTATCAAGAGACAAATTTTGTATAATTGCGTTGAAGTCATTTCTTTAAGAAAAGAGTTTAACTTGCTTATTTTTTATATTATTTTTTTATTAGTGGTATTTTTATAATTTTTTATTAAAATATTATGTTTATCCTTTTCTCATAATAGTATAGTACTAAAAATACTTTGCGTTTGTTTCCATATATTTAAAAAGTTTAGAAGTGTGTATTTTTCAGGTTATCTGCTACAATATGAAATAAATTGTCAAAGTAGATATCTACCGAAATTTAAATTTCTACCATAAATTTTCAATTGCAATAATTATTCATAATCGACACTAAGTTATAAATATAATTATTATATATATCACTCAGTTTGTATAGAAGGGTGAGAGCTTTATACATAAGTTTTCCGCCGATTACTTGTTTTCTGTACAAGATTCTTCATTTTACTGATTTGCCTATATACGAATAACATATTTCTTTTCCCTTTTTCTTTTTGAAAAACAAGATAAATTGTTAATTTGATATGAATGCCAATATCCTAGTCTAGACTAGTTCTCATCACCTTACTCTACATTAGTTGCTAGCAAGAATCACATTATAAGAAAAATTGATTTTAAAAACAAAATTTTTATTTTTAAAAATAAATTTTATCATAAAAATTATATAATTAATTCTATTTATAGATATATAAGTTATCATACTAATTTTTTTATTATAGAATTTTTACTTTTAAATATTAATTTTCTTATAATGTTACTGGAATAATGAAAATCCATCACCATTTTACTATTTAACAATACAAAACTACTAAAGTGTACTGTGGAACCAGATTGTTTATTTATTTATTTATTTTGCCATAAGGTTGTTTGATTGATTTGATACGGCTAGAATGTAATAAATATACTAAGGAAATGCTACTTTACGTGACTTTTGTTATAATAAAATAAGGGATTAGTTTTCTCATATGACTAAAGGAAGAACCATCTTTAGTGATCCGAGGAAATTCACGATATTCACGCTGTGAATTTTAAGTTTATTGTTCACTTATGACCTATAAAATCACGTAAATATTTTAAAACTCTTTTTTCCTCTTATGATTTCTTATTTCAGATGGATGATATTATAAATAGTATTTAAATTTTAATAAAATATGTAATTAGATATTTAAATTTTAAAATTAATTAATATAATACATGAATTTTAAAATTAATCAATTTTTTTTACCAAATAAAATTAATCAATTTAAGACCTGAAGAACTCTGAAATTAATTAATTTGATATCTCAAAAAACTTGATAGATGTATTATTGATATATATAAAAAATTCTTTTAAAAAGAACAAGAGCTATTACCTTGCTGTATTGTTAATGAGAATTTAATGCAAATTTCATGATAGGAATGAAATCTACACAACGGAAGCAGTGCTATTGCCGAATCTAATTTCCTAGATTTTTTTTTCTTTTTTTTTTTTTTTGCAAATTTTAATCGAGAAGTAGGAACAAGCTTTTCTGCAACTGGCTTATTCCTGATTTTCTGGAAGACAAAGTAGAAAGAAACTGAAAAAAGGAAAAAAATAGTGAAAATTGGTAGAAATTTTCAATGTGTGGAAAGTTTAACAAAGATGGAAATAGGAACGCGAAGACTCGAGATTTAGAGCGAATGTTATTCTTTTAAAGTTAAAATGATATTTCTTCAATTTTGGAAAGACAATGGTGGAACTGAAATTAAGAGAAGAAAAAAAAAAAAGTTAAAACGTCAATGAAAGTACTATGGAGAGGGAAAAAAGAGTGGATATTTTTATCATTTTGTCTTTTATTTTCTTGAATTCCCTCTTTTATTTTTGTGAATTAAATAACGGGAAAAAAAATACCTTCCATTTTTTTCCCTCTTTCCTTTGCTTTTAAAATATCTAAATAAAAAAAATATAGCTACATTTCATTTTTACTCTCTCCCTCACTCTCTCTCGTTTTTTTTTCTTTTATTTTCTTCTATCACATTTCTACCGATTAAGCTTTTATACTTGCTTGAATTAACATATTTTAATTTGTATTATATTTATATGTGATTCACATATATAATTTATTTAGATTATATTTGTTTGATCAATTTAATAATAAAATTATTAATTTTTATTAATATTTATTATTTAATAAATATCTATTTAAAAATAATAAAAATATATATAACGATATAGCCTATGTCCTACGAGGTGAACTTATAGCTCCAAAGTTAATCGTAGACAGACGCGCACAGATTTCGACCTTGATGTAACGTTAACCCGATCGCCATACAAGGATGCAATTTTTTCTTCTTTTTATTTTTTTTTTTTAATAACGTTGCTCGTCGTGTACTAAAAATTAAATAATAAAAAAAAGGACAAACGGTGAAAGAATCCGAGGGCGTAGGATGAGTCGCACGTAAACATCAATCAATCAAAGATGCGATAACGATGTGGACCCCACCATTTGCTCCCTCCAAGTATCTAGAACCACAGTTTCAAATTTCAGAATTTAGAATAGTGAAAAAGGGCAAAAATAAAAGAAAAGAAAAAAGGTTGCCACGCCAGCGGTGACGTAGAGAATGATGTGTCATGACGTTGTCATGACGTCTGCAAAACTTTTTAAGAGATAGAGAGAGAGAGAGAGAGTGTAAAGTAAAGGAGAATGAGATAAACATTCATAAGCATTGACTGAAGGAGAGAGACAGCCGATGGTCGTGTGGTGGCCTACACCGAAAGCTATGGGTTCATTCCGCCTATACATACAAACAAACCAATACTGCGCCCTTGTGCTTCCCCTCATCTCCGCTCTCGGCTCGGCTAGACTTCCGCTTACCCTTACCCTTATTAAAGCATATGGGATCGTGTTTACTTTATTTTATTTATTTTTTTTTAAGAGGGGTTTTTTAAATTTTGAAAAGAATTTTAAAAATACTTTTCAATACTTATTACATGATCATTTTAAAAAAAAAATATTAGGGAAAATTAGAGTATTTGGGTCTTTATGGATCCTAGACGTTATCAAGTGTGTAATGGTAAAAAAACAAAAGAATTAATGTAGATTGAATTTAGTTAAAAAAACCTGATTATATTCGAATATTTTAAGAATCAAATTAGGCTGAAAATGCTAGGGTATAGTGTAATGAATTAGGAAAAAATAACACCGTATAAAAAAATGGAAATTTTGACAATTGGAACCATAATTGGTTAAATTGGTGAATTGGGGAAATCTTGAATGAATTAATTGGTCTGTGGCTATTTTTAATCATGTAAATGAGAAACTGATGATTAGATGACAATTCATATGAAGGATAAATTAATTTAGACATATTGCTTGTCATGTGGAATTATGGATTGTGATGGGTAATTGTCAAAATCATGAAATTGGAAGATTAAATTGCTAATAAGTTATTGTATGGAGAAAATGATTATCTAATATTGAATATGAAGTTGATGAAATAGGGATGAGAGATGGTTAGTTGTATAATAAATAATGGCAATACGATTACTTATGGTATAATTAGACAATTGGTGAGATAGTAACTATATGTGAAGATTGACATATTGTAGTTATAAATGACTAATTGGAACCACAAAAGGCATTTGAGCTTGAAAAAAGGAGGAAAGATTTTGGGAACATTAACAAGTATGCAGTAAATTCGTGTTCCTTCTTATGATAGAATTAATAACATAATTAAAACTAAATTTGACATAAATGTTTGTTGACCGTACTACTTGGGAATATATCATAAAGCATGTATTTGAATTTATGAACGATTAATGGAATTCGAACTTGGAAAAAGGAGGAAAAGGTTTTAAAATTGTTAACAAGTATGCGGTTAAGGTAACAAATGAAACAAACTACTCGTGAGTTACTCAAACTTAGCTTGTTTTAGGCTGGACTTAGCTTAAACTTGATTAGTAAACAAGTTGAGTTCGACCTTAAGATAAAGCTCCTTTATCTAAACGAGTCAAGCTCAAACTTGGATTCAAACTCACGAGTTGGCTTGTGAATAAACTCGTTTAGGTTCATGAATAGACTCGTGAGTACACTAATTAACAGACTCATGAACAAGCTTGTTAGTAAATATATAAGTTCTATTTTTATGATATATTGATATATAATTAAAACAATAAAACCAATTTCTATTTAATATATATATTTATATATTTGACAACTCTTATGTATTATTATGTCTAAAATAATGGAAAATGGACTATCTAAATAAGTCGACCTCGAGTTTTGATTTCAAGCTCTATAAAAACTTGATTTGACTCGAGCTCAATAGGTCAATTTGTAAATGAGCTGAGTTTGAGCTTAGATTTCAAGCTCAAATCTTCAAAAGCTTGGCTCGGCTCATTTGCATCGTTATATACAGTAAATGCGTGTTTCTTGCTAAGATATAATTGAAAACTAGACTAATACTTAAACTTGATCTAAATGGTTGCTTCTTAGTCACTTACTTTAGGAAGTGACACCTTCAAATCGAGTTGCGGGCTTGATTGCAATTTCAGGAGGACGTCATAGGTTATATGCTTAGGCCCCTATGGACTGTGTAGTTGATAAGAGCATTTTCGAGATCGAAGATCAATTAGGAGTTAGAGAGAAGTTATAGTGAGTTATGTGATTGTATGAGCTCTTGCATAAAGCGTTGCAATGAAATATATTCACTAATGCTAGATGTGAGGAGTGAACTGAAAAAGACTACTTTTTTCTTTCTCTTTTCTGATAAGTTCTAGAGGCTTGTCAATTCCCTTGATGCATGAATTGGGACCCATTCTATAACCCCCTGAGTTAGTCTAGTTGTAGCAGTCCTGCTGTATACACTAACCTATGGTAAAAGCTTACTACTTGGCTTCTATCATAACCTAGTATATACAAGGCACAAATGACCAACCTACTTTGAAATAGCGTCAGCTCAACAATAAAATGTACATAATGATAATAATACGTATGAATATTTCATTTCACACTGAAACAAAATACCATTGGAATTTTTTGTAATTATTAAGTTTACCAGACTCCAAGTTAGACTAGGCTGTCCAGGTTACCTAACTGACATCATTAGTTAAAAATAAAAATAGAAATGTAGAAAATAATTCTTCTAACTTCTTCTTATTCACATTATTACACACATGAGGATCCATAGTAATGTTAACAGCTACTAGTTAAGTCAATCTAAACCTACAAGAAAATCTATAAGAGAATTATCAACCACAGCTTAATAAGAGAGACAGAGGTAAAAATGCATTCATATAAGACGAACAGGCTTCTCAAAAAATTAATTAATGTAATGCATGAATAAGCAAATTTCATCCGCACGATGTTACCTAGTCCATCATGAGATTAGAGAAAATAACCCCTTTAGCCTAGGTTGAGGAGTTTACAACCTAATGCAAAATGAGTTCCGATCAAACTCAGGTTCGTGCAATGGAGCCACAGCTCCTCCCTAAGACCTCATTAGAGATGTTCTTGACCTCACTGTGACATCTTCTCCTAATCACTTGGTTCGACCTTGAGCGTAGGAAAAGGTGGCTTTGCAGACTCTCCTCAGGGTCAGTATTCGTTCATAAAATCCTAATCGATCCCCTATTAGGTTATAATACGTGATATTTTAAAATTAGTTAAAGTTTATTTAATTCCATTTAAAGACGATCAACCCATTTGCAAACACTTTAAGAACGTCACAATTCACCACAACACAACGTAGCATGAAGTTTAGTTACCAATCAGCAAGTCAGGGACAAGCATCGGCATAATATGCACGCATCCAAGCTATTTTGCAATCACAACCATGGACACACTTCGACCTCCAAGTATCTTAAAATGGTACTCCAAAATGCGATAAAACATTGATCCCACTTGCATGGATGGCGTCACTTTATTAATTTGTAGCCTTGAGCTTCACCTTGTTCATGAATCCTATAAGGAAGTCTATATTAAGTTCTCGTATGATTACGAAAATTTCATATGTGATTTTACATTGATATTAATTACTATTATGCTTTTCCTAAGTGCATTACAAAAAATATATTGTTTAAAATAATAAGCGCACGCGCACACGCATATATATACACACATACATATAAATTTAAATATTGTAAAGGCTTATATATAATCATATTCATTATTCTTTATCATAAAGTTTAGGCATAACTTCAGTTATGTGAGTCGCAATGAGTTATATTTTTTTCAGCTATTATTATTAAATATGTCCTATTTTCCAAAAAAAAAAAGAACCATTAAAAGAGCATAAATATCATTTATTCGCAAATGACATGTGTATATATAAATCACAATTTAATGAAATTAATAGACTCACAAAAGAACTAAAATCATATATGTTAGTATAATGAAACAATATTAACTTAGCTCTATGTTTTAACAATTATGAGAGTAATAATTTTCTGGTAGTAGTACTACGTCATATTGGAGTGTTAGCATATTTATATTCCCCACTCATACCTAATTTATTAAAAATGTACTTGTAAAACATGCAATATCTGGTTCGATGTAAAACTCATATGTTATTGAAGTTAACATATTTGGCATTTTCGTGTCTAACCTGGATTAGTAATGATAGCCTCTAGGTAGAACATATAAAAGCTACAAACTGGATTTAAAACAATTAAATATACTTTTAAACATATGAAACCAGGCTTGAAAGAGAATGCTAAAATTCAACATGCTCAATTTACTTAGCTTAATGTATTCAAATCATTTGAGTATATAATTCATTATAATTTGGGTAGTTTAAAAAGATTTCTTTAATTTGGTTAATTTTACACAAAACTAAATCTAAAATAATGAAGTTTTACTATATTTGTTTTAAAGATTGATAAATATATATATCAATTAATTATGTTCTTGGGGAAGATGAGGCTTATCAACACAGTGAGCTCTGGTCACCATCCGATGACAAGCCTTTGTTGGAAGATCTTCTTCGACAGCAAAACTCCGACCAACAAATTCTTACCTTGTAGAATAATTCTAACTCCTCCAACCAAACACATTTAACTTCACCTAAAAATTGTACTATGTTTCCTTTTAATTATCTTAAATGTGGGTTCGGGTGTATTTCTTCTAGATTTTTTTTTTTTTAATTTGGCTAAAAGAGTTTACAATTTTATAGTATAACTATTGGAGCAACTTTATTCATAAGATGCTAAGGAGTTGCTTAACTTACCACATCAACATATTAAGCATTGATTCTTTTATCAAGCAACTTCCCTACTAACTTCCTTGATAGGTGAATTTTTAAAAAGTGTTACTTAATAATTTTTTTAAAGTTTTTAGTTGCTACGTGTTGCATTCTATTAATAAAAATAGGAGAAAGACTAAGAAACTTGCTTTTTGAATTATTTAGCTAGGTAACTTTGACATAAATTCTCATGTCAAGTAACTCGTCTAGATTGACAAAAAAAAAAAAAAAAAATAACTCGTTTAGCAATTCGCTTTATTAGTTTTTTGAATTACTTAGCATAGGGTCAAGTTCTTAAATATTTTTGCCCAACTTGATGCATAAGTCACATTTAGTGTCATATTTATAATAACTAAATGACACAATAAAAATACCAACTTCCACTTCTATTGCCACCATAGATTGCATGCAAAATTTATTAGTCCCGTCTTAATTGAGGTTTGTCCTATCAATCAAGCTTTGTTATTGTCTGTATTAGATTAATTTAATTGACCTTTTCCTTTTTGTAACAAGTTGTACTAAACATTTTAAAATTATTTTATTCTATTTTACTATATATATGTAATATATAATTCCACCTCCAAGTTTTAAACTCAGACAACCTCTTTGTCCGATTCCTGTAACTCCTTCATGACCTTTGTACTTTAATGAATACTACTTCTCACAAGACTTAAAATTAATACTGTAATCCTTATTTCTATTTTAGAGGTTTACACATTATGTTCCCCATGTTTGATATTTTTAGGACGTTGGAAATGCTTGTTTGCTGAATAATTAATTATTATTCTACATCTATGGTTGTTATATAAGAATAGGTATGCGTTGATGAGATCCTCAAGATGCAAATCTAGAGAACAGCAAAAGAACGTGGGAAGGAATGTGTAAATCAAGAAAAGAACCTTGAATATACCGTGACCCTATGACGTCTTGCAGCTACGTACCTTGGTACAATATTCAATGGAAAAGAAGAGATCTTAGACCCACCATCGTCTTGTAGATAGGAACCTAAGATATAATAATAGAATGCAACAAGATTGAATAATCTTGATAAGTTCAGTTTGTTCTCAAGAAACAAGGGAAAGTCTCATAAGAGAATTCTAAATAATAGTTCATCAAAACTTGTCAAGTACACAATAGATGTTTCTATTTATATCTCACTGCAAACCTAAGAAATGAAACATAAATTGGGTCTTAACATATTATAACTAATATGGGCCTAATAATAAAATGCTTACCGTTATTACGTGATAACATAAATAAGCATATTAAAAGTTTCTAAATAACTACTTGACATTCTTAGATGACATTTATAAGTCTTTGCTCATGATCTAATCCTAATGCTTTGGTGAAATCCGCATGCAAGTTTTGTTTTCTCCAAGTATCTTCAATAAGTGCATTCAAAGTCTCCTTCATCTTCTTTGCTTTAGCTCTTGTAGTTAGACCCCCATGAATGATTAATGAATCTAATGTGTTAAAATGTTTGCTGCGATCTCCACTGCTTCTATTTCCATCACATGTGGCATGCGAGATAACTATATCTTATAAACTACCAGCTATTTTATTTTTGAGATGGACCTTTAGGTCTAAAATGTTTCTAAAAAGAGAAAGATGACAATAAAAAGAAAAGATTGTTGTTATTTTCCATAGTTCTGACAACTCTATATATAGGAGAAAAATGCTTTACTTAACCCTATACAATTTGACCTAAGAATATATAATTGCTAAATATACACTGATACAAAATATGCATAGTCAAAGAAAAATAAAACATCTACCAAAATATACATGCTAATAAACAAAATATATAACTACTAAATATAGATAGATACGCTAATACTCCCTCTCATGTTAGAGCGTGTACATCACGGACGCCTAACTTGCATAGAAGATAATGAAATTGCTACTTCCTAAGTGCATTGGTAAAAAGGTTAATAGGTTGCTGATGAGAACGAATGTGAGTTGTGGCAATGATGCGATCAAGAATCTTCACACGTATAATGACAATCAAGCTTAATATTTTTGGTTTGTTCATGAAAGATAGGATTAGCAACAATATGGAGAGTAGCCAGACTACCACAGAAAAGCTACATAGGATATGTATGAAAAACACCTAAGGAAGCCAAATTATATTTTAACTAAACAAGTTCACATGCAGGGCTAGCCATGGCTCTATATTCGGCTTTAGTGGAAGAACAAGAAATTGTCACCTGCTTTTTTGTCTTCCAGGATATAGGAAATTGGCCAAGCATAATGAAGTAACCGGTAAGAGACTAGTAAGCAAACAACTAGCCCAATTGGAGTCACAATAAGCATACAGTTGCATGTCATTACTAGCATGTAATATAATACTTTGACCAATATGAGCTTCCAAGTAGCACATCGTACACATGAGTACATCAAAATGAGCTTGTGTCAGAGCCTATATAAATTGAGATAGAATATTTATAGCGTAACAAAGTTCTAGGCAAGTGATAGTAAGATAAATGAGTTTACCCACTAGACGACGATATTGATTGGGATTATGAAAATTCTTCCCAATAGCAAGAGCTAGAGAATGATTTTTCTCTATGAGAAATTCAACTAGTTGAGCACCTAACATACCACATTCTGATAAAATATCACGAGTATATTTTCGTTGATAAAGAAAAAGACCATTAGAACTACGAGCTACTTCAATTTCCAAGAAATATTTTAAAGGACCCGATTATTTCAATTTAAAACATGTACTTAAGGAGGGTTTGAAGTCTACACATGCATCAGTGTTATTACTAGCCATAATTAAATCATCCACATAGATTAGGATGCCAAGAAATATACCATAGTGATGATAGGTGAACGAGGAATAATACGCGTAAGATGAACAAACCCATATTGTTTCAAGGTACTACTTAATTTTGAAAACCAATTACAAGGAGCTTGATGAAGTCTATACAAAGATTTACAAAGTCGACAAACTTTATTAGGGTGAAGAGGAGCAAGACCTGGAGGTGGCCTCATATACACCTCTTATGCAAGATCACCATAGAGAAATGCATTATTAATATGCATTTGATGAAGTTCCCAGCCTTGAGCTACAACTACTGATAAGAAACATCGAACAGATGTCATCTTTGCAACACAAGCAAAGGTTTCGATATAATCTAACCCCTTAACTTAAGTATTACCTAACACCACAAGGCGAGCTTTAAAATGTTTTACAGTCCCATCAGGATTATACTTAATTTGATATACCCATTTTTGACCTATAGGTGTTTTGCTTAGAGGTAATTCCTCCAAAGTCCATGTGTTTGTTCACTCCGATGCCTCAATTTCTTGTTTCATTACCTCATGCCACTTTAGATCTTGCATAGCTTCTTAGAAGTTCTTGGGATCAAAATTAGCAAAAACAGCAGCCAAGAATTTTGCATGAGCTGAAGAGAAATTATTGCAATTAATATAATTAGTAATGGCAGAAGGCATACCTGAAGAGACCTTTTGAACTGGGTTTGAGAGATGAGATGAACAAGTTGAGTGGTATGAAATTTACAATCTTGTAAATATGATGGAGGATGACAACTGCACTGCCTCTCACTTGTAAGAGCTTGTTCATGAAAATTATCACTACTTGATGGTATTAGTGGAGTAGAATCCTTATCATGAAAGGATGAATCACTCTCCCTAGCTTTGGTATTCACCAAACAAGTAGGAGTCTGCATAAAAGGCTCTATATCATCAATATATTGTACGTTACGTACAGGATTAAGATGCTAGGATTGTGAACTAGATGAATAAGCAATAGTAGCAAAAGGAAAAACTACTTCATGGAAGATAATATCACGAAAAACAAAAAAATTCCTCAAATTCAAGATCAAACACTTACCAATCTTTCTTACCATGTGGGTACCCAAAAAAAGTGCATCTTCTACTACGAGACTCAAATTTATCCTTTTGACAAAGATTATGATGCACATAGCATAAAGAACTGAAAGTTTTAATATGACTATAGGTTGGTTTTTGTTGAAAAAGAATTTTGTATGGTGTTTGTCCATTTAGAAGTGGTGTGGGTGTTTGGTTAATTAAATAGGCTGTTGTAAGGACACATTCTCCCCAAAAGCGAATAAGAAGATGTGCCCGAAAATGAAGGGCTTTGGCTACTTTAATATGTGTCTATGTTTACGCTACCCTCGTCCATTCTATTAGGGAGTGTCCACACAAGAGGTCTGATGAATTATACCATATTCTCTATAAAATTAGGCATAGGTCTTGTAGTGAATTTAAGCCCATTGTCACTTCTAATATATTTCACAAGCTTTTTAAATTGTGTTTTCACCATAGTGCAAAATTCAGTTAATCTATTGCTTGCTTCACTTTGATCACAGAATAAATAAACCCAGACACCTCTACTAAAATATTTAACAATGGTTAGAAAATAATGAACATCACAAGATGAAGGTACATGATATTGTCCCGAAAGATCACAATGAACAAGCTCAAAACAATCATCAACTTTATTTTCACTTATTAGAAAAGGCGATCTAGTTTGTTTTGCACGACAACATACATCACATAAGTCTGATTTAACATTGCCTCTACTACTACTTAAAACATCAGGTATGAGAGAGAGATATTGTATTGACGGATGAGCCATATGTAAATGCCATAAGTATATGAGTTTATGTTTGTTGCCTTCATAGTCACGTGTAATGCCACGTCCTTATAATAATAAACTCCATCTCTCATTTCACCCATTCCAATTAGGTTCATCGAGGTGAGGTCCTGTATCACACAAAGATTGGTAAAAAATATTACAACGCAATTGATTTCTCTAATAAGTTGTCCAACGGAAATAAGATGGCATGGCAAATTGAGAACATAAGGAACATTTGTTGACACCAAACTAGAATTCATCATCACTTTGCCACATTTGGTGGTTGTAGCATAGGTACCATCTGGAAGACCAATAGAAGATGGTGTTGTTGTGATAACATCAATCAATAAATCAAGACAACCTGTTATGTGATTCGATGCACTGCTATCTATAATCCAATGGCTATTCATCATACCATTTGAAGACTTACCAAATAGTTTCTCGGTAGAAAGAATAGGTTCTGATAATACCATTAATTTTTATACTTGTTCCGCAGTCAAGGTTAGTACGTTGATGGCTGGAGAGGTCATATCAACAATATTCTCAAGATTATTGTCGCTACCACCTCCACTCATTATACAACTTGCGTATTAAGATTTTGAGTATTATAAGGTTTAAGGCTTTAGGCTTTGACACCATGAAAAGAGAAAGATGACAATGAAAAGAAAAGATTATTGTTATTTTCCATAGATCTTACAACTCCATATATAGGAGAAAAATGCTTTCTTAACCCTATACAATTTGACCTAAGAATATACAACTGCCAAATATACACTAATACAAAATATACATAGTCAAAGAAAAATAAAACATCTACAAAAAAATATGCAACTACTAAATATAGGCATATACGTTAATAACCAAAATATATAACTACTAAATATAGATAGATACATTAATAGTTTCCTGATTGAATTACACTTATGTGCTGGGCTCAAGTAGGCATAGTTCTACGAATAAATATATTTTTTTTATGAATTTTATATCTTAAACATGTTATCTTAAGGTTTTGAAATAACCCTATAAACGGAACTTTGCCAAAATTTTTATAAAATCTAATAATGATTTCTTAATTAAAATTTGAATTGAAACTCACTTAGCGAACAAATGCCTTATATATATCACTTGAGGTGACGTATCTGACGAAATTAGTATGTCATGTGTGCTTTAGACGTGACAATAGTTTTTTCATCCTTAGACTTGGAGTAACTTAAACTCCATAGCACATAACTATAATAGAATATGTACATATAAAAGACCAGAGACTAAAAACTTGTCTCATTCCTTTTTCGATTTATTATGTTATTTTCTATTCTAAGGAATTTCATATTATGCCTATATGTAAATTTGTTGGGTAGATATTCTTGCTTATTCTTATATCCTAAGAGCTATATTTTTACAATATTCAAATTTATACCAAGGTTTCCAACTCTTTATCATCAATTGGTTGAGATTTTTCCCAATATAAAGGCTCCTGATCTAACATAATTAATGAACCAATATCTTCTATATATTTATATCATAGGTGCTTTGAGATTGTTTGTAGTCAATGTGATGTGCCTAGGAGGACAATCACTAGGACATTAATTGAGAAGTTAAACAAATAATTGTCAATAGCCCCAATTTCAAGAAAATTTAAGACTTTCGGTTAATGGGATAAAGAAATTTTTTCTTAGCAGATATTACGCATCAAAAAGAAAAAAGATTGCAAGAACACTTGTGAAAAGTTGATATTATCCATAAAGATTCACTCGTGTTTGCACTTGCCATAATTTTATGATTGGTGAGAGTAAAGAACTCATTACAATCAAGAAATTTGATTGATTATAGTAGGGTTTCAAAGTAAAACTCTAAAAAGATGTTATAAATTTGAAAAGAGAACTACCGAGTCAAATGACGATTATAAGACTATTTATAGGACTTCCATTAACTAATAAAACTACTAAAGTAGCCTTAAGTAGAACCCCCAATATAATCACTCATGAAATAACATAAAATAAGAATTCTAAGTTTAACACAACTCCCTACACAAATCGGTTGTGTACTACAGAAATTGTGTACTACCTCCAACATGAGTTAGGTCATGTACTGGGTGGTGTTGTGCACAAATTCTTCTTTTCTCCACTTCTCTACAACTGTTCTCAACACGACTTGTGTTGACACTTTTGTCGAATTTGCTATCTTCCACAAAACTCTAAAACCCTTGAAATTTTATCTCCATTACTTAAACAAATATTTATCTTTGTCTTGGAATGATTCATAAACATTCTAATTGATTCATGAAATGGTTCTCATGATTTTCCTAGGGTTGTTAACAATTTTCCATCAAATTGACTAGCTAGAAATCTTTGATCCATAGGTTGCATCAACAAGAATGAATTTCATAATTATATGGAAAGAAAATCTTTGACCCATAGGCTGCATCAACAAAAATGAACTCATAAATATATGGAAAAATAATTATTTCACAAGCGTAATCTCTCATTACTCTTGTATTTTGCTCATACCTATGCTTTAAGTGTTTGTGTCCCAATACGTTGCCCTTGTCTTTGTTGCTAAAGTTGATTATAATTAATCTTCCAAGAATAAAGATATAACAAACTCAGGGCTTTCCTATACAATATTACAAGCTACTTAAGCACCAAATATCCATTCTGGTTGACATCAAACACTTTATCTTTAGCTATAAAACTTCCATCATAGAAGTAAGCAACACCATACTTCCCCATTGATATTAAAGATTCAATGCATAGTCTAACAACAAATATCTCCAATAAGGAAGTAAGCTCACATATCAAACATTCAACTATGTTGAGGCTTGGTGTACCAGCAATAAAACAACTCAACACTTAACAGCCAATAATTATGAATGTGACATAGATGATTTTCCCCCTAAAATGAGTCAATAAGTTTTGTAGTAGTATTCAACTATTGAATAAACCACCTATGTACTTTTACCCACTCTACGATACTACTACAAAGAAATAGAACACTCTTCCAGTATGTGTAACCATCAGGAAGACTCCAATGAATCCCAATAGACAACTCATATGATCTCATAGGGAAATACCATTACCATAATCTTCAACTCCTGGTAACCCCATTAATCTATCGAAATATAATGGATGAAATGTAGGAAGAGGAACATAGAGATACCTAAAAGGCTTGTTAATTCCTTATGCAAATGGAAGTTGTTCCAAATCAGGTATATAAATAGGTGTCTTCACCTCAATGCAACAATGTATATCTACTATAACACATATCTCCCTTACACTAGCATCCTTTGTACCCTCATCGTCAATGTTACAATCTATACCCTTAAGATTATATACTTGCATTGCGTAATCACCCTTTAGACCCTCTTCAAAAACATCACCATTATCTTCTCCAATCAAACAATCATAGTAGTGCAATTCTCGAGTTAGCTATCACCGAGGCCTTTACTAGTTTTCTCTTCTTTGCTAGTTCAGAAACTAAAATCGATAATTTTGTTAGTAAGGTAGCTTGGATGGTTTCATCCAAGGTTAGAAAAACCTAGATGACTAACATTCTTAGTGATATCATAGTTGAAGTCATTTGCACATCTAGAGATGGTGCACACTAGAGGCCCATATATTTCACTGCACCTCAAGTGAATCTCATATTTGCTAGCATATTCTTCAACATTCATCAAGTATTGATTTAACATTAATAAATGTTTATACTGCTCATATTGATAATAAGATGGAATAAATCTTCTCCTCATCAATCTTTTCGCATGATCCCATGTAGCGAAATGATAAGGCAAAAACAATCAACAAAGTATTAGGGGTATTTTAATACTTTTTCTTCTATTATATATGACATCTCCATGAAATAAACGTAGGAAAAGTGGCTTCATGGTAACTACTATTCATATGAACTAAAAAGATATTACACTTTTGTTAATAGCACACAAGAAATACCTATTCCCTTTACAAACAAAACAATAACTTACTATGTATTGTTTGGCGAAAATTAATTTTTATGCAGATGATTAAAATCAAGAGTCGATACAGTTGCAAGCAATCTTTTGTGGTTAGTGGTGATTGGAGGCAACACTAATGGTCAGAGGCTACCATTGTGAGTTGTTAAGTTAAAATGTTTTGCTTATTGAAAAGCTAAATTTATTTTTCTCATCCTCATTTAATAGTTTTACTTAAGCTACCTTCTCCATCAATAATTGGCATGATTATTTCCCTTTCATCTCATCATTATACCAACTACCATTAAAATCTAACAGGCTAATGCCAAATTTATTAAAAATTGGGAAGTTAGTGATAGTTTTGAAAAATGTATTGTAATTATTAATGAAGTAAGGGTTGATGTTCCATTCTCTGTATTGTCCTAATATCCACACTCATACTAAGTGTTGTCCTAGTATTAGATGGACAAAATGACCTTAAGTAACTTTTAGCTAGCTGACATAAATGAACTAAGTGGAATAGCTTTAAATAAAGTTCTAAGGACAATAAGGCCAGCTATTTTTTATGATTATATGGTTTATTTGGAAGAGTTAGAATTTGGTATTGGTGTACATAAGAATCTTATTTTGTTTTCACAAGCCATAGAAAAAAGATAATTATGATAAATGGATTAATGTCATGAAAGATGTACAAGGCTTGATGGCATAAAAGAATCTCTAGGATCTTGTTAAATTGCTGGAAAGTTTTAAACGAGTCAAATATAATGAGTCTTTAAGACAAAATGTGACTCAAATGACCATATTGGATGGAATATAGCTAGACTCTTTGCTAAGGGTTTTATGCAAAAGAATGTCATTGATTATAAAGAGATTTTTCACTTGTGCAGAAGAAAAACTCATTAAGAATAATTAAAAAGATCCAAACACCAATCATGGGAAATCAAAATCAAATAAAGTCAATGAAATCCAATTGGAATAATGCACGGGTTTAAACAGCTAAATTTTTCAAAAGTCCTAAACTGGCCTCAAACCAAAAACCTAAGATTTGATAATTCAGAAACAATACAAATGTCGAAGTAAATTAAGTTATAATTTAATAATAGTTCTTAAAATGAAAAATTTTACAAGAAAAATCAAAACAATACAATTAGATTTTTTTTTTTTTTTTGAAAAATTGTAATTTTGTCCTTAACTGAGTTTTGAGGTGAATTAGAACTTGAAATTTAATTAAAATATAAATAAATTTATGTATGAAATTAAATCATAATCTACACCGAAGATGTAAATTTTGGTGTACTTGATGTTAGAGTTGTAAAGTGATGGATTCATGCTTAGATTGTCGAGAAAATTTATGATTTAACTTGTTTTCAAGGGATGGTGAGTCATAATAGGTGAAGATTAGGTTCAAACATGATCTTTTAGCTTTTTAAAACCCCAAAAGTCATCCAAAAATACTTTTCATTAAAAAACCTAAATTTAAGCTTAAAACAATGAAAAATTAGACGAGTATGGGCAACACGAGGTCATGTATCATCCTGTGCTTTCTCTGACTTCAAAAACTTGAAGAAATCAAGTTTCTCAAAAAAACAACTAATACATGGGGCAATGTATATACCCGTGTTTCTCTGTGACTTTAAAACTCTAAAATCAAGTTTTCTAGAAGAATACAACCAATACCATAGGGTAATGTATTTGCCTGTGTTCCTCTCTGGTTGCAAACCTCATGCAACCCTGAAAGAACACAGGGGAATACATATGCCTGTGTACCATTTGTGTACTAGAACACAGGGAGATACGTCACCTCGTGTACTCCTCATACTCTTTGCCAACCCCCTCTTAACTTTGCCTTTTCTCGCCCAAATCATATGAAACTCGACCCGGTTCTTCCCTTAACCTTAAGTAACATTTTAAGACCTTTAAAATACATAATTAGCAAGTACTAATACCCTATTTATGGCATACGTTATCCAAACACTTAAGTCCAAAAATTCTTCACAGAAATTGAAGAATTCAAACTTAATAAGTGGAATAGGATATTAAGGACTATATGAGATTAATGGACTCTAGGATCAATTCTTCAAAGGTCAAGAATCGATACTCACAAAAATATAGCCCACTATGGGTTGGTTATCTAAGCCCCAAGACCGTCCATAACCTACATAATTAACTAGAACACTTAGCTAAATGAAACAAATGACCCTTTTAAGTATTATCCTTGAGTAGATATAGTTAAACTAGAATGACCTAGATGTAACAAACAATATAAATGAAATAAAGGTAGTAAAACTTAAACTAATTCCTGATTTCAATTATGAATAGTTATTGGATATCGAACTTGGAAAGGGAAGGCAAGCTCAAATTGACTGATAGGTACGCAATAATTGTGAGTTGCTTGCTAAGATAGTTTAATAATCGGCCTAAGAATTTAAACTTGACTTAATTAAGTATTGGTTGTTGCTTGTCCGCTTACTCCAAGAGTGGCACCCCCAAACTGGGTTGCAAGTTTGATCGCAACTTTAGGATGATGAGGTAGTTAGGTACTTAGGCCCCCATAGTACATGGTTAGGCTCGATGGGTATTTGGTAGGGACATTTTCAAGATCAGGTGGTAGACTAGGGATAAATATGAAGTTGTGACTAGTTATACGGTGTTATAGGACCCTATATAAAGCATCGCAATTGACCATGTTTTCGGTAAGTTCTAGGGACTTATCAAACTCCCCTCTTCAGTGCGTGATGCACTGAGGGAGCCATACTCGTTTTGTTTGATAGGAGTCATTAGTACCCTTGTACGTGATCATATTTATGGGATGCTGGGGATACCTTGTTTGTAGCCTTTAATTTAAATATCGTAGACTATGGTTGTTACATTAGGTTAAGAGCGTGTGACATGCCGCGTGTGGTTGTGTTATTGTGTACTGGGCTTTGCAGCTCATTTTATTAACTTTGTAGGTCCTACTTGTGATTCGATGGGGAATGAGAGATACATGGGATGACCTGATTAGATGAAGACGTACGAGACTTTGGTTTTATGAGTTTTCCTAGAACAGTTTTTATTGTAATAATGTTTTATAAACTTGGATGACTGTAATCAATTAAGTATCAAATACTTTCATTTGATTTAATATGGACCTTTAAGTCAAAAAGTTTTGTATTTAAGTTGTAATTCCTTAATGGGCCTTATGGACAATATTTATAAATGACAAGTTGTGATATGCATTTTCTAAATAGGTCAAATCTTATAGGTTTTGACAAACCCAAACCATGGATAAACAAACAGTACTCTGTCGAAATTTTTATAAAGTTTAATAACGATTTCTTAAATTAAAACTTAATTAGAAACTCACTCAATAACGGAATGCCTTGCACGTATCATTCGGAGACGATGTGTGCTACGAAACAACCACGCCCTTGAGCACCTTAAGGGCTGGGTCGTTTCAATAATAGTGGCTTAGTTTGACTTAGAATTACATCAAATGGATGTGAAAAACTATTTGTCATAGTAAAGATCTTGAGGAGGAACTTTATATGGATTGTCTAAACATTTTTCCATTGAAAGGGAATGGTCACATGGTGTGAAAACCCAATAAACCAATATATGAACTTAAACAACTTTCTTGATAATGGTATATGGAGTTTAATGATAGCATGAAAAGCAACTTTCTTGATAATGGTATATGAAGTTCAATGATAGCATGACATCTTATGGTTTCAAGAAAACATTGTTGTTTAGTTTATTTACCAAAAGATTAGTAGGTGAAAGTTTGTTTTTCTATATCTATATGCTGATGATTTATATATGCCACTAATGATTTGTTGATGATTTATGTCTGCCACAAATGATTTGGGCATGTTGTATGAGACTAAGAATTTTCTCTTTAATAATTTTGGAATGAAGATATGGGAGAGATATCATATGTGATAGGAATTTCAATATTCCAAGATAGATCGCATAGATGATAATACACATTTATTCTACATCTATCTGACACTTTCATGCACATTTTTTGTCTTTCATAATGAATTTTTGCTATAAATAGATAAATTACATGATCATGGATCGATTGGATTTAAATGCGCAAAATGAAGTAAAAAGGATTAAAAAAAATGGAATTTAATGGCTTAAATTTGTCTAGAATTCAAAGCTCAATGCTGTGGTATAATAATCTATGGACTAAGTTCAAATTAGTAGCTAAAACTGCAGGAAAACCAAATGTAGCAGGCCCAAGCGAGTTGAAGCATCTAAGAAATCCAGGAGCAACACACGATCTGGAATCTTGGCCTGGAGCCCTATTGTGCTAAACTGCTAATCAGATACTAACTGAGAAGAAAACTGAGCTCCTTCATCAGAATTTCCGTTGACCTGCTCCACACGATCGGACACCACCGACCTAACCTCCACGATCAACCGAGTAGAGCAACGCCACACTCAGAATCATCAATCAACACCGGCAGCACCAGACCGATCTTCAACAGCAGCAATCCTCCAACTGAGTAGAAGCTGCAGCAACTCGATTGATGGGCTAAGGTAATTCCGAGCTGCTCCATTAGTGAAAGGATGACCAAGTGAAAACCAAGCTGTGAGGTTAGGAGCTCTACCTTCATGAACGAGCAGTTCCTCCTTAACTGCAGGAGTGCCTCAAGAGACCTCGTTGATCAGCAAAGCTAGAGGCGAACTGAGCACTAGCAAGGCCGAGCTACTGATATAGTTACGACCGCAATGGAGCTACCCCTGGAGCGGTCTAGACCAACCGGAATAAATTAAGTCAAGGGAAGCCCAGCTGTTACTGAGTCCGACCAGACGAGCGGCTCCATACTGACTTGATGGCGAATGGCTTGAGCTCGACCACAACAATGGTAACAGCAGCAACAGGTCGAGTAGATCAAGCACCTACTGATTCAAGCTGAAATGGATTGCGAGCTGGAGCTGACCTGTCCAGCTATTACACCCCGAGCAGCTTAGTAGAATGGAATTGTCATGATCACAGCAAGATAAACGAATGAACTTGAGTAGATACTAACATGAACTGCGGCAACAAATATGAGCTTCCACGAGCAAGAAGACCAATCATTCTCGGCAACAACTCGCACTTATTTTATTTTATTTTTGTTGGTGAGCTAAATGACTAAAAACTCACTTTTAGTTCTTGAATGTTCCTTATGTATTTTTTTTGCAGATTTTAGGGATTCATTCTACTGGAACATATCTACTTTATAACTGTCATCCGTCACACATGTTACATCATCATATAATCAATCCTCATATCTGTAAACCCTCCTAAATTTACTCAATTTGACTTTGATAATTTGTGGGAATATGATATAAAATCTTGAAAGTATTTCAGAAAAATCGTAAAAATCACTCTAATTTTTTTATAATTTAAGAATATTAAAATATAAACGGTTTAATTATAGTTTAAAAAATTTGAATCATTATTGACAAAAATTTCCCTTGAGTTTTTGCAATCAATGAGTGATGATAAATCAATGATTAATGAAGTGATTATTGAGGCATTAGTGGAACTTAAAAGAACTATCAACTAATTTCAAAAAATAATTAGAAAAACAATAAATATGCCTCGAAAATTCTTAAATAAGAATAGCATAATAAATCACTAAGCAAAACCTTAACTTCAACAAATAAAGATAGATATATCTCTAGATTCATCAAACACATAAAATTATATAACATCTAAACAAGTAAATTTCGAAATAATCATAAATAATTATTTTATAGATTTATAATTAAAGATGATTGTAACTTTTATAGAAGCTAATAACACCACTTTTTTTAGTAAGTAAAACACTTGGAAGTTACTCGAATTGTATAAGTAATTTATTACATAAGAAAATATCCAAAATATAAAACAAGTAATTATAATAAATAAAAAATCTCTAAAATTAATATACATAACATATTCTACATTATTAATTTAATCATATGGTTATTTTGGGCATATGATACATAATAAGTATATGAAAATATTATTGCAATTTATAATAATGGTATTAATAATATCGAAAGTATATTGCAACTAACAATATATATCATAGTAAAAAAAAAACAAGATCATTTTGTCATATGATAAATAATAATAATATACTTGATCCACATATTAAAACAATTTTGATAAGTTAACAATATTAATTATATAAGACCATAATTATTTTAGTACTAATATTGCAGTAATCATGATAATTTATCAACTTGTAACAATGCTATATGATTCTTATCCAACACTGCGAATGTGATAAGTACCATTATAATTTAATAATTATAGTAATGATATATTAATATAATATCAATACAACATATAATATAACAAGACCCTAAGGCTAATTACCTAGGAAAGCTTACAATTATTGGCATGAACTACGTATCTAACAAATCATTTGATGCGGCAAATACTATATCAAGATAATTATAATAGAAAACAAGCAAGCATGCAAATCAAGAACTATGATAACATTATATTAATTAAAACCACACTAGAAAATTAATTAGAATTTTAGTAAAATAAATAAAACACATTGTGAACCTTAAAATTCGAGTCAAATCAAAATCCTAGACCATATCAGATTAGACGAAAAATCTCATAAGCCTTAGATCAAATCAAATAAATCTTATAACCCTATAATATCATATAAATTAAATTAAACCTGGATTCCCAAAAATCTGAAACCTTAGCAACCCTAAACGAGATCAGATAAAAATTCAATAACCTTAAGATATCAGATGAATCGGATAAAGTCTGAAACCCTAAAGTAAAAAAAAAAAAAATCAAATAACTCAATCGATCCAAAGAACTTATGCTAAACAACTCATCCAATTGATCTTTAACACATAAATCGATGCAGTACGTCCAAATAATATCTATTGATGAAATAATAAGAAATAATTTTCTATAATTGAAAACTCCCAAAATTTTACGGTAAGCTTATAAGTAAACCTTGGACTAAAAAAATCGAATCCTAAAGTCAAAATGAATCAGTCATAAACCTTAGAAAACCTAGACTCGTTCGGACAACTTCTAAACCATAAAATAATAAATAAATTAGTAAAATATTATGAACTCAAATTATGAATCATATAAATAGTATAGATCATAAAAAGATCATATAGTCCAAAAATTGATCGTTTCAGGCCTTTACGGGATTAGTTTCCATATTCGGACACTAACACGTAAAACAAGATAAAATTTTTTGACAATCAAATTATATTCGAAAAATATTGTGATATTCATAAAATATTAGATAAAATTTTTTTTGGTCATAAAAATGTCGGATATAGCTCATATATACGTATTTTATCACTGCTAGTAATTTATTTAATATTTTATGGTTACTATTCACTTTTATTTGTACCTATTTCATGTTGCCATGTTATCCCTATATTTGTATATATATTTCTTATAAAACATAACAAAAAACCTATAACTTGTATTCTTTAACCTATACCTACTCTACTACATCAAATTTACTTTTCTTTTCTTCTTCTCTTCTTAAAGAAGTTTGCAATTGCAGCCCCATATCTTGTAGCCACTTTTTTTTTTTCATTTATTTTACACACAAAATTTATCTAAACTTTCTCTATAAATACCCATAACATATCCCCTTTCAACACTTCACATTTCCTCGAAAATCTCTCCCTTTTCTCTCATTTTTCTCTCTCTCTTTTGCTACTGGTGTGATCTTCCCTTGGTTACCCCCTCTCATTTTCAACTCAAAACATTCATTCGTTTCATCTTCTAAAGGTAAACAAATTTCCATACAATCTTAGTTGATATTAGATGTTGTTTCAAGTATTATGCATGGAATAAAATCTCCCCCTAATGCAATAACCTAGGGATGATAATGCTAAAATGAAATCAACAACTTGCTATGTTGATGATCTAGTTAACGTTGCATTCATGTTGCTATATTTTTGGTAATCTAATCTAACTATCTATGTGTATAAGTATGATTATGTACATATTTATATCTATTTGAGCATATAAGTTCACTAATCTAACATTTATTTCTCTGTGCTTGATTTTATCTCTTGTAATTTATTTATTTACTTGCTTCTTGAGACTTGTTCTTAATCTAAGTCTTAAACTTATCCTTAATGAAGTCAAAAATAAAATGAAGACTTGTCCATAATCTAATTCTCGGGGAGCCTTGACAAAATCTAAGACTCCCATATTTATTTATTTGTTATTCTTGATTTATTTATGAGACTGGAATTATTTTAAGTCTCAGGAAGCCTTGAAAAAGATCTAATACTTTCATGTTTTATTTCTTTATGCTTTTCTTATCTTTATGGTGAATATAATTTATTCAAGTCCCAAGACGTCTTGATCACAAGCTAAGAATCCCATACCTTTATTTTTTATATTTGCTTATTTTTGGTTATCTATCTTTAATTTTTATACTTTGATAAGTCTATGTTAGTGATTTTATCTTTAAGTATATTGCTATATTTTTATTTATGTACATACATGATCATAAGTGATGTTGTCATAATAAACTATCAAAGATGAGAAAATTTATAAAATGAATTTCAAAGCCTTTATTATCAACACTTAGGAAATATCATCAAAATGAGTTTTATTAAAAATACAAGTGTCAATAATTCTTTGATATTCAAAATATTTTACAAAAATCCTATCTCCCAAACTTGGGAAACTAAGAATAAAGAATTTGAAAGAAACACTCGAGTATATTTTTTAAATTTCCAAAATGAATTTTTCAAATATCAATATTGATGAATCTTTGTTATGTAAAATTTTCTAGAAATCTTATTTACAATGCATGAACAAACCCTTTTTATTAAAAATAAAAATTTAGAACAAGTTATTTGCATAACTTTTCTCATATACTAAAACTTAAAACATTTTAAAGATGATATAACTTAGAATGATTTTTCTTCACAAACACATAAAGATTCATGTTTTGGAAAATAATTAGTTAAAAGAAATTTAATATGAATATGAAATATTCAAAGATTCAAAATAAATATAAAACCATGATTTTCATTAATTGAGTTTCACATTCATAAAATCTAAGAATCGAGATTTTATTAAAAAAACCAAATTTGAGAAAATTCAAGGAAAATACGCTTAGAGTATTATGTCACAAATAATTAAAATTCATGTCTTGTGAAATAAATTAATAAATGAATTTTTGAAATAAATATAAGAACTTCAAGGTTTCAAAATATATATTAAACCACGATTTTTTTTAAGTCTCATATTTACAAAATTTAAGATAAAGAATTTTATTAGAAGTCAAAAAAGTAATTTTTCATAAACTCAACATTACTACTTTCTATAAGTGATTGTTTTACAAATTTTTATTTTGAAACAATATCACTAGGATCATGTATGGATTATTATCAATATTTTTTCTTTCTTTTAAGTAAAGGAATGTTACATAATTAAATTATGGAGTTTACATAAGATAGAAATGGTAAAATGTAACAAAAATCAAAACCAAAACATCTTGGGAACAATTTGTATAGTATCAGTCTGACCCTTAACTGACCCCAAAATTAAAAATAATATTAGAAATGGATAGATAATCTAAAATAGGTAAAAATTGAAAACTTATACATGAAATTTCAAGTTAAAATGAGCAAGTTATGGCCATTTTAAGTTGGAATTTCTGCAACATGGAAAAATGACAAGAATAAAGTAAGTAGAGTTAGAGATTTAAGTAGAATCAATATAAAATATTCATTCTGAGTATTTCTTTTTTCACTGATGAAGAATTTGATGTACCTTTCCCCAAAGATCACTCTAACTAAGGATTGCACTAAGACGAGTGAGTTTTCCTTATTTTTTTTGTATTTTAGTCTATGCTTGTAAGTAGTGCACTAGAACTTAGGAAAAAAATATAAATGAAATTGCATGTGGGGGTTATATTAGGATTATGATATGTTTATCATGCTTGATCAATAAAAATTAAGTATATCGAAATCTTCATTGTTTGATTTAATTGATTGTTATAATATTATGTTGGATTGTTTGTGAAAAATGTGCTGATCACCCTTTATTGGAAATTAACTTATTGGGAAATAATTAACAAATGGATCGTGCATGGTATGAAGTCTAGTCACATTTCATTTTTCACTACTTCTCCTATGTGTAGGATCAGAAAGGTAAAGTGTCTAGCTCTAGCATAAAGAACGACTACATTCGAGGAATATGGTCTCATGGAGTAGCTATACCGGATTGATTGCATTAGGCAAGAAACCCAAGGACTAATTAGTAGTGGTTGGTCGGGACTCAATATAGTATGATGGTCAAAAGAACCCCAATATTTTCAAAGCATTCCCTAACCCGAATGAAGGGCATAAATCTATTCAAAATATGGTTTCTGGTTTATCATATGTATTGGTTGCATATAGGGATGCAACCGGGGTGGGTTTGGAACGGGTCATATAAAACTCGAACCTACCTCGGTTCATTATAGGGTCTCCCAAACCCGACCCACAACCCTGTAGGTTTTTTTTTTCAATACCCAGCACTATAGGATTTTGACCCTGATCCGCCCCGTCCTGTTGACCCATTTATCTATTTTCTTTCCTTTTTTATAATCTTTTTCTTTTATTTTCCTTTACATTACGACTAAAGGATGGTGAGTCATCCATAACTATTGAAATATGAAAGGAAAATTCAGTTGATTCACAACAACAAAATGTATATTTTTGTCTTTATAGCTTGAGGAAGGATAATAAAAAAGATGTAAATCCTTAACCAAAATATCCTTAGCCAAGACATTTCCTAGTAAATAATGAAAAAGTCTAGTTGACACTAAATCCTTAGCGAAAACATCACCTAAGATGTAGATAAAATAGAGTTTCACTTTCTTCAATAAATTACAACACAAAACAAACAGTCAAAATAATAGCATCATCCATCATGATCTTCATTTGTCATTTTGAGTTTCATTTTCTTCAACCTCACCATCATCTTTATATATCTCCATACTTACAAAATTAAAAGAAGAAAGGGAAAAAAGTTTTTCATGGAATACATTAGAAAAATGTATGTAAAAACAATTTATAACAATAAATAAATTAAACAATCTCATACCAATTGATGAACTTGACAAACAACTTTGAGTGCACATCAATGCTTCTATAGTATCTAGATTGAGTCGGCTCCTATGGGAGGAAATTACTCGCTCGCCAGTACTAAAAGCAGATTCTGAAGTAACTGTAGACATAGGAATAGCCAACAAATCTCTAGCTATTTCTTTTAATACAAGATATTTCATTCCATAAATTTTCCACCACCTAAGAATGTCAAATTCAGAGTTTGCTACCCAAGGAATTGCAGGCTCATCTAAATAATGGTCCAACTCAGATGTTACATGGACTTGAATGTCATCATTGCTAGTAGTCATCAAATATTGTTCAAATTCATCTGTCTCCATCATAGGATCAACTGAAAATGCAACACCAGTAGCACTACCATCTCCTGAAGGAACTGAAGAACTACTAGACATACTTCTACCACTACGAGACTTAGGTCTTGACTAATATTCTTTAATCAAATCATAACAAGTATTCTTGGCAATTTGTGATTCACTAGCAGCATTCTCTCCAAAAACAATACGGAATACAAAATCTACACCCTTAATCTTAGAGCGTAGATCCACAATAGTACAAACAACCATTATAGTGTGCACATCTCCCCGATACTTTTCAAACATTTTATTAGCCATTACATTAATGTTTGCATCTAAAGAACTCTTCTATCCAACCAGTGCTTTCCTAATTGTATATACTTTTCCAAAAAAATAGTTTGTAGTTGGATATCAAGTACCAGAGAAAAGATTAGTTACCTCATAAAAAATAGATAACTTACTGCAAATTTCCTCAGCCATCACCCAATCATCATTTGAGGGGAGACATTTGTCGTGCCTGCCCATTAATCGTACTCTATAGAACACCTCTTTGTATCCAATTGTAGCAAGGAGCATATCATAAGTAGAATTTCATTGGGTTTTGCAATTCAAGCAAAGTTTTTTATTGTATTGGACATCTAGTTGCTTGCATGCTTCAGCAAATTTTTCAACTTGTGATGGCGTTGCAGACCAAAATACATTGTTACGAATCCTTTCTATTGAGCTTTCAATCACGGCTACACCCTCCTTCACAATCAAGTTCAAAATATGCACACAGCAACACATATGCAATACCTTACCACAAAGAATCAAATCATCCTTTCTTAACTTCGACGTTAAATTTACAATCATTGCATCATTAGTTGAACAATTATCTACAGTGACCGTAGATAATTTCCTATCCAGATTCCACTTCCCCAATGAATCAAATAAGCATTGAGTTAGAGCCTCATTTGTGTGCGGAGCTGGCACATATATAAAACTGCATATATACAAGAAAACATGATTAAAAAGGATTTGAATTTTTTATTAAAAGAAGTAGAATTGCATTAATAAGAATACTTACTTCAGGATTCGATTGTGGAGCTTCCAATTATTATAAAAAAAAAATTGAGCTATAATGGTCATGTATCCTTTTTCTGATTTGAAGTCCACATATTAGTTGTTACAGCCACCCAAGATTTAAGCCCCCTAAGCATTGTTGTCAAGTTTGATTATTCCTCAACATACATCTTCAAGATATCCTTCTTTATATTAGTGCGACTCACATATTGAACAAAGGGTTGAATACTATGCATATACTCTCTAAAGTACTTGTGTTCAACAATTGAAACGGGGTACTCATGAACAATAATAGCGTTGGCAAGTTTTGCCTAGCAATATTTTGATCAAATGTTCAGTTTTTCACGATTACACTATTCCCATTCCCACTCTCCTTTTGCTCCATAGACAGAATACATTGTCTTATGTCTTGTTGAGATTTTCTTTTTAGGCATCTTGACATATGGTTATGTAAGTACTTTGTATCATTTTTGCTTTTTACTTTTAACTTTCTTTCACAATGGTTACAAACAGCATATTCTACCCCATTGATTTTTTTTTAACCATCTCATTCCACATGGTAAAAGTACACTTACACTTGTTAGGATTATCCGTTTGATTAACTGTGCTTGCTATACAAGAGCCCAAGGTAGATGTTAGTTGTCTAGTAGTCGGTGTTGGAAACGGACTATCTGCATCCCTAAGATCATGGTCCTCATGGGCATTTTCTTCCATAATCATCTCCATTTCATCCATTATTAATGTTGAAACAATCACCACTTGAAATATAGTATTAATAAAAACAATCTGCAAGATTTAATTGAGTAAATCTAGAACATCACATACAATTTCCATAACACCACCAAATCAACACTAACAATGGGAAAAGTATTAATAAAAATAAAACTAAAATGGCTAACTCATACAAAACAGCACCACAATGAGAATAATATATCTAAAGCAAACAAAATGCCAGTCAACAAGAGGAGATCTAATGGAAACCTTTGAAGATTATGAACTTACTCAAAATCAGTGTTCGACATCTTAATACCCTACCATGGTACCACCCTTGACTGTGAGATTGTATTTACTAGCCGAAGTTTATTCCTTGGGCTAAAGGCAACTCGTTCCCATAATTAATAGTGCTGGAAAAAGCATGTACGCTAGTTAGAGTTGATGAAATTTTCAGGAAATAAAGTATTGAAGCGAAGCCTAAGCCCGTGGATTAGGAAAAAGCTTCTTTTTTTACTAAGTTGAGCGGCGCATGTACTGCTTTCCATGAGCCACTACCAGCTTCATGATCTCCTCTCGTAGCCTTTTTGCCACCAAAAGCACCTCCTATCTTAGCACCATTAGTTGGTATTTTCACATTCACGATACCACAGTTGCTTCCAAATGGGCTGCAGTGCATAACAAATGCATCAATGATCAAACGAGTCATACATGAACTAAAACATATTAGAGCAAAGCATAAGCTACTTAGAAAAAGCTGGTATAAATGTATTTATTCTCATAGATGGATGCTGATAGATTCCATATACTTGCAATCTCTTTCTAATAGAATAGAACATGATGAAAAAAAAATTCTTCCAGCAAATAATTGTTCTTTACTCAACAGTAAAGTAGAAATACTTACCCAAGCCATTTGAAGATGATATCTGGCTCTGAATCCAACCAGGGCATGAGCTTTGGTCCGCCAGCTATGAAAGGTCAAAAACAAAAACTGAGTGTAGGCTTATACCACTATTTGACGTGAGTCACGAGATAGACTTTTCTTGGACAAATAAAACACCAGAACAACTAAAACAATGGTGTGTGGACATGGAATCGTACCTACAGGTAAGCTTACTAAGTTAAAAAGACTTCACACATATCTTCCATAAAAAAAAACAAAACAAAAAAAAATATAAACAACCAATAAGAATGATGGTCGAACGCAATTGAGGAGTGATAACCAATGAGCGATGGAGTAATTTGAGAGACAGCTGACGAGTAACGGATAGGACTGGGACTGGTAGCAGCGATGAAGATCTACTCTACACAGTAAGCGGCGGGTGGATGGCAGCAACAAGAAGTTTGATTTAAATTTTAAGGGTTTCTAAAACTTTGAAAATGAAAAGTTAAAAAGTATGTGTATGTCAAATGTGTTGTACTGTTTTGGACTGTGGAGTGGACAAAGGCAGACTAGCGGATTGCAAATACCCATGAGTCATGCTTGAAATTTGCTTTTCTTTTATTAATTTATTATATTAACTTATACATAATTAACGGGTTTGGGTTTCCCATTGGGTATTTTTATTAACCCGAACCCGCCCCAAAACCCTGTAGGGTCAATCTATTATTTTCCAAACACGACCCGTGATCCTATAGGATTTTTATCGGGCCGGGAGGGTCGAGTACCCTATAATGGCCCGACCTGGTTACATTCCTAGTTGCTCATGTGGATGTTGCATCTCATATGCTTGTTAGCAAAATTACATGTTATTCTATTTGTTATGAGTACATTTTGCATAGGGGTATATCTCACTAAGCTAGATGTAGCTTATCCCCCAATAGTTTTTTTTTTGGAGGAAGTTCAAGAAGCCGGGATTAAGGTAGGAACCGAGTGCAGAGTGTATCAAAGATCAAGTCAAGGATTATAATGTTAATGGATTAAACTTAATTGAGAAAAGAGACTTAAAACTTGGTTTATTCCTTTTGTAGTCTCCTTTGATTTTGATAGTTAGCCTAAGTTTCTTTACTTCGTTTCATCTTTGGTAGGGTATTCGATTCTTTGCGTTCCTTGTGATTTGTAGAAATATCAGTATCCTAAACTTTATATATATATATATATATGTATAACACATTGAGTGAATAAATAAATAGAGTCTTACAATCTTTGACTTGTGAGGCGGTCTTCATGTTATGGGTACACACATGATATGACAACTTTAGAGTAAACCCATTAGGCTCCTATTTAGGTTCATGACAATATCACCATACCTCCATACATCTACCCATACTTTCTGATCATTCCCTCACTTTCTGCACATTTTACATACCATATATATATCATTTTCATCTTCATTTTGGGCATCGGTCATTCTTCCATTCTATCATTCACTTATTCCATTTCTCCATCATCCTATCCACCTCACACTTGACCTTATCCCATCAACCTCGAACTCACTTCACCTCACCCTTTAGCATAGTTCATTACGAATATTCTCAATAGAGTGGATCCAGAATCATATTAGGAATATATTCCTTATATTTCAAGTGTACTCTATCAATTTTCTATTGTTATGGATTACGCTCAAAATATTTCCATTAATGAAATTCCACTTTTCAGTATGAGCTAGATTTATTTAGTGGGGTCATGTGATGATATATGGATTTCCTGAGTCGTTGATTAGTATTTTACAATGGGTCTTGTTGATTTGAAACTCTGGTCATTTTTATTCAAATGTTTACAAGGTCAAAAATTTATCTATGAATTTCTTATAAATTAGAGCTTGAGTTACTCGAGAGAGATTCAAGAGCTTAATTGTAATAGAAAATACAACTTCGGAACTGACAGAGACACGTGCTGTCTTAGCTTAAGTTGTAGAGCTTACGTTCTTAATGCGGTCGAAATTATGGTTTATTGACACGGACATGTGCTCGAACCATAAATTCAACTAGAATAACATGGCTTGTAAGAGGAGTGTGTTATTTAACAAGTGATTATAAATGGGTTACTCTAGAGGGATATCCATATTATAGTTAGAATTTTGCAACTCAAAAGGGAAGCCAATTCTTATGAGTTTAATCAAAATACAAGTGAACAAACTCGATTATAATTACAAAGCAATGAATGGATATTTTAACCAAAGCCATTACATAATCCCACTTCTATTTTACTAAAGGAGTTTCATAGTATAATTAGTTTAGTTCTTAGTTTTAGATTAGTTATAAGTTGTAGTGATAGTTTTAGAAGTAGTTTAATTAATTTAGAAATCGCAAACTCTTTCTCTGTTACCTAGCTTAGAGTAAAATCACTATAATCTAAAACTTAGTCAATTAGCGTCATGTAGGTTCGATCTGGTACTCACCAGTTTTTATTACTGCATGCGCGTCCGGTATACTGGCTGATAGTTTTACACTATAAAAATAGCCTTTCAAATGAAATAGCATGTCAAAGGACTAGTTGGATTGTCTTATAAAGAATATATCGAAAGAATTTTTGAGAGATTTAACACGAAAAAATGCTTAGCAGGAGTTGTCCCATTTAAATGGGGATAAATCTAGTCATATACAATGTGTAAAGAATGATGTGGAACATCATAATGAAATGGAATCTATTGCATATGTTTTTGTTATTAGCAATGCAACATACTTGCAAACGTGCATGAGACCTAATATTTGCTTTATGATTGGAATGTTATGCTCGAAATAATCCTAGTATCGATCATTGGAAAGCAACAAAGAAAGTGATGAGATATCTTCAAAAAGAAGAAAGGACTATGTGTATGTGTATGACAAATCTTAAATACTTTAACTCAGATCTTGTTGGATGCATTTGTTATAGAAAGTCAGCATTTAGTTATTTTTTTTATTAGTAACAGACCAATTCCATAGCTTATTTTGAGGCTATAATTCATACATTATGGTTACGAAACTTTATTTTAGGACTTAAGGTTTTCAACATCATCACTAACTCAAAATTATTTCTTATTAAGGACCCTTGTTGATAATAGTTGTTTAAATAAAGTCGAATAAAAAATAATTATCAATATTCAATACTAAGACCCCGTTTGTTTCAATGAAAATATTTTTAAGGAAAATATCTTTTTTTTAATATTATTTTTTCGCGTTTGTTTAAGAAAAAAATATAACAATTAATAAAAATATTTTCCCTTCTTTTGGTAAATATAGACTTTTCATAGCCTATTTTTTTGGAAAATGACTCATAGAATATAAATGTGTAAGTCATTTTTTTATCGATTTACAGTCCATTTACTAATCATTACTATTCAAAAACCTTTATTATTAATTTTTTAATATTTTTCTTTTAAGTAGATTTATTTATGATTATAATATATGTAATTTTTTCATTTTTTACACTTAAAATATATGAATTATCTTGAATATTTAAATAAAGGAAAAATATTTTCATAAAATCACTAAACATTTGAAAATATATTACTTTTCTAGAAAACCGTTTTAAGGAAAAACTATTTTTATTAACAAATATTTTTCCTCAAACAAATGGGGCCTTAGATCGTGATTTTGTCATGGGATGTGGAAATTTTCATAACTGTATGTATATCATGTGTTATATGTGTGATATACCAATCAGGGTAGTTTTTTGGGGTACTTAAACCTACCCAGATAGATGTGAGGTGCCCTCATAAGTTATTAGGGTGGAAATTGAAACCACCCTATAAAAGTTATATTGTGAAGAAGAACCATGATATATATAGTAAATACCACATCTTGGCTTACAAACCCGATATAACAACTGTATAAAAACTTTGTATCTTATGTTATACACACACAATATACATAAAAACAACATATATCCTATGTATAAACATAGTTTTGCAAGAGATTTTTGTAATTTTTTATTTAACCTACATTTTGATAATTTTTTTAATTATGATAGACATGAAACATGTTTACTGGCACACTAAAAATTTATTGTGATAATTCTACTACAGTTTTCTTCTCCATGAATGATAAATATGCCAAAGGTGCTAAACATTAGTTGAAATATATATATATATATATATATATATTTTTTGAAGGAGTAGGTTCAAACATAAAGAGAGTGTGTTGAATATATTAGGACGGATGTTAAGATTGTAGATTCTTTAACAAAAGGCTTACTATTAAAAACATTTAAATTAAATGTTCAAAGAATGGTCTTTGTTGTATTAATAATTGGTAAATTACACTAAGTTGTCCCAAGGTTTGGGGGAAAGTTCATTTGAGATCCCAATATTTTGGTGGTTCAAAAAAGGTCCCAATGTTTGGAGAAGTAGGTCAATTTAGGTCCTTATTGACACAAGTCAATAGGAGAAATATTCAATTAATACTCAGAAGACCCTTTTCTTATTGGCACATGTCAATAGGACCTAAATTGACCAACTTCTCCAAATGTTCAAGCCATTGAAAATGTTGGGATCTTAAATGAACTTACTTCGAATATTGAGACCTTTTGGTGTAATTTACTCTATTAATAATTGATTTTTTGATGTTTAACACTCTTAAACTCAACAAAAAATTGGTAATGCATTGGTAACTTTTTTGCTTGTTATGATTGTGTACATATATTGTGATTAAATAAGGATGAATTTAACGGAAATTAATGCAGACCTTTATGATATTTATTATCTTTTATTATACCACACTTGATAAATTATAAGTGTAGTGGTATATGAAAGTAAGTATGCGACATTAGAGTCTATAACTGTTATAAACCGCATTATGCAATTTATTATGTTAAGGTAGATTTATAATGATATTAAGATATTTATTTATATGTGGGCACTTAATATTTACACTATTAAAATAAAATGTTGAATTATTGGACCAATGAAAAAAATGCTAGGACATCGATTTTGTGGCCATCTATATTTTTTATTTAAATTGTAATTACCAAATGTCACCTTATCGAATAAAGGAGGAATTGAATCCCAATTCAACAGGAACATAATAGAGTTGTAATGACTATTACAATATTCACTTAGTGTAAAAAATAAAACAAGTAATAATTGGAGGAAAATGTAAAAGAGCATGTATGTGATAGTGTTTAAACAAATTGAGTTTTACAAAATTTATAAATCCATGAACAAAATTCTCACTACAATCAGCACAATAAGGTAAGTGTACATATCATCATAGCATCGAATTGAGCATAGATGTCGTTTTACCCTAAGGAACTTAGCATTTACTCCTACTTACCCTTTTTCTATTATCTAGCCTAAAAAAATCAGAGGATAAACAACTAAACCATCAAAATCTACAACTAAACTAGGAATGATTCATAGTGGAATTCATGAAATGATATTAATCCATATCACAAAGCACTTAGTTCTTGTTTCACCATTTGGCCTTATCATGCAACTCAACAAGTTCTCAATAATTTCAATATCAATTTCTTAAACTGTAGAATTCTCAAAAGCATATTAATGTCTTTCTCAAGATCATTAACATCTAATCTTAAGTTTGTTAATCGAAATCCTTTCTAGATCAATAGCAACATAAAATGGCGTTAAGCATCAGACTTCATTAGATTAATTAATCAATTGCAAAAGGATTTTACTACTCTATCTCCAAAGCTATGAGTATAATCCTTATCAATAGTTAGATCTACTCATTAAAATGATTTCTCAATCAATTTTAACGAAATTAGACATGAATTCACACAATGCACTATGCAAATCTAAGATCTTTAAGCAAAAGCTATTAAATTCAAGAAATCAATACTAATTTATTTAAATCATAGTAGAGTTACATGAATTAGACCTAAGGATCCACAAGATCTAAGCTAAACAATCACTCCTCCATGGACTTAATAATGTAATTCAATAAATTGAAGAAGTAAGAGAATCATTATAAGAATAAGGTCTATTAAATTGATGAAGTCCAGTAAATCATATCCTTGAAGATCAGCTATGAATCCAAGCAAAGAGGTATAAGATCTTATGAAATTTTATTAACTCTCTGTATAATTTTGACTAAAGTGTACTCTCTCTCTCTATAGGGTTTTGTGAAAAAAATAGTATTTATAGTGCAAAGAAAACCAACGTGGAAAAAAAATCCAAAAATAACGAAATTTACATCAATGGACATGACACCCCCACCAAGTCGTGCCTTAGTCCATGCCTTCCAAGTTTAACTATAATTCCTTCTTCACATGGTCATATCAAAGGCCACAATGTCTACTGTGGCCTTGTTTTCTTCTTGCGCACCTGCACTTGGAACGTGTCATCAACTGTGATAAAAAAAAAAAAAACCTCCTTTATCTTAGCTGGGGCAGAGCTGTGTCTCACCTTTGTCTCCATACTTTGTTGATTTTTGTTGATCTATCGTGTTATTTCTTCATAAATTTAAGCTTCATTAAGATCAACAAATAATAATATCAAGTACTAATTTTTAGGATTATTGATAAAAAATATATGCAAATTAAGCTCAAATAATCCTTGAATGAATAGAGTAATATAGTCGTTTATTACAAAGATAGGGTAATTGTATAGGTGATATTTTCAAGACAAGTATTTATGACAAGGTTGGAAAATAAACCATTCAATAACAATTCATGGATATAGAGACATAAATTGCTATTCATCAATTTATGTAATAACAAGTTATTGTTAATTATCATTTTTCTCAAATGAACACGTAATAGTAGCTTTATGTGGAATGGTGAGGGAATAGATATCTATTTGTGTTAAGCAAATAGGCTGTTATGGTAATTGCTAATTCCTATTTGATTTAAAATAATTATATGATAGTGGAACAATCTATTCGTTCATTTAAGTATTTAATCTGTCAAAAGAACTCTGTAATTGGAAGGAAGGTTAGAAGAGAGAAACAAATTTTGATAAACAAGTAATGCTTTTTGTATAATTAATAGGAAGGAAGGTTAAGAGAGAGAAACCAATTTTAATAAACAAGAAGTATTGCATGAATAAAGATTAAGATTTACTTATACAACTAAGGTTGTGAATAAGCCAAACTTTTGAAAGTTCGGGCTCAACTCCTTTAGAAATTATCGAGTTCAAACTCAAGTTAAACTTTTTATCAAGCCTGAAATCTATGTTCAAGTTTTGTATTTTGAGTTCGAAATCACAAATTGAGCTTAAGTCGAAATTTTAATTGAGCTTAATGAGTTTTTATCGAGTCTAAAATTAAAGTTCGAGATTGATTAGTTTGAATAGTTCATTTTTTTTTTTTATCTAAAAATATATGTAAGAAATGCTAAATATATATACATATATTTAATAGAAATTAGTTTTATTGTTTTAATTATATATTAGTATATCATAAACATAAAATGAACCTATTTATAAGCTTACCTGTGAGCTTGGCCATAACCCTGTTTATAAGCCATCTTACGAGCCTCTTGAATTAAAGTTCGAGTTCAATCCATTCAGACAAATAAACTTTATCTTAAGCTCCATTTTTACTCATTACTGATTATGTTCAAATCAAGCCGAACTTAAAATAAGTCTAACTCAAATAACTTGCGAGTAATTCGTTTGCACATTTGCTGTAGTATTATATATGAAGCAAGGCTAATAAATTTAATTGGTAAGCATTTTTTTTATGCCATCGCCATAATTGCACTCAAGCCATCACGATTTACAAGTTCAAATACGCGTCTGCTTCTCAGTTCCTGTCCATCTTGATTTTTGAGATCTTTCACAGCAGGACAATAAAAGCTGTTTGTTTTGATTTTGGACGGCATATAACTCAACGCTCCATCCACCAAACTTTGTCTACGTGGCCGTAACACAGGATGTACCATTACATCGAATAGGTTAAAAGTGCTTGAAAGGTTGCACACTGATGATCGTAACTTCACCAAACATATCAAACCCTTCTGGGTGGAAAGATTCCTAGCCAATCTAACTCTGTTACAATTTGACTCAATTAATTAAAGTTGATTTCACTATGCTTTAATGGAAAATTTTACTTTTCTAAGTTTAGACTTGAATTATGGAGGAAAAAAATAAAGTTTAGAATTAAATAAACATCTCATTAATTCAGCTGGAGAACAGTACTTCCGCATAGATTGTGTTTCAATAGAGTATCAACTTGTATTGCTTTTCATAAGTTAACAATGTGGATTGTAGTTTTATAAATTAAAAGGTACTTTAAAACCTCTATTTCTTAGGCCTTTTGCAAAATATTTAAATATTTGATTGGGCTTTTAATTTTATTAATGCAATCTGATATGGATGGGGATTTCATTTTCACATCATAGAAAAACTTAATTTGGCTATCAAGCCAAATAACAAGTTATACAAAAATAGATTTTATTATTTTTTCCATCAAAGCTATGATTCCATTTAATGTTAATGCTTTACAGTTTACAGTATAATTAACGATCCAAACCAAATCATAACCCACACCTAGCCACTTAGTTGTTATTGTTGCACTTATTTTTGCCCACATTGCACTCTATTCCTCCTTTTTCCGACAATTACTTTTTAAACATTATTAGAATTTCCAACTACAACTTGATATTATTTATTTCTTATCCCAGTTTACAAGCTAATTGTTGACGAGTACAGATACTCTAATATGCCTTTTCTCTAAAAAACAAAGATGAATTTATAATATCCATTGAGTTAATATATTATTTAAGCTGATGATTTATAAAAAGTCCAATCGGAAAAAAAATATATATTCATTGAATATGAAATACCCAAAATCTCAAAGGTTGTTTTGGAAATTGAAGAATTCATAAAAGCCCGTATACCCAGTCAAACTGGACAGCATTAATTGTTCTGGCCGACCTGACGCTATGTTTGGACCACAGTTGACTTTAGGAACTTCATCACTAATTCAATGCTAAACTTCCTCCAAAAAAAGAAAAAAATATATATCATTAATTTAATTATATCACAACAATTACGGAACTATAAAATTTTCTCAATTTAATTTAGATATTTGCATCAGACTTTTGGAGGAAAAAAAAAAGAAAGAAAGAAAAAATAGATGATCTTTGGTGACTAAGTGCCTACCTCCCTTTATTCCAGGCTTTGGTCAATTAAGTACAAGGATAGAGTTCAACAGAAATCAATTTAAGTCATATATTCCTTGAAGTGCATTTAAAACGAAAATTTCTAATGTGTAGGGTATTAGATAGTAGATTCTTCTTAATTGATCTTCTTTATTTTATCTATATATATTTGTGACTTCTTTTTTCTGTAAAATTCCTCCTCTTAGTGAAGCAGGTTCAATATCTGAAAGTTTCCTTCTTACCTACAAATGACGACATTAAAACATTACAAGTGGGATGCTAGTTAAATATACATATAATCCGATATTTCAATGATATTACATCTTCTGTTGTTTTTATGTCTACTAATGTCTTATAATTCAATCATAACGTCATCAGGATATACACAAAGTCGTGGGTCGTCATTTTATGTGGAACCAAGTGGAGTAGATAGAAATGCAGATGGATTTTATCAACAAAGACCAACACCCTACCTAAAAAACAAGTATTGTTTTGAATGTCCCGGTGACAATTAATTCTTTCTCAAATGGGTCAGCACTGTCTTGATCATAAAAATAAATAAGTGTCCATAAGCAAATGGTGTAAGATTCCAAATTTTCTTAATCGAAAAGGCCATGGGTCCCGTTTGCAGGAGTAGCAGGTCAATCAAACCACCGTTCCAGCCTCAGCTTGACCATCAAGTCTTTGCTGAAAGATACATATATGCAATGGTAGGTTCCATTCATTATGGATAATTAACCTATTGTTTTTGGGTTTCCACAGTCAGTATGTTAGCCTAGAATCTTATGTTTTTTCAGAGGATATAATATTTAAAACTCAGTAAGAACATTTAATTGATTTTTTACACCTTTAACTTGCAAGTCAATCTAATTTTTTACACATTGTTTTGATTTTGATCATCACTACTGGTCAAGATATGTCCTCTAAAACTAATAGCTCTTTATGAGGGGGTTTTATATCCATGATGGTAATTATTGTACGTAATATGTGGGTTGGATCTTCAAGTGGCTCAAGGTCTTAAAGTTGATGGATAGCTGGGTCTTTGGGCTGAGACAGCTTAAAGCGCCAAATGAACCTTGAAAATATCATAAGTAACTTACTTTATTATTATTAAGCCTGTTAGGCCCTTAATCGAGTTATGTCTATCAACAATAGGAATCAATTCACATTCTTTTGACAGATCACGATCTATCCTTATTAGTTTAGTCAACTTGTAATGAAAATAAAAAACTAAGTATTGTATTTCTTTTTAAAAGTTTGAATAGTAAACTTTTTACGATTTTTTAATCTAAGTATTGGGGAACCAACCCTTTTGTTTTAGCAAAATCTAAAGTTACTATGTATTAAATTTACATAAAATACCAAAAAGTAAATTGAAGAGAAAAGCGAATAAAAAATGAAGAGAACATCGGATTGTTGTTGCCGTTTTTCATAAGCTCAAACGAAATAGGCACCTCTTGGTGCGTGGGGCAGATGGTTCATGGGATCGATGATTGGGCAAAGGTTAATTTGCAATCCTGTTTGATGGATCCACCCAGTTCGATATGATTTGTTACAAAAAGATTGCTCATAAAAACAAGACATTATGAAAATAAAAGCGTTTAGGGGGTATCTTTTAGGAGGGAAAAAGAGATAATGAAAATGATAGCTAGTGGACTATGCTATGCCCTCGGTTAAATGCGTTTAGCACAAGAAAAGCATATACCAAAAAGAAAAAAAAAAAAAAGAAAAGAAAAGAAAAGCATGAATGATTCAATAAAATAAAATAAAAATAAAGGATCGTTGATTTAGAGGGGGAAACAAAGGGGGGAAAAAAAAAGAGGATGACAAGCAACGTTTGGAGTCTTTTCCTATTGGGCATGCCCACAAGGATTCTTTGCTTTCCAAAAATGTTTCTGGAGTTGGAATATTTGTGTCCCTTCTTTCCTGGACAAAAAGCCAACGTTCCTTGATCTTTAGTAAATGTAGATCATTTATATTAGCAAAGGGAAATTCAATTCTTTCTTATAATATATTATATAATTTTTTATTGGATTCACAAAGGTTTTTTTCCCCAAAGATTTACAACAGTTGTTTTAATTCCATTGTTTCAATTATGTCTTAATTAATCGTGTTTCAATATCTCAATTTTATATTTGATAGCATTAAATCGAGAGTGTAGGGATGCACTTAAGATACAAAAGTGGGTAGGTAAATTCTAATAATTCTATAGTGTTTTGGAGTTAGGTTTGCATATTCACTAGAAACCTATAGAGTTTAGGGTTGAGTTATGAATCCAATATAAAACCCTATAGAGAACTCGATCCGGCACATAAATTTATATAGGTTTGACTCATTGTCTTACTATGAAATATTACTGTGACTTATTATCTTTATCTTCTTATAAAATTGCCTGTAAATTTGAAGAAATTTTTTGAAATTCAATTTTATGTAAATGTTATTTATAAATATATCTAATTGTATTGTTGTAAAAATAATAATGATTATAATATAAAAGGAAAAAAAAAGAAGCTACAAATGTTGTTTAACTAGTCAACACAGGATGGAAAAAAAATAAATAAATAAACCAATTGATATAAGGTTGGGTTCAGGTAAATACGAAATCCTATTAGGATGGGTTTGGGTATAATTAAAAAAAAAATTGAATAGGATTTAAGGTTTGCTTTCATAAACCCTATATAGAACTGGTTCAAATTTTATATAACTCGTACTAATTCCACCTAATAATGGCATTATAATTGTTAGAGTTGTGCATGCGGTCCAACAAGTCCGTCCTAATTTAGTCATGAGTTATGCCAGCCATAATTTTTAGCCTAGCATGTCCCACATAAGTTGGTAAGTTGAGCAAGCCCGCTCGCAAACCTGTTAGGAATTTTTTGTTTAATGTAATAATATAATATTAAGTTACTGGAAGTATATGTTACTTTTTAATTAAAAGTAATAAAAGTTTGTTAGTTACATATAAGAAAAAAAAATTCTTATTTCCACAATCTTTTTGGAGGTATTGTCTTAAATCACTTAAACAGCTAATCATTTAAACATATAATGTATACAAAAAGATATTAAAAATCATGTCATCTAAGAACACCTTTACTTCAAAAAGTATTGTACCCTATCATCAATAATCATTGTTCAAATAACACTTAATTCAAATTTAAATTGAGAGTTTTAAGTATAATGTCCATCAATATGATGTGATGAACAACCAAATAACAAACTAATAAAATTAAAGGTTTGGAACATAATATTCATCATTATTTATTGTAATTGTCAAAATGTCCATCAATCATAATTATCATATAGTTGTCTCATTTTTAATTTTCACTTAATGCAGGTTTGTGGGTTAACCTGATGCACAAGGAATTGACTAATTTTTAATTTATGAGTTATGTAGGGTCAACCAAAATGGCCCATGTGCTAAACAGGCTAAAAGTTTTAGCCTAATAATTCTTTTTGTTTTTTTAATGAATTTTCCTGCATTACTTACTCCTGTTGAACAGCTCTAATAATTGCCACTCACAATACATTTGCCGATGTCATATTGTATATCCAAACTAGCATATCCCAGAGAAGCAATTACTTTTTGTTTTCGTGTAGAGAAGTTAGTTGGGGCTCCACCTCCTTTCCTCTTTTTAATGCCATGTATCATTTTCTTTCAACATTAGCATTGTTTGGCAAAAGAATAATAATAATAAAAAAATCAGCTTTATACTGTACTTTTTAAAAATATTAATAAATACTTCTTTTCTTTTTTTCGTCTATACCGATCATCCGTTGGAAATACTATCAAATTAAACTATTTATGTCCTGTTCATTTTCGTACTCCCTCCCCTCTCCCAATTTATGCCGGAAAATTCGTAGCCACATCTTTTACTACTTCTAAGATATATGCATGGCTTGGTCATAATAAGAAACTATGTAGGTAATTAACGGTTTATATTATATAAATTGGTTATGTGTAAAATGGGATGGAATTATGAGATACAATACAAGTCAAGTTCTAAAAATTTTTCCCTTCTCTCTAAATTTCTAAGAGCCATCGTCCTTGACTTAAAAAAAATAATATTAATAATTATAACTCTTTCCTGCTTGTGCAAGCAAAAAACATTTATCCAATTTACTCATGTATCTCATCTCATCAAATGAATTATAAATTTTTCCAATTAAATTCGACGTGGGGATCATCACCATCACCACCACACCCATGCAAATGAAAAGCTACACACAATTTCCTCTCCTTTTCCATGAATGTTCGTGCCGGTTTTTAGCTGCAGTACAAGTTAGGGGAAAAGGTGGATAAAATTAAGAAGATTTAAGAGTTGATTAAGTGGTTATTGAGCGATTATGATTGGGGGAAAAAAAAAAAGCTTTCGTTTAGAGAGAAAAGTGGATTATTTAGGGGTTGGGACTAGGGATGTGTTAAAAATGAAATTAGATTTGGGATTTAATTTACTTTATTTTTTTAAGGGCCCATTCGATACCTGTTAATAGAAAAGCTAAGTTGTTGGGTTTGCTCGTGCCATTGGCCCGTCATGCTTAGCCACCCAGCCCAGACCGGAAAATAACATTTACTTTGCATGTATGCTTCAAGTAGTCCAACCCAACTTATGTCCTTACAAAAAACTCTATTACTTAAAAACCTCATGAGTCAATGTTTCCTCTTTTGCATTCTAACCATGGGGAAAAGGCAAAACAAGTGTCTAAAGTCTTAGATTTGGACAATTTAGTGACTATAGTTTGATTTCTTACATTTTAGTATTCCAAACTTTAAAAAGTTTTCAAATTAGTGTCTTCAATAATATCAATTATCAAGTTAAATAAAAATTAAAGGCACATATCAAAATTACTTAAATGACTTATATGAACATCTCATTTGCATATTAATTTCCTTCCTTTTATCTTTTACTTTTATTCTCCACTCTAATCTTCAACACATCACATTTATTCCAAATCCTCCAATTTAAATCTCACAATAACTTGCTAGCAATAAAAAAATAATAAGAAAATAGCACTTACCTTTTAAATCTCAATCTACTACATAATTTTATGTTAAATGATATGTACAATTTCTTCTTTTTGTAAAAAAGACTCTATCACATAGTAACTTTGTTTAGTAGACCCTTCTAGTGTATTATAAATTTTGATTTTTTTTCCCCTTTTGGAAGGTGCAAATTACCTTATGGACATAAACTTTCCTACCTAATGAATTAGTGTAGTATGGAAGTAGAGGATCTTTTGGCTATTTGCTTAACATAGGTTTCCAATTTTTCAAGCTCTCCTCCTCCTCCTTCTTTTTAGGTGTTCATAATTGTGTCTATAAATTGTTAGGTTTGTAGGTTACACAGAGCCATGTGGGTTTAGATTTGGAGCAACACACGAAGTTTAGGGAACTCAACTTTCACTTTAGTCGAATAACTATAGTAACGCCTAGAATTTCATATCTTTTTAATTTATGTTGCCCATTATTAGCACAAATTGCAGTGGGAACACAGCATCAAATTAGTTTTTAACATAAGATAATTATTGTTGATATACATGGGTCAACTGTGTTGGGGATAAAAAGAAAAGAAATGAAGTATAGAAGGTTAGAAGGGAAAACTTCAATTGGACCACTCAAGTAATTTCCAAATGACACTTAGACACATTTGTTCATATCATTTAATATAAAATTATGTAGTAGATTGAGATTTAATGGGTCAGTATTATTATTATTATTATTATTATTATTATTAATTTGCCCAACAAGTAGTTGTGAGATTTAATAGGATTGGGACTAAATGTTATGAAATATGCAAGTGAGTTGTTCATGCAAGTCATTAAAGTAATTTCAATATGTGCCTTTAATGTTTGCCAAACCGTCTAGTGCCTTTTAAAGTTTGAAATACTAAAATGTAAAGAATCAAACTATAGACACTAAATTGCCCATAACCAAAAGTTTAGAAACTTCTTATGTCTTTTTGATGATCCTAAGAATATAAATTTATATCTACATTTTTTTTATGAATGTAAATTCTAAACAATTTGCAAATAGCATTATAATCTAATGATATCTAATTTTGATCTTTATTCTTGACATATTGAGTTCGACTCCCTATGTTGTAATGGCCTTAGTAGCCACATTATTGTAACCACTAGAAAAAAAAAATTCTAAACTTTTAGTATTATTTTTCTATTCATTTTATGGTAATTAATAATTTGTTATAATCGTAAAGTTATCCATAGTCCTATAGTATGAACATTTATATTACGACAGAGTATAACATGTTACATTTCATACCAGACACGTATAAGGGAACAACTACTGAACTGTCCAAATCTTGTACTATTGTAGGAGTGATATATATATATAATATATATAGGCCGTTAAGCACAGCCCACTTGGATACCAAGCTAGAATAGGCCAGGAAGGCCCAACTAGGACAATAACAAACATTTGAGGCAAAATTATAATCGACGAAGTCCCTTCTGGAAAATACGTGAGTCCTGGCGTCACATCTTCTAAACACTCAAAATTAAGTATTTATAACTTTCACTGTGATCTCACAGTGAATAAAAAAAAGAAGAAAAAATAAAAAATGAAATTATTTCAATTCATGGCTACGCTAAAATGCCACCAAATTCTATCTAAAGATAATATAGATTATAATACGTGCTACATAACATGCATAAATAACTTAATCCATCAAGTATTGCCTATAATTATTAATAATTGCTTCTATAATGAATTGAACTATTAGCGATTTAAATGTAATTCAAATCATGGTGATCATATGCTGACAACTGTTATTTTTTAATCATTGGTAAGTAATATGTTAGACAATACTAACCCAGTTACCATAAAAGACACAAATCCTGAATCAATAATGTGATTAAGCTATATAACTTTATTTCAAATATGAGTTTTCAATTTCGAAGTTATCATGGATTGATCTATAAGACGAACGAAATCACATACTTCATGGGTAATACTTAAAAGGTTAATTTCTTAGTTGGACTACTTTAATTCTTTTAGGAAACTAATTTTGTCAAGTCTGCTATGAGTGCATTTGGTAAGAGTTTGGGAAATTTTGTTAATTTGAAAGTTAGGGTTTTGTATATGGTTTTCTTTTTTAAAAAATAGAGAATTGAGTGAGAAAAATGAAGAGAGAAGAAGTATGTGTATGTCTACATTGCCAGAGGATTTGTAAGTTTTTGTCATATCATTTTTTCCCTTTTCCCTTTTTTATGGTAAAAAAATATTGAAATAGAGCAAAATAAAATCTCTTTACGAAGATATCAAATTAATACAATTACTACCTTACTTTTATCATTGCAACCATACTTACATCATCATCACTACTACTATCACCACCAACAATGCAACATTAACAATAAGTAGTTACAACCATTGTCACAATACTAATACTCATATATATATATAGAGACCTCTATGTCAAATGTAGTTTTCTTTTTTTAAGAATGAAAAAAAAAAGTTGAATTGTGAGCTAAACTGAATTGTTTTTGTGGTCCAAAAAGATAAAAGATTGAAAGCATAAGTTAGATTTGAATTTAAAAGAAAAAACGAATTTGTTAAGGAAGACAAGCTACATTGAACCACACCACGTCCATCTTTAGTTTATTTTCCTTATCAATTATGGGTTATTCAATTTGTTGACATAAATGCACACACGCATATATAACATAGATGGAAATTACTATGGTGAAAATTTTTTTAATAATTATTGTTTCCTCTCCCATTCATCAAAACGCCCACTTATAAATTTAAATTGTATCATTGCTGAAAACTAATTTTATATTTTCAAATGACTAATAACATGTTATCAGTAATTTCATATTTTATTTTATTATATGTTTTTATTTAGATGATTTTAACACTTAAAGAAATATCATTAAAGATAAAGGTAAACATAGTGCTCAAAATATTATTGTAGATGCAAGGTTTTTCTTGGAGTGATCATGCATGCAGCACATGGAACTCATGTCTTGCATGTGACTTCAAACTTTTAGCAAAGAGGTGGCACTTGATGGGATGGTTTGGACAGAATGATAGGGAGGAGGAACATACAATCTTTGTCTCAAATACACAAATAATAGATAAAGAAGTAGACCTTGCGCGTTAACCTTGAGCAATTAAAGTGATGCCTGCTTGGTTTATCCTCATGAGCAAAGCTTCCTTTATAAGATGTTGTTTGTTTTCATTCTCCAAAAGTTAGAAATGGAGATAAGTGACTGGATATTTATAAGCATTTGGAGTGGATAATGTCCATCGGATCATTTCATTGATTGACAGATAAGATGGAGTAAGCTCAATTCATATTTATCTTGAATGAGTTTATTATGGGCTAAGGCTAGTAGCCATTCTTCGAGGTACATAGGCCTACTTGAGAGAGGTTAAAATGTGAATAGACCCATTCAACAATCCTTGTTTCGAACCCACAAAGCTAAATCTTCCTAAGTTATCTTAATAAATGAATCGGATTCGCTAAGATTGTCACCTGGCCCATGAACCAAGCCCAAATAAGTATTAATATATTTTAAGCTAATGCACATTTTACCCTTAATGAAAATATTTTGAACAACGTGAAAGTATTTTAGGCATCACTCATAGCTTGGTTGCTACTTAGTGCATGCAAGTCGTAAGATGGAATTTCTATTGCCAAGTGTGCTCATAGAGTTCAAGACTTTACCCTTTTTGTTTGCTTTTTTATGGATGAAACATGGAGTTAAAACCAAGTGTCAGCCTTATAACCCACTCCATTGCTGTTAGGTTCTCTATAAATAAGTTTTGGTGATAATAAAGGGGGTTGAAAATTATTTATTAAGTGTGTTATTAAATACAAGTTAACTTAGCAAAAGTTTAGTTAGAACACATTTGAGGTTATGAGAAAAATTAACATAAAATAGAATTCTTGCATGAGTTATTTTAGAAGTTATTCTAGAAACTTATCTATATAGAAGTGTCATAAACCATAAGTTATTCTAGAAGTTTTATATTTGAAAGTTGAAGATAAAAGATAGAGAGAAGTTTTCACAGAACCTCTATCCTATCTTGATACGAACTTTTTCCAGTTCTACAAGAAATTTTATAAGTTAGATATTTAGTGACTATAAAGGCCTAGCTCCACTTGTTAAGTATATTTGGGTAATATACTTGGTGCATTCCACAAAAATCGGATTAATTATCATGGGGATTGTTTTGCTAAATTATTCCTATTAATTTATGTTCGAAGACTTGATGATTTAAGGTTTCTAACAGGTTTATTCTATTAAGTTTTTGCAAGAATGACAAAAAGATATTTTGGTTTTATGAAGAATAGAAAAAGATATGAAAGAATATGACGATTATAGAAGAATAGATATTATTCCACAATTCAAGGGATAAATCATTTTATCCTATCTTTACAAGGCCTATCCACTTGAGGCAGTTACATGATATCTATGGAATATCTTATCTAACTGCAACAAACTTATCTCAAACTAAAGATAAATTCATAGACTGATTTTATATAGTATCTTGGGATTATTAGAGATATTTTATGGATTTGCAAAATCATAACAAGAACAGGAAGATAATGTTGAAGATTTTTTTCTAGCTATTTGATTTGAAGAATAAAAAGAGAATATCTTTGACAGAAGAGATACATCATATCAATCAATCGAGTTTTGAGTTATTGTGAGAAAAAGCCTTCAATCCACACTCTTGTTCTCTACTCTAGAAACTGTTACAAAAGTTTTACTATTACGATTTTACGTATTGTTCCCTTGAGTTTATAAGAGATAGTTGAGAGTGTCCTTGTCACATAGTGAGTAAATAGCCAGTGTAGCTAAGTAAATTTAACAATGAGACTTTGCCAAAGTGGTTTGGTTTGATTGTTTATACTCTCAAATATTCTTTTGATATAGTGGAACATAACCAGTAAAGACAACCGGATCCCTAGCATGGAAACCCCTATATATCACTGTCTGATCTTCTTATCCCTTATCTTTTAAATTTCTGCATTTTTACTTTACTATTATCTATTTGTTTCTAGCCATTTATTTACAAAATTAAGAGGGACATTTTAATTTTAATTAATTTGAATAATTTAATTATTTATACACAATCAATTCATCCCCTCCCTAATTGTACAATCGCGACAAACAATTTTATACAATTATACTATACCAAGTAAACCTGTAACACTACTTCAATTGCACGCATTACCTTAGAATCATTTGAATGATCTTGCCCTATAAATCCATTTGAATTCCATGTTAGGAGCACATAACTCCTACATGCTCATTAAACCTCATCATAATAGTAAAATAGCAAAGACTAAGGAAGTAAGTTGGAAAAAACAACTTTTTTTCTCGATGGTGAATAAATTTCAAGAACCCAATATGTCAAGAATTAATCTCAGAAAATTTTTCCAATGGCAAAGTAGTTCATGCAAAGCTATAGTCAACTCAAATAAGTTTTTTTTAACATCTTGTATTTCCTATAACTCTAGATGTGTGAAACGTTATGCCTTATTAAAGTTGACCAATCTACATACTCGAAATATCAAGTTTGTTTAGACTTCTTATTATAAAATCATCTCTCTTTGTTTACTTCAAATCTTAGCTAATGTGATCTCCAACATCGTATCTTAAGTTTGAGTGTAATTCATAATTATTAAATCTTTGTTGAATTCCATCAAATTTTTTATTCAGTTCCTTTGACATTTATCCTGTCTCATTTTCTTATCACTCATATAAACAAACGACAGAAGGCATAATTTTTTATTGAACTCCAAGAGTGATTGCTTTGCTTTTTGAGTTCAAGTAGCGCACGGATTCTACTAACACCATCATGGGGGATTTAATGTTACACTTTGGGAGTGAGTAAAGGGAGCTACCTCTCTCTAGTATACATTTCGCATTCATTAATAAGCCTTCAACTAGATTGGGTGCTTGAGCAAATTACATCATTGATAAGTTAGAGTATTTAAACCTTCTAAAGGAAGTTAGAGTTTACGACGTTATCATCACCTTTAATCACTTATGGTATTTAAATACAAGAAGCATAATGTGCCATTATCTTGCGGTGGAGCACCTAAAGTCATAAATTTATTACTATATGTGGGGAGATAACACCAACTCTTGAAGACGTAGTCATGCTTTTGAACATATGCTATTCCAGGATAACCAATGTTGTTGCATCTTTGACCTTAGATAAAGAGTGTAATTTCATGGCTTCTTTATCGATTGGTCTAAAAGTTGCTTATGGTGAAAAGAAGAAACCATGCTTCTCTTGGCTACACGTTTCTTTGAAGAACAGAGAAAAGACATCCCTTGAGTCATAGGACCAACTCACTGGGAAGGGTATGCCTTCTTTTATATGATTGTATCCTTGTTATGCATTTGACCCTTCTAACTTACACATGCATTTTCTTTATTTATTTATTTTAAATGCATGTATGAACTTGCAGCTTTTGATGCATCCTAGTTGCCACTATTCGTGTTTCTAGGTAGGTTAGAAGAGGGTTGTTGAACCTCTATGTTCAATATGAACTTTGATGAGAAAATCAATTGCACAATTAACTACTTAATTATGTTAAACTACACTTAATTAGTTAAATAACTTGGATGAACAACATACTAGAATATATATATATATATATATATGAGAGAGTGTGTGTGTCTGTGTTTTGTGTATGTGTTATTCTCTAGAGATTGTGTAGGAATTAGCATGTATAAATTCTTTGAGCACAACCTTGGTCGTAGGTCTTATCGAGGACTTTACAGGTTCATTCATCACGGCACAATAAGCTTAGTTTCAAGCTTGATGAGTTCAAAGAAGCACAATCTTAGTCAAGGGTAAGATCCAAAGCGTGACAAGTCCGAGGCATGATAAGTTTGAATCTTAGGCTCTGCGAATTCAAATAAGCACAAACTTAATCAAGGGTCAAATTAAAGGTGCAATACGTTTAAGGCACGACATGTTTGAGACGCGATAGTTTAAAATACGAGCCGATGTGGCATGAAAAAACCGTTATGTGCATTTAATGCTTGATGATTTTAAGACGTTATTTCAAATAGATATTTAAGCTTTTGAAATGTATAAATACTCTTTCCTTGGGAGATTCAGAGTAGCGCCAGTTTGTGTTTAGATTAATTGAATTTCAATTCATATTGATCATTGACCGAGTTTTTCAAATTTATAAATGTTTTTAAAATCAGTTTCAATAACTGCAGTCTCACAGGGTAAGCACACCCATTAGATGTAGCATAGATAATGATTTATATCAGTCCTAAGGGAATGGTTGGCAACTAGTGTACTTCCAACTTCACCCATTGTCTAGTCAAAGAAAGGTTTAGAAAAATCATAAAGAAAAAGGAACTATGCTAAGTTAGGAATATTCACAAATATTTAATGGGTAAAATAAGAAATAAGCATGTAACTTCTATGAAACAGCAACTTAGGCTTACTTCACCAATTCCTTATCAGAATGATTTCTTAAAAACAATAAAACTTCTTAAAAGTTGTTTGAATTGTGTGTTTATACCACCAGATTCTCTAATTTAAACAAAAGCTTCTCTTGAAGTTAGTAGTTCTAGATTTAGCTGAAACAAGTAATTTGAAATTCCAATTAAACCTGCATAAAGAATAGGAATCCGTTGTTTCAAAAAAAAAAAAAAAAAACAACTCAATGAATTTTTAAAATAAGTGATAAAAAGCTTTTACCCATTCCTTGGCAAGAGGTAGTTAGGAAAAACTCCATTAGCAACCATAGATCAATTCAATTGAATGATCTCTCGATCTATCAAATTAAAATTAGTCGTGGATCTAAAAGAGTGCATCACTCCTTTAAAAACTACAAGCTTAAGTTCAAGTCACTAATTACAAACACCCAATTAAATTAACCTTAAAGCGCATTTGAAATCAAACTGAATCAGGAATTGGATTCGTAATCCCTAAGTTGTAGGAGTTTATTTATCCATTGATTTATCAAAATAAGCACAAATTAGAAGAAATAAAACAGATTCGAAAGATTAATCAATTAATTACTCAGAAATTCATAGAAATTACAAACATCAGGTTAAATTGATTTTACCCAGAAAACAGAAGAAATTCTCAAGTAAGAAGAAATAGAAATTCTTTTACCCAAGAATCCTTCAGAAATTTACTCTACGTTAATACTAAATTTACACTGTTGGTACATACTTTACAATGTATGCTTACACGTTTATTAATAGGCTACTAGGCACAGAAAGTATGGCCTACTTTATTGACACGTGTAGATTCTCTCTAATAGAATTTGTGATATTTTCTATGCATGCATATGATCTTTAAACACCCCATTTTTTCCCATTTACGGCTTCAATTTATGATAAAAATTAATATTATATAAAGACCATAAATTAAAAAAAAAGAGCAAAAAAAATTATAAATTGTTATAAGATATTTTGAGGTTTATATAATGTTAATTTTCATTATAAATTAATTTTGGGCCCAATTAAATAACCTATTTAAATAGGTTTATTTAATTATGCTCATTTTTAATAACCTTAAATGTAATTTCAATGCAAAATAAGACCGAGGCACAAGCCAATAACCAAATGGTAAAAGACACACACATGCACAAAGGAGACCTGGGTTCGATTCTGGAAGGAGGCAAATTGTCCTTTTTATTTTTCTACATGCTCCCATTGACTAAATGAGGTAAGCACATAGCCAAATGAGATAAGCACATAGCCAAATGAGATAAGCACATATATCTGGAAGCCGGTAGGTGGACGGTAGGTGAGTGGTAGGTCAATGTCCAGATACATTGTATCATAGTAGGTGAGCAGTAGGTCAGAGAATCTAGATACATTATATAGCAGTAGGTGAGCCGGTAGGTAAGCATGCTAATGCCTATAAATATTGGCATACAACAAAAAAAAAAAAAAAACAACAACAACAACATAACACAGATCACTTCAAAGAGATCAAATGTGAAGTTCATAAGAAGTTAGGGTTTCAAATTCAAAACTTCATTTCTGAAGTTTTTTAGGAAATTTTGAAGCATTGAAGGTTAAAATCTATCATCACAAGATCGACTGAGGGCTTTTTTAAGACCAATTCATGACAATCCAATCAGTCACAAACTGCCACCAGAATCTCTGTTCAATTAGTGCCGGTTGCTTGTCCTTCACCCCTTCTCCAAGCTGGTGGACGTCTTGATGTTGTACCAGGTAAGTTCTTTTCTTTTTCTTTTTCATTTTTCTATTTTATGTTTTAAAAAAAATTTAAAAAACGAAAAAAAGAAAATAGGTAAAAGATAAAAAATATATATATTGATGCATGTAATAAGAAATATAAAATAACTATTGTATAAAAAGCATATATAGAACATGACATAAATTATTTTGACACAGAAAAACTTATTTTCATAAATAAAAATAAACTTGGTAGTTTATAAGGTTTAACACCTTATACTCTATTTTTGCTAATTTTATTAAAATTTAATGAACTTAAAATGAAAAGAATTCAAAAATCTAAAATCTACCAACAAATTAAAGTTTTCAGAAAAGAACTGCGTGTTGTTCGATCCCGATTAGCGGGTACGTGTGCACCTCCAGGGTGATATAAAAAATGAAAAAAAAAAACCTTTTTTGGTTTGTTATTTCTATTTTGAATTAATTCATTATTCATTATAAATATTGTAAGCTTTCATGATAAATTGTAAATATCAATATTATTTGTATTTATTTATAAATATTAATGTAAATAATGATCAATATTTTTTATTGTTTGTGGGTATTATAATTTGTAAATATATATATATATTTTTACATTAGTAGATCTTTGAGCATTAAAAGGATATATTTTAAATTATAAATTTTAAGTGGTAACGATATGGTTTTAATAGGTTAGCTCTTGAATATAAAATTTCTAGTTTATAAAGTTTGGTTTCTAAATCAAATTTTTGGCAGACTAGTAGCTAAGTTAGGATCATCTAACCCATTGATCATAACTTATAATTTTTCTCGATTCCAATCGGGTGGCAACCCCAAAAATGTTTTCAAAAATTAAATTTCTTTTAATTCTTAGTTGAGGGTTCGTATTAAATGGTTTTGGGTGTAATAAAGATCGGATTAAAAGAAATAAAAACAGAAATGAAAAATCTAAGCTTGACATGATCTGTGAAAACACTCGTCGAGGGTCGCGTGTGATCTATTGGTTGAGGCTCATATTAAGCAAAATCAAGCTCAACTTTAGAAATTTTCAAAGTAAATTGTGCATTTTTGCCCATTGCTCTATTCAGGGTAAAATTGAAAAAGTCGAGGCTCGTATTGCTTAGGCTCGAGGCAATTCTGATGAAGAATTAGTTTGTAAAAACAATTGTCGAGGGTTGAGATTTGAGACTCGACTTTAAGGCTCGATAGTGTATTTTCTCTAGAATGATGCTCGATCACTTTGATTGAAATCGAGGGTCATGTCAAGGGCTCGCAATTAAGGCTTGATAGACCAATTTTTGTTGTTTTCTTCCTTTGTTTGTCATCAGCTGTAACTTTACACGCTCGACTTCTGCAATCTTGACTTTACTTGTTGTTTTTGTTCCAAATCTGATTTACTTTTATTATTCCTCATTGGATTCCAAGAGCTTCAAAACAACATTATTTATCAAAAACATCAATTTTACAGGATTTTTATCTAAAATTCTTAGCCAAATGAGCTCAAAATCTTATGAAAAATATAGAGTAAAAATGACTTATCAAATTTCCCCATACTTAAGCCTTTGCTTGTCCTCAAGCAAATAAAACAATTTAAAGATCACAAGGCTTTATCAAGAAAACAAATCATGAATGGTTCATTTGACCTGAATATTTTAAGTGCAAATCATCTCAGCATTTTGAAGAATTTAGTTATCTTTACTAACTAAAATGAAATTACTTTTGCAAAAATCAATTGGCTTATCTATGTAAATTAGCTTTTACCCTTATTATTTAATAAAGAATTCTAAAGGAAAAATTATTCAGAAGATCAATCAGAGTAAGAAGAAACTCAATCGACTTTTATCCCCTTATATATAAAAGTATGTAGTCTTTTTTATCATTTCTCTAGGTAGAGTAATCTAAAGTAAATGCATGTACATCAGTTCATCCCCTAAATCTTTTCCTTGTTTGTGCTTTTTATTCCTTAATTTTATTGATTATTTAAAGCTTCAGAGGGACATGGTGTTGCCTGCATCTTTTCTTTACCTCTTGATGGGGTGTTGCCCACATTTTTTTCTTTTTTTTTTTTTTATGGCTTTTGAAATTGAAAGAGGGCACAAGAAGTTGCTCTTTTGAGGGACCAACCCAAGCCCATTCCAATTATAACCACATGTTTTATTTTTAATTTTTTTTTAATTATAATGCACAAGGAAAAATTATGAAGTTATGATCATCATTTGAACATTCATCAGAGATTAAAACGGCTCTCAAAATAACTAATTTGAAAAACATACAAATCATTTAAGCTTTTATAAGAAGATTAAGTAACCTTATAAAGGACCTTAAGTTAATTCCAGCTCTAAAATTCTAGACTAAATAATAAGTAAAACTATTTCACACATATACTATCAATTGATTTAAACAAGGTAAAAATTGTTCAGTTTCAAGACAACTTCATAAATCATTTAGCTAAGTGATTTTTTCGAAAAAAAATTCTCAAATTTTAACTATTTCATTGAGTTTTTATGAGTTTGTATGGAAAAATTGATCTATATCAGTACATACTCTATATGCAATTAATTTATTTATTAGACCTATTCATCTTGCTTAACCCTCCCCCACACTTAAAACAAACATTGTCCTCAATGTTTAAACAATATAAACAAATAGATGTTTTAATTATCAAAACAACTTTTTTTAAACGCAAGATTTAAAAGAAATTAAGAAGTGAAGGAAACTTCTCTTTGTGTAAGCTCGAGGGTCAAACTTGTCTTGTTGAGACCTGTTTAAATCTGTTAAAACAAAACTTAACACAACAGATGTTATTATTGAGGCTCAATCAGAGCCTCGATAGAGTCATGGACAAAACTCAATTCATAATAAAGAATAAAGAATCTTCACTTTTATTAGAAATAATAAAGAATATTAAATATGTTACGTATATTACAATAAAAAATTAAAATAAAGAATGAAAGAAAAAAATAATAAAAAAAAATAAGGATCCATTCCTAGCCAATATCTAAAACTTCTGCTAATTTCATTTCCTCTTCCTCTTTTTTGGCTTGGGAAAGTCTTCATAGGGGTCTCTACCCCTTCCTCCTCTTCCTTGTCTTCTACCCCTTGCATTAATCCTGCCTCTACCTCTTTCATCAGCCCTACCTCTACTTCTACTGCCTTGACTTCTAGGGGCTTCACTGGTAAGATTTGTTGGTTGATGGGGCTGAACTGTTGTTAAAGAAGGACTAACTCCTTTTTTGTATTGTGCTGCCTTTTCTTCTCCATCCAACTCTTCTTAGATTCTTTAAACATAGGCAGCATCATTTCCAATTGTGTCAATCTCCCCTTCTTGGCTTCTTCCTCTCTCATCCTTTCTTCTTCATCATCACCATACAGAAGGTTGTCATCATATAAGTTCTTATCATCTCCAACTAATTCTTCCAATCCTTAAAGAGCTTCGATTATTTCTGGCTGAGATGACTCATTTATTGGCAATGATTGAGCTTGCAGTCGGGCTTCTGCTCTTTTCTTCCTCTCAGCCTCTATGGCTTTTTCTAATCTCTCGACTTCTACTCTAGTGATAGCAAACCTTATTTGCATAATTCTTTTCCTCTGCTCCTCTGATCTTTGATGAGATTCATGAAAAATCATTTCAATATCCTCCCTTATTTTCCTTTTTCTTTCTTTTCTTGTTGTAAACCCCTAATTTTTAGGGCAGATTTAAGCTTAAACCCTAAATCGAAAAGTCAACCAAAAACCCTAAGTCAATAAATCCCTAGGAAACCTTAGCAGTTTAGATCTAGCAAACCTGTGTTCCTAAACTAAGAAGTCGAAATGCGAGTGAAGAGTGTAGCTTGGTTTGTAATAATATTAGGGTGCTTAAAAATCAGATTAGCGAATTTTCTACCTATTTCGAACCCGATCGGATACAAACTTTGAAAAATGTGTCCCGAGACTCGAGATATTAAAAATATGATATTAGTACTGTTAGACTCATAATTTCATAAGATTTTCAAATATATCAGTTATATAATTTTTTGAGTTATAAAAGTTACAGTTATAGCCTTTTATCGTAATTTCATTACTACCAGTACTTTAATTGTCTAACCTACTTTTTGATTTCTAATCAACTATTCATCAAGTGCCACTACCCATAACCTACTATTACATCCTTACATCCTATTCTTACAGTTTCATCATTTTCCTTACATTTACTTTTCCAATACATTTCATTACATAATATTCTTTAAAAATTTGAATTTATTACACAAAATTGTCACACACATCTCTCTCCCTCTCTCTCTATGGAACTGGCACCCCCTCCCTCTATCCTCTCTGTATTTGTTTTATTTATTCATTTTATTTAACACACAAACCCTAATACCCTTTTCTATAAATACCCTTTTATGTTTTCCACTTTTCACTTTCTCTCTTTTAACAAAACAAAGCTCTTGAAGAATTTTTTTTTCTCTCCTCTCTCTCCCTCATTGTGTCGTGACCCTCCTCCCTCAATACACACACACACACTTTTGTTTTTCTTCAAGTTTCTTACTCCACACATCTAATAGGTAATAGATCTACACTTTACCATCTTAAAAACATGTAATGGCAAGATCATTCATGTGTGATTCCACTCAAAAATCCCCATGAGCTTTAAGTTAGGGATGTGGAGACACTTGAACATGAGATCCTTACCATCACAATGTTATAGATCTTGTTATTCATGTTGTTTTGTTATTATTTTGCTTTACTATTAAGGTGTATTGTTATTATTAATGTTTTGTGCATGTATTCATCATTTAACTAGATCCACATAATGATCATAATATTCATGCATTTATGACTAGTATAATAAATTAGATCTAGTTATTTTGAGTTCATAAATGCCTTAGGTTTTTGTTTTATGCACATAAATAAATTGTAATAGCATGATAATAGTAGGAAAATGTTAGAAAGCTTAAGATCTATTTTAGTTTCAACAAAAGTAGATTTTTGAAATTCGGATATAAAAAGAGCCATATTTAGAAAAGCTATTTTTCAACTTGAAAATGTATATTTTACATTAAGAATGAAAGGCACAGGGAATAGGTATCATAAATGAGTGGTTTTGATGAATAAAGCTTAGATCTACTAAGGGATATTTTCAAAACAAGGAAAGTTTATAAAAGTTATGTTAAAGTTTTGTTTCAATCACAATAACCAACTTGCAATTCGTAATAAGGAAAGCTTGAAATGTAAACACCTATTTTCCATCCCAAAACAAGATTTTTATTAAAAAAAAATGGAAGCCTTAAGGAGTAGGTTTGATTATGAGTTAATTTAAGAAAGATTAAATGAGTTTACAAAAGAAACAATCTCAAATGGAAATTTCAAAATTCGGATTTGAAAATGACCACTATTTAAATGCCTATTTCCAAATGCCAAAATGATGATTTTCATGGAAAAATAGGAGTCCTAGGGAGTACATTTAATAATGACCTAATTTTAATTAGGATAAATGAAATTTATCAAAGTATAATCCTAAAATAAGGAAAGGTTTCAAAGTATAGATTAAACAATGGTTTTATTCCTTAAAAATTTTGTAAAATTCGTAACTAGGTAAACCCCCTATGAAAACACCTATTTTCCAACTCCAAAACGAAGAATTTGATTAAGATAATAAAGGTGTTAGGCATATAGGTCATCAAGGTTCAGTTTTGATAAAAGCAAGTGTGATTTTACAAGAAATAAAACTAGTTTTCTTAAGTCTAGTAATTTTAAAAGTTTTGCAAAACAAAAGTTTTCTAAAAGAATTCTTGATATTATATCATTAAGGGTATACATATAGATAGTTCATCTCATAACATTCATGACAATAGCTTGTAGGTATTGCATATACACATAATGCACTTGGTAGAAACAAAGTTAGAAAAATAGTGTCTTATACATCCTATTAAGGATTATCTAAGTACATGAGGAGATAGATTTACCAACACCCATGAATCATGCATGATATTGAGTTATATATGTATATAATAGAGTCTTTCAAGATATAATGATAGCTAAGTATCTATCAAAGCTTTGGAATGATGCTTGATTTAAAGTTAGGAGTTGAATTGTGGGATGAGAATTTCGTATAGCATTTTGTACCCCACTGTTCATGGACCTAACAACCTTATTTAATGGAAATGACTTTAGAAATAGATAGCTCTCATCGAATAGGTAGAAATCGGTATATAATATGCGAAATTCCAAGTTAAAATGACCAAGTTATAATCGTTTTAAGTTGGAATTTCCTCTTAGGTGAACTTTGACGAACTTGTTAGAATAGAACGTATAAGTTCATTCAAATTTCATAGAAATACTCATTAGAGTTATTTCTTTTGATTAGGAGACTTGGGAGACGGACTAGACTTTTCTGAGGACTATTACGATTAAATAAATTTTTGTGCCATGGCAAAATGAGTTCACTATCTTTAAATTATATGCTTGTGATTGTGCTTATAATGATAGTGTCATTAGAATTAGGGCAAGATAAAATTAGAATATGTATGTGAATTCTATTTAGATGAATCGATGATAAGAATATCGAAATGGAATTGTTGTAAATATTTGTATGATTTAGTATAGAATTGAAGTGTTTACAATATCTATGATCGCCTATAAATTGTTAACTAATATGCCATGATCTTATAATCAAATTGACCATGTATACCATATGTTGAGTCACATTGCATTTGTTATTATACCTTTGTGGGAAGAAGGCATAATAGTTGGGCAATGAGGGGCCTGTAAACTCGAATATTAGCGTAATAGTCGGAATTGAAATGGTAGTGATGTAGGCACTTGTATCAACTACAAAAATTGTGAGTGGCTGGGCACCTGAATCAACCAAAATGTAAATGAGAAAAATTGAAATCTATGGTCGTATGAGCCTGAAACACCTAACCCCAAATGGAGGGCGTAAATCCATTCAACATAAGACTCCTGGAAAGTCTTATGTATTGTATGCTCACATATTTGTGCATTTCATATGATTGATAATATAACTTGTTTGCCCTATTGTATGTTGAAGTATTTAATTTGGAAGTGAAACTCACTAAGCTCGTATGCTTATACCCCTATAGTTTCCTGTTGCAGTATGATTATTTATGGTTATCCCCAAGATGACTCTTTCCTCAAGTACAGCTTTTGGAATTTAAGAAGCTTTTTGAAGAAGTCGGGACCTAGATGTTAGGCATAGACTTTTAGTTGAATCTCCTTAATCTATATATATATATATATATATCTGTGTGTGTGTGTGGTGTTGTAAGAGACTTTTGAGGACCTAAGGAATCTTAATATTTTGACGGGGGTATGCCCCTTAGATCTTGTAATAGACTAATCTGGTTAATACTGTTATGATTTATAATCTTATCGCTATGTATATCTCCTTAAGCTATTTTGATTCAAAGTATGGTTCCCTATATATTGAACGTGAGCCTTACACCCGGTGTCTAAACTCATGGAGTGACTAAGGTTGTCATACTTGAGTTTAAATGTAGAGTGTGGCGGATTGTTGCGTTTAGAGTACCCTTTGGGGTGTGACACTTGTAGCTTCCAGCAATTGATTGATTGTGAACAAATCATCTTGGTCTTGCTGAGGGGCATCAACAAGGAGTTGTTGCTGTGGCTGTTGAGCATCATGAGTCATAGGGATTTTTATTTGAGTACTTTCCTCTTCATGATTTCTGGCTGCTTTTATTTGGAAGCGTGGAGGATAGTAAGTTTCAATATTATTTCATATTGGAGTGTATTCGTCAAGGATTCCTTTAGACCATTTTTCATCCTTTAACTGCCTTTATTTTTCCTTCTTCATGTATTCATTTTGCCATTGCTCTAGTGTACGCATTCTCTCTTAGCTTGATTTATCCATTTCTTCTCTTTTAGCCTTTGCAACAGCCAATTTTTCTTTAGCTTCTAAAATTGCGCACCTAGGTGGCACTTGTCAAAGAGGTGTAGCATCTGAAACAGTTAGAGCATCTACTAAAACTGGCTCTATGGTTGTTTTTTTTGCTGATAATTGTTGTGGAGATGCTACTTCCTCTATTACTTCTTCTCCTTCTTGCCTTGTTATGGTAGCTTCATTGGACTCTTCAACATGAGGCTTATCCTCTACTGCCATTCTTTCTTCTAGCCCAGCCTCTTGAGCAACTTTCTATACTAAGCTACTTAACAGCCTGAGGTTGTACTCATTATCAGAGTCTTTTGTTGAAGGAACAATTGGAGCATCTACTAAAACTGACTCTACTGTTGTCTCTTATACAACCGGTTGTGTTGAAACTTCATCCAAATATGGATCTTCAGGAAGGATCATTCTCTTTTTCTTTTGGGCAGGTTTCTTTATTTTCTTCTTCTTTATTGATGTATGTATAATTAGAGCTGATTCTACAGCCTCCATTATTGGTGGTTGAGGTGAAAGAATTGGTTATGTTTGAACATTTGCTTCGTTGTCCTCAGTAATATTCTGAGTAAGTGACTCAGCCAACTGTTGTAATGGTTCTGTGTTTGGGGTTTTTATTAGTGGTGATGTGTATGGTTTTATATGTACAAGGGGTGAGTGTATTTAGTTTGTGGTTTTTATATGAACAAAGGTTTCTATGTGTATTGGTTCTATATATGGTATGGGTGATGTATGTGTGTATGGTAATGAAGGTGGAAATGGTGGTCTGGCATCATTGTCATCATCATTATCATTAGGATGTGACTCTGCCAAAATAGGTTGTGGAGAGGGTGTTTTAGATATTGCGGGTTGTGGAAGTAGCTTTGAGACTACTTCTAAGATGTTGGACATCATCTGCTTCCGATCATCCATACCTTCCTTTGTACTTCTTTCTAAATAAGCAAGTCTTCCCTTCATCTCGGTGACTTCATTCTCCAATCTGTGGAAGCTTACTATAGGGAGTTGTTGTGTAGCTTCTAATGTAGAAGCTTCAGTTTGTACCATTCGGGGTTCTTCTTGTGGAGGGGGGATTGTGGCTCATAGTTTTGCTACTCAGCTGACTCTTGAAGAAGCTAGGGCTTAGCTAGTGGGTCAGGGGCAATTTTTGGTTTTGATGTAGTGCCCACTTCTATCATTCTCCAATCTCTACAAGCTTTCCTTTGAAGCTCTTTATATCTACAAGTTAAATCAGCTGGCCCTTGCCCTGGCCACATTTCTAAATTTTTCAAAATCCCTGTAATCAAGCCACCAAGGAGTATTCCCTTGTAATTTAGTATGGCTTGATACTTCAGCCTACAGGCTACCAATAATCCTACATTTATTCTAATCACCCTTACAATGCTGATTATAGGGTGTAGCTCCACTTTAGAGACTCTTGACCCTCCCTTTAATTTAGAAAATATGCTCTTAATCAGCATATAATGGAGCATTTGCACATTCTTGTTTCTAAATTTGGACCCTATGGTCCTTGAAGGAGCAAATCTGCCTTCAATCTTTTCTTCTACGAACTTCCTAAAATCTCCTTCAAGTATCTCTAAGGGTAGTTCTTGAAATTCTGGTGTAGCTAGATACCCTTCATCATCATATAACCCCATGGCAAAGATGAATGTCCTCATTGGGACTTCTCTATATTCTCCAAAAGCGTAGAACTTCACTACACCATCTAAGTTAGGCACCTCTCCTTCCATTCTCAAACTAGTCATAAAGGCTAAGTTGGTGCCAACATAAACATCCTCCTTAATCTCAAAAACTCATCCTATCCAACATCTTCAAATTACTTCAAAAACTCTTCCTCCATCCCAAAATTCCTTAACAACTCCCAATTAACTACAACATTCTCTACTATCTTTTTTCTGGAATATAAACATATTAAACCTATCCCTATCCTCAGCAAATAAATTTTCAAGAGCTTAAGTACTTACTTGGAATTGTGTTTGTTGTCTTTTTGGTGTCATTTGTTCTGCACAAAGATTATACACATTAGTTCAGGCTTACTTATACTTGAAACACAAATTTCTATTTTGCTATCATCATTTTGAGTAATTAAAGATAAACTAGGGTTTTGACAAAACTAATAAGTCAGAGGAGAAAACAAAGTTTGTAACTACTTAAACAAAATTTGAAGAACAACATTACTTAACAAACTACTTTAAAAATAGAAGTTCATCATTTTTATCAAGCTCATACAGAAATCTCAAAAAACCCTAAAATTCTGAAATATAAAGCACATTCTATAATAACAGTGAAAAATAGAAAAGAAAGAAAGTAAAGAACATACATGAGATGATTAAAGCTTTAATATATTGGAAGGTTTTAGGATTTCTGGTGAAATGTTCATGAGTGCGAGTAAAAATTTTTTGAGTGTAAGAACAGTGTTTGTATCGAGTGCAGAATGAATAGTGTCTTTTCCTTTTCAAAAGTTTTTAAGAGCCAAGTCAAAAAACGAAAAAACATGTTATTTTATTTATTAATTAAAGACTAAAGAATTAAAGAATAAATGACACTCGACTTAAAAACAAATTTGCGGCTTATTTAAAACGAATGAAACAATTAAAGAATGAAAGGGCTAAAATTCCTTTATTTTATTCAGAAAAAGAATTTAACATTATTGAGGCTCGAATGGGAGGACTCGACAATGAGGCTCAACTTTTATTTTTTCACCTCAAAATTGTTAAGGTTGAAACTTGTACATGTTGTTCTGGGACCACTTTCGTCTTATCAAATATTCTATCATCCTTCCTATCTCTTCTCAAAAAAACCAAATTAGTCTATCAAACAAGAACAAAGAAAAACAAAAGATGTAGGATAATCATTTTAGAAATCATCCTTGCTTCGTTTGATCACGCGGATTGGGCTTAGTGTTTGAAGGTAATGATCTTGAAGGTCTCTCTGAAAGAATTTTGAAAATTTGGTCAAGCTGGTTCTCTAAGTGATGAATGGTAGCAGTATGATTTCTCAAGGTAACATCTATTCCATACTGCCTATTCTCAGAAGCTTTGATAAACTAGGAAATCAGATCTTCAAGAGATTGTTTTTTTCCTTGATAAGCTCCTGACCCTTGTACCGGTGGTTTCACAAAATTTGGTGGGTTCAATTGATTTTGAAAATTACTATTATTCCATCGAAAATTTGGATGGTTCCTCCAACCATGATTGTAAGTATTACTGTAAGGGTCAGTCTTTTGGCCAGAAAAATTATTCACAAACTCACAACTCTCAGAGGTTATTTCTTCAACATTTTGGTCAAACAAATCAGCAATCATATTTACTTGGTTTCTCCCAACAGATAAATGTTCAACTTTTCTACTTAGAGCCTCAATCTTGGTAGTCAAATTTAACACAGCATCAATCTCAAAAACTCGTCCTGATCTCTCCTTCTTGGCTCTTACAGATGACCATTGATAATGATTGTTAGCCATATCTTTCAACAGATTAAAGCACTCCTTAAGGGATTTATAATTCAAGCTTCTTCCAGCAACTATATCTATTAATTGCCTAGTCCCAAATTCAATCCATTATAAAAGGTTTGTATCTGAGTCCATTCAGGCAGTCCATGGTGTGGGCATCTTGCCAGCAACTCCTTCCATCTCTCAAAAGATTAATACAATGTTTCAGAGTCCATCTAGTGGAACAAAGCAATGTCAGCTATCAACTTAGCTGTTCTAGAGGGTAGGAAATATATCCTCATAAAATTCTCAGCCATTTGTTGCAAGTGGAGATGGAGTTCTTTGGTAATCCATTCATCCATTTTTTAGCGTTCCCTCTGAGGCAAAATGAGAATAATCTTAACTTGATTGCTTCCTCAGACACACCATTTATCTTAAATGTATCACAAATCTCTAAAAACTACTATAGATGGTTATCGGGATCCTCATCCTGTAGGCCATCAAACTGGACCATCTATTGGACCATTTGGATGATATTGGGTTTGATTTCAAAGTTGTTAGCAGCAACCCTGGGTCTGTTGATGCTAGTATTGGCTCCATCTAGGTTGGGTTTGCAAAAATCGATCATTGTTCGGGGTTGGTTTACCCTAGGCTGTTCATTATCTTCCTGGATTTCACTGTAGTCGGCCATTTTTTATTATTTGATTTTCGACCTATACGCTGTGGTTCTTGATCAAACGGAAACAAGAATTTATATTGACTCCTAGTCATATGCCTACATTTTATTTGAAAATAAATTAGAGGAAAAAAATATGCAAAGAATGAACAAATTAAAGAATAACGAATCAACAAAATAAAAAACAAGTATATGCAATAAAAAAACTAAAAGAATTAAAGAACTGATAAAGAATAGAAATATATACAACAAATGTACAGAAAAGAAAATATAAAAACAAATATATACAAAAACAAAAAGAAGGTTAGCTTAACAAATATATACAAGATATATTTATAATGTTAAAGTGAATAGAACAACAAATGAAAATTTATTTCAACTACTGCCCTATTGGGCTTCAAAAAATAATGTTGAATCCAACATTGATTGCCTGGTGATAGTGCCAGAAAACTTGGCTTGCATTTGGATAAAGTGAATTTTAGTTCATACTAATCATTGATCGAGTTTTTCAAATTTATAAATATTTTCTAAATCATTTTCGATAACTACGGTCTCATAGGGCAAGCGCACCCATAAGATATAGTATAGATAGTGATTTAGATCTGTCCCAAGAGAATAGTTGGCAGCTAGTGTACTTCCAACTTCACCCATTGTCTAGCTAAAGAAAGGCTTAGAAAAATCATAAAGAAAAAGGAATTATACTAAGTTAGGAATATTCACAAACGTTTAAGGAGTAAAATAAGAAATAAGAAATAAGCATGTAACTTTTAGGAAACAGCAACTCAGGGTTACTTCACCAATTCCTTATCAGAATTATTTCTTAAAAACTATAAAACTTCTTAAAAGTTGTTTGAATTGTGTGTTTATACCATTGGATTCTCTAATTTAAACTAAAGTTTCTCTTAAAGTCAATAGTTCTAGATCTAGCTGAAACCAATAATCTAAAATTTCAATTAGACTTGCATAAAGAATAGGAATCCATTGTTTCAAAAAAAAAATAACTCAATAAATTTTTAAAACAAGTGACAGAAAATCTTCATCCATTCCTCGACAAGAGGTAATTAGGATTGACTCCATTAGCAACCACAGATCTATTCAATTGAATGATCTCTCAATCTACCCAATTGAAATCAGTCGTGGATCTAAAAGAGTGCACCACTCCTTTAAAAACCATAAGTTTAAGTTCCAGGCATTAATTACAAACACTCAATCAAATTAACTTGAAAGCACATTTGAAATCAAACTGAATCAGGAATTGGATTCGTAATCTCTCAGCTGTAGGAGTTTATTTCTCCATGGATTTATCAAAATAAGCACAAATTATAAGAAATAAAATAGTTTCGAAAGATTAATCAATTAATTACTAAGAATTTCATAGAAATTACAAACATTGGGTATAATTGATTTTACCCAGAAAACTGAAGAAATTCTCAAGTAAGAAGAAATGGAAATTCTTTTACCCAAGAATCTTTTAGAAAACTACTTTACGTTAATATTGATTTACACTGTTGTACATACTTTACAAGAATCTTTCAGAAAACTACTTTACGTTAATATTGATTTACACTGTTGTACATACTTTACAATGCACAGTTGTACGTTTATTTATAGGCTAGTAGGCACAGAAAGCATGGCCTACTTAATTGACACGTTGCAGATTCTGTCTAATAGAATTTGTGATATTTTCCATGTGCGTTTATGATCTGTGAAAACACTCATCAAAGGTCGCACGTGATCTATTGGTCGAGGCTTGTATTAAGAAAAATCAGGCCAGACTTTAGGAATTTCCAAAGTAAACTGTGTGTTTTTTCCCATTGCTCTATCGAGGGTAAAATTGAGGAAGTCAATGCTCGTATTGCTAAGGTTCAAGGCAATTCTGATGAAGAGTTGGTCTTTCAAAATAATTGTCAAGGGTCGAGATTTGAGGCTCGGCAATGTATTTTCTTCAGAATGATGCTCGATCACTTCGACTGAAGTCGAGAGCTCATAGTTAAGGCTCAATAGACCAATATTTTCTTTTTTCTTCCTTTGTTTGGCATCGGCTGTGACTTTACAAGGCTCGACTTCTGCAATCTTGACTTGTTTTTTTTGCTTCAAATATGATTTAAAACACTTTGATTATTCCCCATTGGATTCTAAGAGCTTCAAAATAACATTATTTATCAAAAACATCAATTTTACAGGATTTTTATCTGAAATTCTTAGCAAAATGAGCTCAAAATCTTATGAAAAATATAGAGTAAAAATGACTTATCAAGCGCTAAACAAAAAAAAAGTGATTGAGAGCATTTATTTGCGAGTAAACAAATAAAAAAAAAATCTCTCATTGTTTTTGTACTCATGTTCATTAGTTTGTAAAATCTGCAAAGTGAGAAAAAATCAATTTAGTGCTGTGCTCTTGTATTTGTTATCTATAAGAAAGCATCTTGAGAGAGAAGGAAATATTTTATTTCCTAAGTGTTGTAATTGGTGTATTGCTTTGTTTGAGCATGAGTAATTGAGATTAATAAAGTGTGAAGTTGTAAGCCCCTAGATTTTATGCTACGGTTTATGCTTAAACCCTAAACCGAAGATCAACCGAAAACCCTAAAGTCAATAAATATATGTCAAACCCTAGTAGATTTAGATCCAAAAATCCCACGATCTTAACCTCTAAACAACGGAATTAAAATAATTGTGGATAATAGTTCATAATAATATAAGGAAGCTTAAAAATATCATATTTGTTAATTTTTAGTGTGTTTCATATCCGAACGGGATCAGTTTTTGAAAACTGTGCCCTGGTATACCAAACAGTAAAAATATTCTGATAGTACCATTAGACTCATAAAAATGCAATGATTTCAAAAATATCAGTTTCATAATTTTTTGATATCTAAAAATATCAGATATAGCTTAATTATGCATATTTTCTTTACTATCGGTATTAATTTGTCCTATCTACTATTTATTATACTATTCTACACTATTCATCTATCTCTACTTTTTCTACACCTATTTTTACACTCTACCATACCTATTTTCTACTTTTGACTTTTCTCATACATCTTCATTCACATCATAAATAACAACTTATTACTTTTAATTAACAAAAATATAAAACAAATCAAAACCACACACTCTTTCCTCTCTTCCCAAAACCAGCGCCCCCCACTCACCGGCCTAAACGATGAGCAAACACTGGAACGTGAGACCAAGGGATCACCCGACGAATGGACGAGCTCCAAGGAGCGCTTAGACCAAGACGACGCCTCACATAGGGCTAGTTATTCTCTCCCGACCCCGAAGATAAAAAAAGTATACTATACCGGGCATCACATATCAATAGGTAGAAGCTCAAGTCCAGCTACAACTTAGTTATCCTCATCAAACCACTTACTTGATGTCTGGCTTCCCAACTGGTAGATGCTTTCTTTTCCCCCAAATCAATGAAGAAGGGAGAAGTAAGTTAATTCTTCCGATGAACCGGAAGTAATGCGCTATGCTAGGGCGGGAGGATGGGAAAAGAAACGGCTTCGAAGAAAGAAATTAGGGTTCCTAATGCTTCTCCATACCCAACGAGATGCGCCAACCTCGGGATGCTTTACTCCAAACCCCACAAGGTTCCGAAACGGAGCTTAACCTGAGCTTCGGTTAAGAACGGTGATGATCTACCCTCCACAAAACTCTATAAATATTACCTCTCTCTCCTTTTCTTTCATACATTCATTTATCATAACAAAAATCTCTCAAAATCACTCTACAAATCCTCTTTCCAAAAATCTCTTTTCACTTTTTCATACTATCCATATTTCTTCTACACCCATACTATAACAACCTCTCTTTAACTACCACCCATATATTTCTACCTTAAGTTAATTCCTTCCCTATATTTTCTTACCATGTCATGTAACTTAACATGACCATGGTGTATGTTTCTTGAACATTTAAATGTTATAGAAGCAATATTATGTTCATGTTTTGCTCTTATTCATGAATAAATTACATTTATTATTATGTTGTTTTATTATTATTGCTATTATGTACATGTTATTATTATTGTTCTAACATAACTCCTATATAATATTATCTATATTTATGTATCTATATATATTTCTTAGAGCATATAAGCTCAATAACATAACCGTTATTTATTTATTTGTGCTTGCAATTTATTTATTTATTACATGCTTTAATATTAAGACTAGTCTTTTTAGTCTTAGACTTATCCTTATCAAGTCAAAATGATTTTTCTTATTTCTTTTTGTTTTTCTTTTTGGACTTGCCTATGACTAACTCCGAAAGCCTTGAAACCAAGCTAAGATTTCCAATACTTGATATTTATTTCTTACTCATTCTTATATTTTCCAATCTTCTTATTATTATTATTTTTGTTGTGTTACTAGCTACATACTTATTTTTCATGCATGATCATATTGATTGTTGTCTTAATAAGGAATAAAAATTTCTTTCTTAAAATAAAAGAAAACAAGCTCAACTTACTTTAAAAGTGTAGTTTTATCACTTAGGAAAAAGTTTCATTAAGATTTAGAATTTTATTTTAACCAAATACTTTCAAAGGATTTTTTACAAAAAATCACCATAGATTCTACTATTGTTGACATACGAAGCATTTATAAAATTAACTAAGGAACTTTTTCTTTTACTTTCAAACTACCATTAAGAGACCTTAAGATTGATAATACTTTTCTATAAGAAATTTTCTTAAAGACTTGATTATAAAATCCTTACTAGTATTTTTAGCAAATACAAAGACCTACACAAGTTTTCCAAAATAAGTTAAGAATCAAATCGCTAAGTAAAGTATACTTAGGGAATAACATTTGAGAATAACTTAGGAAAACAAAAGTTTTTGAATAAAAAATGATCTTTTAAGAATCTAGGAAAATAAATTATATCACATATTTAATGACTTAAAAATTCTTAGTTTTATTTCCTAACAACTTAACATAATTTTGTCAAACTTCACTTTTTCAACTATCAAGACAAGATTGATTTATGAAAAAAAATCATTGGTTAAGACAACATCATTAGAATCATGTGTACAATATGAGTTGCATATGTATTAAAAGGATTTTTCAACTATATATATACATATATATTTATATGATTTCTATGGGATTTTTGGTTGATACAAAGTTAGAAAAAATCGTGTTTTAAAGCTTGAAATTTTCGTATTGATTATGCACCGTGTTTTTGGAGACCCAAATGACCCTTTTTGAAAAAATTAACCTTAGAAATAGATAGATCTTTTCGAGTTGGTAAAAAACGATATATAATATGCGAAATTCTGAGTTAAAATGAGCAAGTTATGGTCGTTTTAAGTTAAAATTTTACTTTACAAGATTTTTGATGAATTTAGTGAAATAGAATTACAAGTTTAAGTAAAACTTTCAATAAATACTCATTTTAGGTATTTCTATTGTTTAGGTTACGTGGAGTCGAGCTTCCCTATCCAGAAGACTATTTTGACTAGAAGCTATCTGCTGCCATGGCTGAATGAGTTTAAATTCTTACATTTTTGTACTTATGTTTTTTCTTGTAGTTTAGCGGCACTAGAATTAGGAAAAGATAAAAACATGATAGTGTATGTGCCTTACTTATATGATCGAAATTATATTAAGTATATCGAAACGAGAATTGTTAACTAATTATTGTATGATTTAGCATAGGAATGATTGTTTGCGAATTCTATGATCACTTTTAAAATATCTAATATTATGCTATGACTACTTAAATAAAATGATTCATGCATGACACGTAGTGAGTCACATTGCATTCATTACTATATCCTTGGTAGGACAAGGGCATAGTAGTGAGGCCCATAGAACCTGAAATTCTACACTATGGCAATTCATCGCCCGTAATAAAATGGTGGGTGAACGCCCAAAATAACTACAATTTACCGACTAGTTGTAGCTCTTATAAAAACTATAAAAAAAAATTATTTGCGAACTATGGTCTTATTGCCCGAAACACCTAACCACCAAATAGAGGGATAAATCCATTCAAACATATGATTCCTAAAAAATCGTATATATTGTTTGCTCATGTGTTTGAATGCATCACATATGCTTGTTTAAATAACTTGTTTGAATATTGATTGTCTGAGTACTTTATTTGTGGAATTAATTCTCACTAAGTAAGAAGCTTATCCCTTTATAGATATCTATTGTAGCACCCCTACCTATGGTTGACGTGCCGAGGATATTTCTCTCAGGTACTACCTTTTGGACTAAGGAGTTTTTGGAAGAAGTCAAAGACTAGTTATAAACTTAGACTTCTAAGTAAATCTTCAATGTATTTATTTTGAATAGACTTTAATAGACCTTATATTTTAGTGGGGGAATGCTCCTTTAATATTTTGTAAGACTACTATATTTTGTTTAAGGTGCTTGAGTTATGATTTCCATTCTCAAATGCTATATGAATGTCTTCTTAAACAACTTGTTTCAAAGTTGATCCTCTATGATTGTGAAAGTACGCCTTACACCTGATATCGAAGTTTTTGGAATGACTAAGGTTATCATACTTAAGCTTTAATATTGCGTGTGGTGGACTATCACGTTTAGGGTACCCTTTGGCGTATGATAGAAGTCCTCTTATTGGAGTCAATATAAGCAATAGTGGAGAGTAGGAAGCAGGTCAAACTCCATGTTAAATTTGGACTTATATCTTCTTTCTCTATCTTTTTGATTCCTTTTCCAATACTTTATTACTACTTATATTATAGATTTTTTTTTGTTTGGGCTTTTTAGGACAAATTCTCAATTCAACCCCCTCTTAAGTATTTTCTTGTGCATTTTCATTTGGTATTAGAGCCTCGTCTCTAATTTTCTATGCTTAATCACATTTAGAGTAAAGATCATGGCATTAAATACACTAGGATTTTTAAAAGGTCAAGTTGTTAATAGGTCACGTCTTCTAAGTGAGGGTAAATACTCATATTTGATGTGTAGAATGAAAATATTTTTAAAAGCTCAAAATAGATTAATATAGAATATAATAGAAAATAGGCCTTTGATTATTGAAGGAAAAGGAGAAAAAGATTATAATGAAGAAGATTGGAAAAGATTAGATCTAAATGAAATAGCTATGAACATACTACTTTGTGGGCTAAATGAAAGTGATTTCAATAGAATCTTTACGTATAAATCTACTAAAGATATATAGGATGAATTAAAAAAGACTTATGAAGGAACTTCAAAAGTAAGAGATATAAAAATAAGTCTTTTATGTGGACAATTTGAAAATTTCAAAATGCTTCCAAATGAATCTATAGATGAAATGCATAATAGATTTATCAACATCGTAAATCCCTTGAGTGTGCTTGGAAAGAATTTCACCAATGTGGAAAGAAATTCAAAATTATTCAAGTCCCTACCCAAGGATTGGGAGGCTAAGAAAACAACTATTGAAGAAGCATGGAATTTAGGTGCTATAAGCAAAGAGAAACTCCTTAGAGCACTCAAAACAATGAGCTAATTAAGAAGTAACGAAAATAATCAAGCAAGAAGGCTATTACCTTAAAAGCTACAAGCCATGACTCTAGTGATGATGACGATGATGAAGAGATGGTTGCATTAACGGCCAAGAATTTCAAGAAGTTTATGAAGTTCAACAACTAAACAAAAAGAACGGATGATGATAGTAGCTCATCAAGATATAAAAAAGAAAAGAAAAATGTGATAACCTGCTACAAATGTCATAAGCCAGGACACATCCATCAATATTGTACAATGCTAAAAAAGGTATCTAAGGGATCTAGAAAAGAAGCTCTCATTGCCACTTGGACTCATGATGACTTAAGTGACTCGAATGAGGATGTGTGCTTTATAGCGTCGGAAGATGAGTAAGTTCTCCATCTTCACCTTCTTATGATGAAATTTATGATATATATGACAAAGTATGCAATAGGTTAATAAAAGTAGAGAAAAAGAATAGCCTGCTTAAAACTTTAATGAAGAAAGTAGGAGAAAAGCTAAACAAATTTAAAAATGATTATGATGAGGTTAAAATAGAAAATAAAAATTTGCATGAAGAAAATTATATTTTAAAATTAGAGAATAATAAGATGAATAATAAATGTAAGACGCAAAAAAGCAAAAATGATTAATTGAGCAAGATTAATGAAAAATTAACAATTGAGAATGATTGGCTTGACATTTAAGTAAAAAAACTTAAATAATAATGATAATGTTGCATGTGCTAGTAGTAGCAATGATGAAATTCTAGAGTTAGAGGAAATAAAAAATGAAAATATTCTATTGAAAACTAATTGAGATGATTAAAAGCAGCGCTAGCCGAGTTCACTAATGGGGAAAAGAACTTGAACACATTTTTTGGAAATCAAAGATATAATTCAAACAAAATGGAATTGGCTATAATAATGAAACTAGTTGCAAGTCCCATAAAACTCAATTTGTAAAAGTCACTCATGGGACATGCAACTATTGTGGCAAAACTGGTCATATTACACACAATTGTGCAATAAGGAGAACCATGCATTTAAATCATAAAAGCAAGTTAGTCTGTGTTCCTAAAAGAGAAATCTCTGCTACACCTAACCAAAAAATCTAAAATAAAATAAGTACCAAAGAAATGATCCTTTGTTTTGTAAGAATATTCAAGTGGAAATAATAAATTGTACTTGAACAACGATTGCTCTAGACACAGGACTAGAGATACATCCAAGTTCATAATTTTAGACTTGAAATATCAAGGGAATGTCACATTTGAAGACAATTGAAATTCAACTATTCTTGGTAAAGGTAACATTCTGGTAAGCAAAGATTTATTTATTAAGAATGTACTTTTGGTTGATGGTTTAAAACATAACTTGCTTAATGTTGGCCCGTTATGTGATAATGATTTTAGAGTAACCTTTCTTGTTAATAAATGTTTTATTGAAAGAATTGACAATAATCAAGCTTATTTTGAAAGGTATATGTAAACCTCTAATTTTTAGGGTAATATCAAGTTCAAACCCTAAACCGGAAAGTCAACTGAAAACCTTAAGTCAACAAATTCCTAGGAAACCCTAGCAGTTTAGGTTCGGCAACCCAGCGTTCCTAAACAAAGAAGTCAAAATACGAGTAAAGAGTATAGTTTGGTTCGTAATAATATTTGGGTGCTTAAAAAGATCGGATTAGCTAATTTTCGATCCATTTCGAACCCGATCAGATACAAACTTTAAAAAGTGTGTCTCGGTACTCGAGATATTAAATATATGATATTAATACCGTTAGACTCGTAATTTCATAAGATTTCCAAATATATCAGTTTTATAATTTTTTTGGATTATAAAAGTTACAGTTATAACTTTTTTATCGCATTTTCTTTACTATTGGTATTTTAATTGTCTAATATACTTTTTGATTTCTAATCCACTATTCATCAAGTACAACTACCCATAACCTACTCTTACATCCTTACATCCTATTCTTACAATTTCATCATTTTCCTTACAACTACTTTTCCAATACAACTTTTATTACTTAAATTATTTATGTAAATTTGAATCTTACACAACACAACACAAATAACTCTCTCTCTCTCTCTCTCTTCTAGTAGAAAAGGCGCCCCCCTCCCCCCCCCCCCTCTCTTCCCTCTTTCCTCTCTCAATTTGTTTTATTTATTTTTTTATTACACAAATCCTAATCCATTTTTCTATATATACCCCTTTATACCAACTTCATTTCACTTTTCCACTTTTCATCTAAACAAACTCTTCCAAAATTTTCTCTTCTCTCCTCCTCTTCTCCTTGCAAAACCGTGACCTCCCCCCATACACACACACTCCATATTTTCTTCAAATTTCTTGTTTCAAACACTAATAGGTAATAGATCTATACTTTACTGCCTTGAAAACATATAATGGCAAGATCATTCATGTGTGATTTCACTCAAAAATCCCCATGAGATATAAGCTAGGGATGTGGAAACACTTGAACATGAGATCCTTGCCATCACAATGTCATAGATCTTGTTGTTTAAGTTATTTTGCAATTACTTTGTTTATTTACTAAGTTATGTTGTTATTATTAATGTTTTGTGCATATATTCATCATTTAATCATATCCACATAATGATCATAGTGTTCATGCATTTATGACTAGTATAATAAACTAGATCTAGTTGTTTTGAGTTCATAAATGTCTTAGGTTTTTGTTTTATGTCCACAAAGGACTTGTAGTAGTATGATGATAGTAGGAAAATATTAGAAAGCTTAAGATCTACTTTAGTTTCAACAAAAATGATTTTTGAAAATTTCGGATAAAAAAGGAACCATATTTAGAAAAACCATTTTTCAACTTCAAAATGTGTATTTTATATTAAAAATGAAGGGCTTAGGGAATAGATATCATAAATGAGTGATCTTGATGCGAAAAGCTTAGATTTACTAAGGAATATTTTCAAAATAAGGAAAAGTTTACAAAAGTTATGTTTTAATCCCAATAACAAGTTTTAAATTCGTAATAAGGGAAGCTTAAAGTGTAAACACCTATTTTTTAACCCCAAAACAAATGCATGTTGTACTTATGACTTCTGTTCTCTAGACGTTGCTTAAATTTATTCCACTTCACTTCATTAGAAGGCTCCTCATAATCAATCACTTGCTTACCACACACAGCATCTACATAGTTGTTGTAACACTTAATAAAGTTTGATACCATTATACGCCATTTCTTTTTATCTTTAGTTGGTGAAAGTGAATTCAAGAAATCTGTAAGATAATCAGATGGCATAGGATCATTATTCTTGTGAAGCCTTAAGGAGTAGGTTTGATTAGGAAATGGTTTTGAAAGATTAAATGAGTTTTACAAAGGCAACAATTTCAAATGAAACTTTCAAAATTCGGATTTGAAAATGGACACTATTTAAACACCTATTTCCAAATGCCAAAATAATGATTTTTATGGAAAAATGGAAGTCCTAGGGAATACATGTAATAAATACCTAGTTTTGAAAAGGATAAGTGAAATTTATTAAAGTATATTCCTAAAACAAGAAAAGTTTTCCAAAGGTAGATTAAATAATGTTTTCATTACTTGAAAATCTTGTAAAATTCATATATAGGTAAACCCTCTATGTAAACACCTATTTTCCAACTCCAAAACAAAGAATTTCATTAAAGTAAAGAAAGTGACAAACATATAGGTCATTAGGGAAAAGTTTTGGTAAGAGCAAGTGTGATTTTGCAAGAAATAAAACTAGTTTTCTTAAGGTTTGAAATTTCAAAAGTTTTGCAAAGCAAAAGTTTTCTAAAAGAATTTTTGATATCATATCATTAAGAATATACATATAGATAGTTCATTTCATGACATTCATGACGATAACTTATCGGTTTTGCATGTACACATAATGCACTTGGTAGAAACAAAGTTAGTAAAATATTGTGTTATACATCCTATCAAGCATTATCTAAGTACATGAGGAAATAGCTTTACCAAATCATGCATGATATTGAGTTATATATGTATATAATATAGTCTTACAAGATATAATGATAGCTAAGTATCTATCAAAGCTTTAGTATAATGCTTGGTTTGAAATTAGGAGTTGAATTATAGACTGGGAAATTCGTATAGTATTTGTACCCTACTATTCATGGACCCAACGACCTTGTTTGTTGAAAATAACTCTAGAAATAGATAACTCTCGTCGAATAGGTAGAAATCGGTATAATATGCGAAATTCTGAGTTAAAATGACCAAGTTATGGCCGTTTCAAGTCGGAATTTCCTCTTAGACAAATTTTGACGAACTTGTTAGAATAGAATTTATAAGTTCATTCAAACTTCATAGAAATACTCATTAGAGTTATTTCTTTTGACGGACTAGACCTTCCCGAGGACTATTATGATTAAGCGGATTTTCGCGCCATGGCAAAGTGAGTTCACTATCTTTAAATTATATGCTTGTGATTGTACTTGTAACGTTAGTGGCATTAGAATTAGGGCAAGATAAAAATTTAATTGTGTGTATGCGAGTTCTACTTGGGTGAATTGATGATAAGAATATCAAAATGAGCTTGTTGTAAATACTTGTATGATTTAGTATAGAATTGAAGTATCTGCCATATCTATAATCGCCCATAAATTGTTAAATTAATATACCATGATCTTATAATCAAATTAGCCATACATACCATATGTGAGTCACATTGCATAGGTTATTATACCTTTGTGGAAAGAAGGCATAATAGCTGGTCAACGAGGAGCCTATAAACTCGAATGTTGGCGCAATGGCCGGAATTGAAAATGGGTGTGGGTGGGCACCTGTATCAACCACAATATAAATGAGAAAAATTGAAATCTATGGTCCTATGGGCCTGAAACACCTAACCCTGAATGGATGGCATAAATCCATTCAACATAAGATTTCCGAAAAGTCTTATGTATTGTATGCTCACGTGCTTATGCATTTCATATGGTTATTAATATAACTTGCCTGATATATATATATTGTTTGTTGAGTATTTAATTTTGGAAGTGAAATTCGCTAAGCTTGTAAGCTTATACCCCTATAGTTTCCTGTTGCAGTATGAATATTTATGGCTATCTCCCAAAAGCCACTTTCCTCAAGTACAACTTTTGGACCTTAAGGAGCTTTTTGAAGATGTTGGGACCTAGATGTAGGCATAGACTTCTAGTCGAACCTCCTAAATCCATATATATAATAGTTGATGTTAGAGACTTTTGTGGACCTATGGACTCTTAATATTTTGACAGGTGTATGCCTCTTAGATCATGTAATAGATTATTCTTGTTATAACTGTTATGATTTACATTTTTATTGCTATGTTTGTCTCCTTAAGCTATTTCGATTCAAAGCATGGTTCCCTATACGTTGAACGTGAACCTTACACCCGATGTTTAAACTCATGGAATGACTAAGATTATCATACTTGAGTTTAGATATCGAGTGTAGCAGACTGTCGTGTCTAGGGTACCTTTTGGGACGTGACAGTATAGGCAATGAAATATTTACAAAATCAATTTAGATGATTTCAAATCATCAAATGAAACTTGTTTTTATTCTCAAAATGAAAATAGTTTGCTATGGCACAGAAAATTGGGACATGGTTACATAGATTGAATTTCAAAACTTGTTAAAATGAATTTTGTTAAAGGTTTACAAAAAATAAATTTTCAAAAGGACAAGATTTGCCAAGCATGTCAACAAGGTAAACAAATTAAGACTTCCTTTAAGTCTAAGGATGTTATTTCTACTTCTAGGCTGTTAGAACTATTACATATGGACTTCTTTCGTCCTACTTAAACTTTAAGTTTAAGAGGCCAAAAACTATACTTTAGTTATTATTGATGACTTCACTAGATTTATATAGACTTTCTTCTTAGCATCTAAAGATGAAACAAACAATGTATTTTTTTCATAAATTGCAAGAAAGTCCAAAATGAAAAAGGTCTTAATGTTGTGTCAATCCAAAGTGATCATAGGGAAGAATTTGAAAATTATGAAATGGATTATTTTTGCAATAAAAATGGAATTGAGCACAATTTTTTAGCACCTAGAACTCCATAATAAGATGGTGTAGTTAAAAAGAAAAGTACAACTTTAATTGAAATGGCTAGAGCCATGTTGTGTGAAAACATTTACCTAAATACTTTTGAACTGAAGTTGTTAACACTGCATGTTATATATCAACTAGAATTTTCATAAAACAAATTCTTAAGAAAACCCCCTATGAGGTTTGGAAAGGAAGAAGACCTAACATTGCCTATTTTCATCCATTTGGCACTAAATTTACATCTTGAACAATGGAAAAGAACAATTAGCTAAGTTTGATGCTAAAAGTGGTGAAGACGTTTTTCTGGGTTACCCTTTAAGTAGTAAAGCATATAGAGTATTTAATAAGATAATTTTAGTTGGAGAAGAACATATTTATGTTGTTTTTTATGATTGTTTGCCTCATATAGGTTCTAGTGATGATGTGGATAATATTTGTGCTAATTTGGATAAGTTTTGTTTTGAAAATAATAATAAAGAAGTAGATAAAGGAGATGACCATAAAAAGGATATGGTGAATGAATCTATTAATAATGGTCTTCAAAAAGAATGGAAATATGCAAGATTACACCCAAAAGATCTAATAATAAGAGAATCTTCTAATAGGGTATAAACAAAATATTCTCTATGAAATATAAGTAATCTTGTTTTCCTATCCCAAATTGAGCCTAAAAATATAGAAGAAGCTTTAAATGACGAATTTCTTATATAAGCTATGCAAAAAGAATTGAATCAATTCACAAGGAATGAAGTTTGGAACTTGATTCCTAGACCTGATAGTAGACTAGTTATTAGAACTTAGTGGGTTTATAGAAACAAACTTGATGAAACTAGAATAATAACTAGAAATAAAGCTCGATTAGTAGCTAAAGGATATAATCAAGTAGAAAGCATAGATTTTGATGAAACCTTTATCTCGGTTGCTAGACTGAAAACTATTAGAATGATTTTGGCATTTGATGCATTCAAAAATTTTACTTTTTTTCAAATGGATGCCAAAAGTGCTTTCTTAAATGGTTTTATAAAAGAAGAAGTTTACTTAGAGTAATCACCAAGTTTTGAAAATAATGAATTCCCTTATTATTAAAGAAAGGATTTTCTAGAGAAAAAATTGACACAACTTTTTTTATCAAAAATCACAAGTCAAACACAATCATTGTGCAAATCTACGTGGATGACATTGTGTTTAGAGCTACAACATAAGTCCTGTAGATGTATTTATTGAGTGCATGAGGAACAAATTTGAAATAAACATAATGACAGAACTCAATTATTTTCTAGGTGTTTAAATAAACCAATCTGAAAATGGAACATTCATTAATCAATCTAAAAATACCAAAGAACTCTTGAAAATACTCAAAATAAATAATTGTAAAACAAGACCTACATCTATGAGCGCAAGTGTAAAACTTGAAAAAGATGAAAATGGAAAAAATATTTATGAAAAGCTTTATAGAGGCATGATAGGTAGTTTGTTATATCTAGCAGCTTTAAGACCTGATATCATGTTATTGATGTGTGTATGTACACAATTTCAATTTTACCCAAAAGAATCATACTTGAGTTCAATAAAATGCATATTCAAGTATCTTGTAGGCACTATTAAAATTGGCTTGTGATATCCAAAGTTTAGTTCTTTCAATCTAGTTGGATACTCCAATGGTAACTTTGTTAGGTGCAAAGTTGATAAAAAAAGCACAAGTGGCACATGCTACTTTCTTGAAAACTCCATAATATCTCGGTACTCAAAGAACCGAAATTCAGTTGCACTTTCAACTATTGAAGCCAAGTATATAGCTGTCGATAGCCGTTGTGCATAAGTTTATAGATGAAATAAACTTTGCTAGATTATGGATTTAAGTATTAAAAGGTTCTAATGCATCGCGATAACATAAGTGCTATAAACTTAACAAAAAAATCCAATCCAACACTTAAGAACCAAGCATATCGAAATTAGACATTATTTCATTAGAGATCATGTTCTAAATAGAGATATTAGCTTGGAATCTGTTGATACAAACAATCAAATTGCTTATATTTTTATAAAACCCTTGAGTGAGGATCGTTTTTGCACTTTACGTAGAGAATTGGACATGACCAAGAATGATGAGTGCTAAATATCATGGAGCCAAGTTGATCTAGAACTTAATATTCAGATAAAAGAAGCTATTAGATGTTCATATATGTTTTGTGATAATTGTGAAATATCCTGACAGCTTAAAATTTGTGTTTTTTTTTTTTTTTTTTGCATGCTCAAGCTAAATTTGTGCTAAAACTTTGTTTTGAATGCATGAACATGGTAATCCATGTTTTTTATGCATTAAAATGTTTAAATTGTTCAATGATATTTTTTAGACTTATTTGAATATGCTTTCAAGACTTGTTTGATAATTTGTGCACTCTTGAGAAACCTATTCTGTAATTTTCTAACAACTTACACAAATTTGTAAAATAAGATTTTTTTTTTAACTTGTATGTTGCTATGCATCTCTCCTTACTTGAGATATTCTGAGTTGGGGAGAGAAATGCTAAATGCACAATTGACATACATAAACAGTGCATTTTGATGTGTCCAAAAGGGGAGAAATATCTGTTGAATGCATATTATAGTGTATATTATGTTTGTTTAATCATTAAATATAACTTGCATTTCCCTAAAATTAAGCATCATGTTTTTTAATCAAGTTTGATAAAATTCTTTTAAAGTTTGGATGCTTATTTGAGGGGGAGTATGCTTAATTGAAAAAGAGTTAATTGTACACGATTATGCTCATCAAAAAAGGGGAGATTTTTGAACCTCTATGTTCAATGTGAATTTTGATGAGACAATCAGTTACAAACTTAACTACTCAAATGTGTTAAAATACACTTAATTAGTTAAACAACATGGATGAACAACATGCTAGAATATATGTGTGTGTTTTGTGTATGGGCTATTTTCTAGAGATTGTACAGGAATTAATAGGTACAAATTATTTTAGCACAGCCTTGGTTGCAAGTCTCATCGAGAGCTCAATAAGTTCATTCATCAAGGTGCAACAAGCTCAAATTTCAAGCTCAACAAGTTCAAAGAAGCATAATCTTGGTCGAGGGTAAAATCTAAAGCATGACAAGTTTAAGATGTGACAAGTTTGAATCTCAGGCTCAACAAGTTCAAATAAGCATGGACTTAATTAATGGTCGAAATTAAGGTGTGACAAGTTTAAGACACGATAAGTATGAGGCACGACAATTTAAAATATGAGCTAATGTGGCATGAAAGAGCCGTTACATGTATTTAATACTTGACAATTTTAAGATGTTATCTCTAACGGACATTGAAGCTTTTGAAATGTATAAATACTCTTTCCTTGAGAGATTCAAAGTGGCGCTGAACCAAAAAGAAGTGATTGAGAGCATTTATTGTGAACAGATAAATCATAAAGTTCTCTCATTGTTTTTATACTCCTGTTCATTAATTTGCAAAATCTACAAAGTGAGAGAAAATCAATTTAGTGCTTTGCTCTTGCATTTGTTATCTAAAAAAAAGCATCTTGAGAGAGAAGGAAATATTTTATATTTCCTGAGTGTTGTGAACTGGTGTATTACTCTGTTTAAGCATGAGTGATTGAGATTAATAAAGTATGTGAAGTCCTCTGATTGGAGGCGATTTGGGTGAACATGGAGAATAGGAAATGGGTCAAACTCCATGTTAAATTTAAGCTTATATCTTTTCACTGCTATTAAAGTTTATATTGCACAAATTTTTTTTTGGTTGAGTTTTTAGGGCAAATACTCAATTCGCCCCTCCCCTACCCCTCTTGTATTTTCTTGTGTGTTTTCAAGGGTATGGGTCCACAACTTTTTCCTTTGTCTACACATTACCTAATTAGTGCCTTGTATTAGTCCCCTTTTATTTGAAGTCATTGTATTAACCCCTTGAGTTGTACTACGAAGCCTTCGTGTGTTCTAAAGGTTACTACGTGAGTGTGTTACATGTGAACCTTTCATTCTTCTAGTTGTTCTTCTATGAGTGGTTTTGGAATCACTTTACACCCTCTATCATCAATAAGGACTTTAACCTTTCCCTACCTAGTAAGCATGGATGCTACCATAGGTCAAGTGGCCGCTTCTTCAACTCATTGATATGTAAGAAGAGTTTAGATTTTGCCTTTATGTGAAGTAGCCTGGAGACTATGAAGACAGTAATGAACTTTATCCCCTAAGTTCTTCTTGAAGTAGTCACATACATATCATGCAGAACTCGTGACTTACACATGATTGAAGGGGAGGAGGAATGAATAATTTCAATGTTTTGAATACACCAGTGAAGCTAGGGAGCTTGAATAAACCTCATACGCTAATCTTGTAGTTCTTGAACAATTGGAGTGATGCCTGCTTGTTTTATCCGTATGATCAGGATTTCCTTTATGGAATATTGTTTGTCTTTTACTCCAAAAGTGGAAATGAGTAGTGGTTAAATGTGGACAACAACTGTTAGATCATATTAGTAATTGGCGGATGAGATGTAGCAAGCTTAATTCATATTTACCTTACATAAGCTCATTATAAGCCATGACTAGTAGCCATCCATATGTGTGCAAGAGTTTGCATGAGAGAGTTTATATACGAACAAATTGATCTAATAATCCTTAATTTGAGCTTACCAAGCTAAATTTCCCCATGTCATCCCAATAAATTAATTGACTCGTGGACACATTAGGCCTTATCACTGACCCCGTGAATCAAGCCTAAACAAATATTAATATAATAGTATATCTTAAACCCATATACAATTATCTACAATAAATAAATATAAGTGAATGTTTAGTATATTCATTTGAGGAAATTGACGGTTAACCAATATGCTTAGGAAAAAATTATCCAAATAGCAATTATATTAAAATATTTGCCAAAATGCCGATGCAAAATGCATTTTTTATTTTTCTATGTATATTGCATGTGTGATAAATGATTTCATTGTGCACAATAAAAGTTACAATTATTAGACGCTATTTAACGAAGCATGTTTATATGCGATTTTACTTTGGTACTTTGATAATTTAAGTTATGTGGTTAATATTTATGTGTAGACATCCCATTTTTGCCCCCATATAGTTTTTTTTTTTTTTCTGTAAGATAGTTTTAGTTCTAAAGAAAAATAAAAAATAATAATAATTTTTGGAAATACTCAAAATCAAAAAAAAGTTTAAAAAAATGTTATGTTGGAGTCTATGTAGTCATGGAGTGGTTCAATTGATTTTGCCTAACTCAAAATAGTGATTGAAAATTTAAATTACATACGTGGTTTAGCAAATTACGAGTCTCCTATCAAAAATGAAGGTTTTAATATTTGGTACAGTTTATCCAGTTTCATAATGTCATAAAATAGACAAATATGGGATTTGAGTTGTTTATTTTATAGACATTTATTATATAGAGATAAATTGAGCCCTATAACCTTTTTAGCTCAATTTTTATTTCATAAAATAGTACAAGATTTTATGGGATTGTGGGTTTAAATCATGCTTCAATCCAATTTAAATTAGCTATTTTATGGATATATAAAGTTTTGAGTTAAAAAGGGATAATAGGACTGGTATTTTTGTTAAATTTTTTTATATATGGGCAATTTAGATTTATTGTTAAGTTATAAGGGAAAGTCGTTTTTGTACCAATCATTGGCCTAAGCTAATTCATTTAAGAGAATTAGAAAAAAAGAAAAAGGCAATTTTATTGCCATAATTGCTAAGCTTTGCTCAACAGCTAAGAGGTAAGTCCAATCCTAGCACATGGTGCGTTGTGCCATGATTTTAGTAAGTGTGGCCCCACATTTTTTACTTAGTCAAAAGACCAAGCTTCTTCTTCCTTGTGTCATAAACATGATTCATGTTTCTAGACACAATTACTTGTCATATTTTAACCAAAATTTTCATCTAATTTCACCAAAATAAAAATGGAAATGCATTAAAGGCTGGTCAAGAAAATAAGCTTAATTGTGTGAATTGAGGTAAATAATGTGCATATTCCCTTTTGAGTACTGGCTAGGACTGAGATCGAGCAAATCAAGGACAAGTGTTCAAATTCGTTAATGAGAAAAAAGATTTGATCTTTGACCATTTTTATTCTTTCCCATTTCGATAGAAGGCATGACACTATAAATAGAGGTTCAAGGATATCGCTTAGGGACTCATACACATAGATTCAATTAAGCTTTCTCTCTAGGTTAGAGCTTATAAGCCTTTGAACCTCTTTTTAGAAATTGAAAATTATTTTTTTTTTCTTTAGTGTTTCCCCTCTGCAAGAAGCCTCATGCTTTTGGTGAAAGTACCTTGGAGTGTTAAACACTGAGCTTTAGTCATCTTATCCATTATGTTTTAAAAGCAGTTTATTGTTGGTGGGGTATTGTTTTGCCTTCATCCTAGCTTTTCGGCATCTTCTTTACCTTCGATCACCACCAAAACATTCCATAGAGCATCCATCAACTTTAGCCGTTCTAATTTGGCATTGATCTTAAGGAAGTACTTCACTTGTGCTTACTTTCTCGATAATCAGGTAAACTCATTTTTCCTCTTTATTTTATTGCTTTTCTTTGTTTTGTTTAGTTTAAGTAATAATAATCATGACACAATGATTTTAAAAAAAAGTCAATAAAAATAATAATTTAAAAATATATAATAATATAAATAATAAAAAATGTAAAAGTACGACATGATATTGTATGATATAATGCGAAATTCATTTTATCGCTTAGAAAATGTTTTTTTTTTAAAAAAAAAATCAAATTAGTAGTTCATAGGATATCTAACTTTTCAAACTTTGTTTTGCCAAAAAAATAAGATTTAATAAATTAAAAGTAAAAAGAATTTAAAATTTTAAAAAGAAATCAACACATTAAAGTTCTCTAAAAAAAGAACTACATTTTGTCTGATCCCGACTAGCTGGTATGTAGACACTTCCAAGATGACATAAAATTTGAAAAATGTTTTGTTCCATCATATACTTTGTAAATATAAAATAATTTGCTTTATTTCATGATATGTCTTGTAAATATGAAATTGACTCTTTCTTTTATGTAAATATTAATTTTTTATGATACGTAAATATTGTATAGATTTTTTAGCATAAAAATAAAATAAATTTTTACTTTAAGAACTTTAAGTGGAAACTATTGATTTTAATGAGATAACCCCTGTACCTAGAATTTTCTGGTTAAAAACTTATTTCAAAATTAGTTTTAAATGCAAACTTGTAGCTAAGTTAGAACCAACCGACTCATTGATTCTAACTTTAAAATTTTTCCTAACTATGTTAGGTGGCGAATCCTTTCAAAATTAAGCATTTTCCTTAGTTCCTAGTCAATTATTTGTATCAAATGGGTTAGGGTTTGATATAAATCAAACTGAAAGAAATCAAAACAAAAAATGAAAAATCCAGGCTCAACATTATGTAATTTTTTTAATGTTTAATAGACACATGTTAAACCTATATTTATTTTATCAAATGACAAAGAAATATAAAGATCATCAATTTTTTATATACTTATTATTGTTTTATTTAGGGTTAATTTCAAAAAACTAACATGTGTTATTGCACTTTTTTAAAAACATAACTTGTGTTATTTATTTTGACAATTAAGTGACCTCAAATTTCCTCCATCTTGTTCTATCCAAATTGGCGTTAAATTATCCATGTGTCAAACACATGCGAAGTAAAAAAACACCATCTTCTTCCCTAGATTCATCTTCTTCCCTGCTTTTTGTCTCTCTACACAGCTCAGCCACATGAACAAACCGTAGCCTCTGCACAAGGCCATGTCCTTCTTACAATCCGTCGAACTCGACCATCTAGTCACTACTGCTGTTGACCCTGGTTTCTATCCATCATGAAACCGAGCAACCCATCTTCTTCCTCAATCCTCCATTCTCCTTCCTTTCTTTAATCTCTCTCTCTCTTTAGAACCCACACAGATCCATTGTCGAACCTTTAGCTCAAAACAAAATCAGCATAGTATTTCCTTCCTCACCAACCAAGCTAATAATAAACCACCTAACCATGGACATTAACTCACAACAAGAACTGAGTCAACTCACTAAACCCACTGACCTTTGAACACTAACCACTATTTCCTTCCTTACCACCTAAGGACAACAAAGTATCTACCCACGAACATCAACCCACGACCAGAATTAAGTCAACTCATGAAACCTAACGACCTTCAAACACCAACCATAGTGAACCCATGGTCATCTCCATTCAATATGTTCACATATTGTAAACATATAAAGAGATTGTCTAGAGAGAGATCTCATATCATTGGAGATGGGGACGTTGGGGATAACAATGGCGATGATGATGATGATTGAGTTTTTGGGGATTAACATGTGTGTGGAGTAAGTTTGGGTTTTTCTTTTCTTTTTTTTTTTTTATTATAATCCTTGACATGTGGATAATTTAACACCAATTTGGACAGAACAATTGAGGTTAGTTGATTGTAAATACTATATATATATATATATATATCACTGGTTATATTTTTTATGATATTTTATTATTACATCAAAAAAGGGTCGGCCTAGAAATCCAGAGCGAGGCTGTTGAGGCACGGAAGCTGTGGTAGGCCTATGGATTGTGGAGTGGGCATGAGATGTATTTCTTATAAAGCATTATGAATATTTGTTAATTATCTTTGTCTTAAATATTCATCTAATTTTTCATTTTGGTAGTTAATGCATATTTGTTCCCTATAAGGATTCTGTCGGTCCAAGAACACTCCTATAAATTATAATGTCATCTTCCTCATCTTCATCATTTGATTCTACTATACTAACTCCTTATGGATCTATTATGGCTACTATACGATAGATTGTCTCTATGCCACTCATGTCTTTAGCTAGAGCCAAAATATCTTCAATGGTAGTTTCTACCAATATACTAGCCATTGTTTTACCATTTTTCCTTTTTGGACATGATTTTGCTAAATGTCTTGTTCTTCTCTACTTCAGTATGGAAACAATAAACTTCCTTTTTTAATTCCTTTATTACTATTTGTTCATTACCCAGTACTTCCTCCTTTAGTACTTATCTAATAGCTTTTATATGTTCCAACTATCTTAATTTTCTTTCTATATCAAGTTGTGTTTGTTTTACGTAATCAACTTTTTCTATTAATTCTTTTATTTATTTATCTTTTTATATCATCCATTCTCTTAAGTGACTATAAGCCTTATATAAGGTGTCTAGATCCTTATGGAAAGTCGTACTAAAGGATATGATCTAGTATACTGTGCTATTTAACTACAGCAGATGGATGAATGCTTAAAGTAACAAAGATGAGAAAAACTATTGTCACCTACTTGTATTCTATCGTGCTCCTTAATTTCTAAATTGAGCCAATCAAATTTCTTGTTGTTCATGACCTGACTGTCTTTCTAAACCACTCATATTTTCCTTGTCTTTTAAATCTTTTAAACATTTATCAAAGCATTTTTTTATGTAACTAAGAAATCTTTCTCTTGCTGTCAATCTTCTTATCTCACTTTCTTCCCTTGTTTCACTAAGATCTTTTAGATCAACCTCTATTTCTAGTCCTAAAGTATGCATACTCTTCGATTTTTCTTATTTCTAAAATATCTAATTTGCCAATTATAAACAAAAACTCAAAGAACTTGTAGTCATAACCCTTATTCATTATTTATGCTATCATGTTATTTATTAGTCCTTCATAGTAGCATATCAACCTTTCATATCTTATTTTTTCTCTATTTCTCATAAAAATCACCTTTGTTATGTGCCTAAGTCTTAGTGTTACAAAATTCTTGTATCCACTTAGGTTCCTATTATTTCTTACTTGTTCTTCTATCTCTTTTCCTAGTTTCTAACCTCTTTAGGTCTCTTATTACCTGTTCTAAAAATATTCTATATCTTTGAACTGTTATTTTATATCTCCTTATATATTTATGTATCTATGGGTCATAATCTCTACGCACATTTAGATGTTGCCTATGATGAACTATCAAATCTATAATATCAGCTATAACGTACAAGATTTCAACTATAACACCTATTATGAAAATATGCCAAATAAACATAAAACATAAAGCCATATCATCTTACAAACCTTATTATATTATTTTCACAAACCTGTATCTAGCTTCTTATTCTTTCAATAAATAGATAATCACGACTCATCGCATTGTATACATTTGTTCTTCTTTTATTACTTAGATAATTTATGTTACTAGGATTTGGATCCTCATAATGTAATCTTAAAAGCTTTTCTAATTGTTCAATATAATTATGTGTTCTTTTCATAGATTTTCTTAGCCTTTTTATTTTCTATCTTTGTTCCTTAACAAATTCTTCTATAATCAGCATCTATAATATATTTCTTCAAAAGAATAAGATTCTTCTATATAATATACATATGTATATGGACCATAAAATATAAGCAAGACAATCATGATATTAAAAAAGAAATAAAGTATGATGTAAAGAACAATATTAAGAACAATACAAAGTATGTTATGATAATTGATATGCGTAGTCTCAAAGTAAATGTAACTTTAAGGTATAAGGATAAAATAGCTCTGATACCAATTTACAAGGATCTTTATGCCATGGAAGAAAACCTACGGCAAGTCTGAACATTTAAGATGAAGATAATTAACAAATAGTCATGATGCTCTAAGAGATATATTTTAGAAGAATTATACTAGGTACCTATATAAGTGTATTTGATGCTCTTATGTAACTTTTTGTGGTCTCATTGTGACATCTTATATAAGGCTCCCAGTCACTTAAAGAGAATAGATGACAAAAAAAAAAAAAAACAAATAACATAATTAATAGAAAAAGTTGATTACGTAAATTAAACACAGGTTAATATAAAAAGAAAATAGTGGTTATAGTTATCAAAAGGAATTAGATCTAATAATTAATAAATTAGAGAACCTACAAGTTGAAAGAACTAAACATCTTATTACATAAAAGGACCTACAAAAGAGTTTAGGTCTTTTATAAAAGGTCTATCATAATTTAATAACCCTAGGAATGCCTATAGTTGTTTTTTATCTATCTGCTTAGGGAATTCAAGCACCTTTTTGACAATGTGATATAGTAATCTAATCCTCTTATCTCCTATTTCAACACCTAAAAATTCTATGTTTCTTTTGAAAAACTGCACCTTTTTTATACTTACAACCATTCCTTATCTCTTGAATTCTGAAAGCACCATTTTCAAGTGACCCATGTGTTTCTGTTCATTTCATAAAAAAATAAGTATATTATCTACATATATAGCAGTGAATTCTCTCATATTTTGGAAAGCAACATTCATTTTTTCTTTAGAATATATATGGTGCATTTTTTAATCCTAATGGCATTACCTTTCATTGAAAATGTGGACATGTGAATGCTGTTCATGGCCGTGGCTCTTTATCCATTTTTACTTGTCAAAATTTGGTCAGTTTTTGTTATTAATCTTTTTGTTTATTAATATTGATTATATATAGAAGTATTATGGACCAAAGATACAGAGACATGATAGGATCATAGAAGCAAAAAAAAAAAAAAAAAAGATAAAAATTACCTATCCAGCCTACACTTAATTTCGAATATTGTAATGCTCTTCAATCGTGCTGTAGATACGCACGAGTGCTAACTTCGGATCAAAAGTGTCGGCAAGTGAATTCTTTTTTTTTTTTAAATAAGACAACAAAGTTAGATATCATAGAAAATGATCTAAATCAGTAAATATTTTATAATATTTTTTTCATTTTAGATCTATTTCATCTAAAATTCTACCTTAAATAACATCTCTACAATTTTAGTAATAACAAGAGACAGACAACAGACATGTTTAAATGAGATAACAGGGCGAACAAGATAAAGAGGAAATCCTTTAGTAGTTTTTTTTTTTTTAAACTATTATGTAGGATAGATTTTAACTATAGTTTATATCTTAATTTTTTTCCTTTTATTTTGATAAAAATTTGAAGCCAAAACAATAATGTTATTTTATATTTATTACAAATAAATAAATTTTATAAGGTAGGTCTATACTCTATGTATCATCTTACAATACAGATTTTAGTATAAAAATAGAATATGAAAATACCGTCCATATATATTTCACTATAGTGGAAAATCTAAGAAGAAAAAATCACAATATTCGTATAAATTAATCGGTTTGGATCGGAGAAAAATCTTAATTACTTATTTAGTTGCCATTCGAATAATTTTGAAAAAAAATAGTACTATATAAAGATAAGATATATTCTCAATTTACTGGATAAATCAAACCATTTATGATATTTTTATGTTGTATTTGTGAATATCAAATAATAAACAACATAAAAATTGCTGCCCAGTACTATTTAAATAAATTGTGCTATCCATCTAATTTTTCTTGTTCTGTTAGATCTTTTGGCAAGCAAATGTTATCTAAGGGTCCGATTGAATCGTTTTTGTTTTCATATATATTTATACTTATATCTAAATTTTTTGTATAAATATGTCTGAATTATAACTATTATTTTATATATATTTGATCTATTTAATGTTTTATGAGAATTATTATATTTTTTTTATCTATACGTAATTATATATTCTTAACAGATAATTTATTTTAAAAAAAAATTAAAAATGTATAATATGTACCATCAACTGGATGTCAAATGAAAACAGGAAATTGTAAACCGTATAATAGAATTATCTTTACAGTCCAAATTAAAATATGATTTGAATTCTTTCCGCCCAAGTGGAGTGGAGAGGCTTGTCTGGGGTGATAGTTAAATTTAGCTGTCTCCGTAATTAAATTCAGCAATAAATGAAAAGGCAATACCGCAGAGCCAATTAAATGATTATTGTTTAGAGTGGCATGACATGACATGACATTCCAGTTGGCATACCACTGCGCCACGTGTATTTCCGGATAGACGAATAGGAATCAGCATCTTCTTTCTCTCTCTCCCCCCGGTGCTCCGTTTGCCAAAAATTATATTGTTCAACCAAAAAAAAAAAAAAAAAAGGTTCCTTTAGGCCTTGTCTAGGGTTCATTCATCTCTCTCTATCTCTCTTTCTTCACGAAGAAGAGCTCCATCAGATCCAGAGGTACTTCATTAAGCTTATATCCACCTTAATTCAAGACAAATCTAAGTTGGGTTTTATTAATTTATATTAACTAAATGTTGTTTTGTTTTGAATTTTTATTGACGTTACTGGGTATGTGGATTTTTGTGTTTGTGTTTGTTGCTTTATTTATTGTTTTTCCCGAAGGTTGAAGATTAAGTGAATACGAATTGTGGGTCTGTGTACTATTTTAGTTTTGGTATAGAAATATGGTTAAAGATGACATAGATTAGTTTTATTTTACTTAAGAGTCGGTCATATTGGATTATTGTGTTGATATTGCAGTTGGATTAAGTTGACTTTGGTGTATAATGTACGAAGTCGGGATTTTGGTGGATATTTGACCATCCGTGTTAGGTTGGTATATAATGAAATACTTGTTTGACCAAATAATTTCTTAAAAAAAAAAAATTATTAAAAAAACTGTGTTGATTGGTGATGGAATTTTAGTGTTTTTGAGGTTACGTTTAGTGCATGAGACTGGGATTGATTTGAATTTACGAGTATGTAGTTTGAATATGTGGTACTAAGAGTCGGTGGTTTTATGGATGGATTTTACTTGTCATGGAGTTCATTTTTGGCTGAGCCATGTTTCCATTTCCACTGTAAGTACCCTATTTAGTTGACTGTGGGCATTGTGTAGTGACTGTGAATCGAGTGTACATCATATATTCATGATCCAGTCACAACATTTTCATGATCTTTGACCTCCAATTCTATATTCATGATCCGATGGTGACCCTTGCTGATGAGATGATTTTGGACCCTCATTTCCAAAGTAGGGAGTTGATGTTAAGAATTACTATAGAAACCACACTTCCCGTAATTTTTAGGAAGTTGGGAAGAAATTTAGTGGCTTGCCTTCTTGTTTAATATTCTATAACTCATGTTTGCTTCTGGTAGTTTAAAGCTGATAAAAGTTTATTTATTTTGCAACTGTTGTGAAGTGCCCATGGTTTTTTATTCTTGTAACTCCTTTTGCATTCTACAATCAGATAAGGTTGGCATATGTTTCTTCCGGAAGCAATATGTTAATTATTTCAATGTATAAAGGTCTAAGGGTTGTGAAATTTTTTATGCTTGCAAATGTTCTTAATATTTGGGAATATAACAATATCAGAGTAGTGATGACTGGAACTTATTGCTGTTGCTTACTGAAAGCATGTTTTTATACGTGTCAGAATCACAATGGCTGGATTTTTTATTTGAATTCCTTTCTTATATTTCAGGAAGTATTTTGTATGTAGGATTTTTTTTGTTTGACTGCATATTATTTGATCTTCTTTGGATGACACAGGTAAAGAATGATATCTCTTCCTATCTCTTAAATCTGTTTGTCATAAATTCACTTCATGCTTTACTTAAGTTTCTGAACAGTCTAGCATCCTAACTCAATTGTTTGCCATCCCAAATCTGATCTCTCTTAAATGGAACACTTTGATTGGTGTGTAATGTTGAAGTTGGAAAAACCAGAGGGGCTGGACATTTGCTTCCTTGTATTGCATACTTGATACCTTAAGTTTCTAGCCAAAACCTCCAGATAAGGAGGTGAGCATTTAAGGCACACAAATAAATTGGTTACTATTTGTGTTTGTTGGTAGCGGGATTCAAGCTTGTTGTAGGTTGATCTGATGAGAATGATGGAAGTTGAAGCATTAGAAAGTTAAAAAAAAAATCCTCTAATATAAATCATGTCAAATTTGACTAGTTTTGCTTCATTCATCAAATCTGATGTGTTACATTTCTGTTCATTGCTGCCATGCATGTTCAAAAAAACTTCTTGATTCTGATTTTCTGTTCTCTGTATGAATTAATGTTATTTGCCTATCTTCTTTTCCCTTGCCAAAGAAAATGGAAACCACAAAACTCGTAGGAAAATGACTGCAGAAGTTAGAGAAGCTTTAGGTGGATGAACTATTACAGTTGTCGATAGGAATAATCTTGAGAACTTTTCTATCCTGGGCCTGGTAATTTGGAATAGCCAAAATCTGCACTTTCCAGACATCCTGTCTTTCTCCTGAGCTCTCCATCTTCCTATCAATTCTCAAATTGTCACCATATCTAGTTTATCTTCTTTTGAAGCAGCATTGAAACTTGAAAGTGAACCACATATGTTTTTACATGATTTTGAGCCATGCTAGAATTTTTGGTGCATTGCTGTAAAGTGCATATTTAGAAGTTTCTTTCAGAAGAGTCTCCAAAGGATCATTGCTTTATATTTTTAGATAGACAAGAAATTGGATTGCTTGCAATAACTCTATTCATTGTCTAATTTTCTTTTAATTTTGGAACTCAACTATACTGACGAAATTGCTCTATATTCATACTTCATATTGGGCAGAGGTTTTTAGAGGAAGAAAAGCTGACATGGCTATTAATATTGTGTTTCTTCTACTTTGAGTAAACCTGTAATTCTTTTTGCTGACTTCACAGGGTGAAAGCGAGAGGAGAGGATGTCCAGTGGCAGAAACATCCATTGGTGTTACAGATGTAGGCAACCCATAAGATTACGTGGTAGGGATCCTGTTTGCTCTACTTGTGGAGGAGGATTTATTCAAGAGCTTGATGACATGATGCGTGGTGGCCCATTTCACCACGACTTCGTGGAAGCATTTTCAGCTATGATGGGGCACCGAGTAGCAGACAGAGGCCATAGCCATGATATTAGAGGCCGGTCAGATCCATTTGCTGAGCATCATCCTGGAATAGGTCCATTGTTAATTTTTGGTGGCCAAATTCCTCTCCGGTTATCTGGAAATGGTGGATTTGAGGCCCTTTTCAATGGGGTACCTGGAGTTGGGTTGACACGAGGCAACACTGGTGACTATTTCATTGGCCCTGGTTTAGAGGAAATGTTCGAACAGCTATCTGCTAATGATCGACGAGGCCCTCCTCCGGCAGCAAGATCTTCAATTGATGCAATGCCCACGATAAAAATTTCACAGAGGCATCTCCGGTCTGATTCCCATTGTCCTGTTTGTAAAGAAAAATTTGAGCTGGGTTTGGAAGCTAGGCAAATGCCATGTAACCACATGTATCACTCTGACTGTATTGTCCCATGGCTTATCCAGCACAATTCATGTCCCGTCTGTCGCCAAGAGTTGCCACTGAATGGTTCTAGCAGTAGTCATTCTAATGGGTCAAGTAGGAGCAACAGCCACAGTACTAGCACGAATGGAAGGGAAAACCAAGGTAGGCGGAACCTGTTCTCATACTTGTGGCCATTTCGTTCATCTAATTCTAATTCTAACAGAAATGGAGCCACTAGAAGTAGTTCACCGACTATGCGCGAAAATAACAACCAGATGGGGTATTCTGGATGGCCTTTTGACTAAGTCCTTAAAAAGTTTTGTTCTTGGTCTGCTTTCCAACTGCTGTAATCAATGTGAATGCAAATCATTGCTGAGACACTTCTTGGAGTGAGAGGTGTATTATACATTGAAGTTGCTGTGAGTTTTTGTTGTCTAGGATGTAACTGTCTAATGCTTCTTTTGTAAATGACTCCATTGATAAATTTTCCATCTAGACAGTTTATGCCTCCTGTCACAGGCTTTTGCAGTAGCTTACATTCTTGTGTTGCAGGCATATGCCGGGCTTCCCAATGCTTTCATATATATGCACCAGATGTCTTTATATAAATATACAATCGGTCTGAACGGGTGTGCTTTTGTATAATTCATTAGCAAGTGTTTTGGTTCGCATGATGCTATTCAATGTTTAGGTCTTCTTCATTGCACCAGACAATACTATTATTACTAATATTTTATGTGGCCTGTAAGATGGGTTTGGTAAGCTCCTTAAGGACTCAGCTTGTAAATTTTAGACCATCTAATGGGGTTTCAAAAAAGGTCGTCATTGAAGGAAAGTCCCAAAGAATCCTGATTTGTCTTTACCATTATATTATAAACGTGTCTAGTACAGCCTTTTTCTGCTCTACATTGTGAAGGTTGGACCTAGTTTAAGCTTGTTAGGATTGAGCAGTATTTGTTGTAGGGAAGCACTCAGTAAGTGCATAAGATACATGCACGACATTCCTCTGTCATCTCTTGCTCTTTCTCTTTACAAGAAAGAAATACTTCTATCAAAGAGGGAATCAGTTTTTGTTGCAGTATATGTATTGCTTATCATTTGATCGATTCCATACTTGCTAAACCACTTGCCTATTTAGATGCAATGATTGTGCTATCGAGAGGATTAGTTGCCCAAGGCAGATCCTTTAGATTCAACGTCAACAATAATACCCCGGCCTTTAACCATTCGTGAGGAACATTATAAAACAGCAAAAAGGATCCCCTCCTCCTTTTGTGATGCAAATTAGAAGTTATTGTAGGGATAGTATGCTCTGGTATTTGTGTACAGGTTAAATGATTTACATTGTAGCATTTAGTATTTAAACGGTTTACATTCTTAATTTAATAAATTGAAAATGGGAATTTGTACTCTAAAACTATTTTAAGTCATTATGAAATTCAGCTTACTTTTCGTTGACTTATCTTAAGATGTCCTGTCCCGTATGGTCAATAAATGTACGACCCCACATGTTGCATTTCTCAAGCTAATTTTTCATTGAAGTTTGCAGGAGTTATGGTGGATTTTACTATTCATTAAAATATATAGAATAGGTAGAATTTTGTAAAATCATGCAAAATTGATAAAATCATAAACGTATAGAATCGCACACTTATATTCGTAATTCTATCTAAAGTTTACACTTAAATATTTTTACATCCATTTTAATTAAAAAAAACCATATAAAATCATAAACCTGCGTAATTATATATTTAACTCACGATTTGACAATTATACAAGAGCTAGCTATGTGTTTCACTCACACACAAGGAACTAGTTTTATGTAAAACAAAATATACATAGATATGGAATAGTATGGCATGGTATTTGTAACTAATAAATATATTTCAGATTCAACCAATGACATATGAGGTTCAACTGCCGCAAATTTCATATAAATTGCAATCCTCTTTTAACTACATTCTCATTGGAGTCAAGAAAACTACGTAAAACGTCATTAAAGATCTTTGGCGTAAGAATAGAAGCGGGATGCTGCATCATGGTAGATAGTAGTCCCTTTTTAACTGTAGTAAAACCGAGATTAATATGCCAAAAAGGTATGCATACTGGCAGTGCTTACATAATGAATCTAAAGTTGCACACTACCTTTGCAAGGCTTTATAGTTCATACTTTGGGTGGTTCATTAAAGAACTCTTTTATAGGAGACTCAACAAATAAGAGAGCAACACCCATCCTCTCTGCAGCTTGATATGGATCTCCAAAACGTTTTCTAGTTGTTAAGAAGGTTATACAAGAAGGTCCATTTCATAGGAGAAACTTTTAAAATCCTTCATTCAAGGTGAGCTAAACTAGGTTGGGAGACAGAACCCAAATGACACAGTGGTATATTGCAACATAGCATGGCAATTTCCAATTAGTACCCAATTTAATTATAATACTTGCTTCAGCCATGCTTCTACCATATGAATTCAATATATCAACAAAACCAAATCACACTTAATCATCCTAGAATCATCTTAGACTTGATAATGTATTTAAGCTCATTCACTCTAAAAAAAAAAAAAATTGCACATTTGCACTTTCATAATTTCAAAACCCTAATTAAATTTCATAAAGCACTCTCACCTATTCCCCTTTTTCTTTTCGTAACTACCTTCAGTAGCCATATTCCACGCCTTCTAACCCTCACAACAATATGATCTCCATCTCTCCATCCCCTTTCCCATGCACAATCACCTTCACCATTCTCTCTGTCACCCCTCAAAATCTTTTTTGCGACCTTGATATTTGATGATTGCTAACGTAGTTAATAGGATCCAAAATATTCGTATAGAATATAATGTTTGAATATAAAATTGAACTAGTTATACACACACACACACTTTGAATATTTTGCTATTTGAAAATAACATATAGTTAATCCAATTGTAATACAATAGTAATAACATACCGGATAGGATCTTGAAAGACTATAACAAATAAGAATCTTAAATATAATGTTCAAATACAAAATCAAATGTATAAAAATTTTAAAACATATTCCAAAAACCCTAAAATGAAAATCGGATAATCATGTGGCTAGACACCCTAATTACTAAGCCCAAAAGCTATTGAAAATCCTAGAGATAGTTCAACTTAGCTAAAGGTAGTTAAACCTTAGCTCAAGAGTATCCTTAAACCCTGAATTTATCTAAAACACTAAAAAGTAAAGATCATACACCAAGCCTTAAACTAAATATCTATTCTAAAGTGAAACTACAGTCAAACAAAACATAATTTTTAGCACACAGATTTCATCCACGTTTAGTCTACCAATTTCATCACAATTCCATCTAATTAATCTCACCTGAAAACCAACTAAATCTCATCCATTGAGAAATCTTAAATCGTTAAGAAAATATTACAACTTCACCAAAAAGAAGCTCCTACACGTGAGATGTAAGGAAAAATGAAGGAAGAGTTTGCAAACGTTTTAACTCATTATTACATCATAGCTCATCATAGGCCACCATAACCCAACGTTTTTGTTCAGCCACCAAGTATTAGCAACACTAGCACACCAAATTCATCCCGCTATTAGCTCACAACATTATCACACAATTATAGCCTACTTTTAAGCAAACCATATATGACTTCTTTTGCATACCATTTCACATTAGGACACCATTTTAAATTAGTAATCCATTTTACTTTAGTGTACCATTTTCTGTTTAATACACCATTCACTTTTAGTCCACGAAATTAACTAACCTTTTGTACATGATATTTAACTAACTTTTAGCACACAAAATCAAATTTAATCTTAACACAAATTAAACCTACTTTTAGCATACCATGTCAAACCTCTCGGCACACCATGTCACTTCTCTACAACCTTACACTATAATTTCTAAGTGCAAAAAGTGTCACATCTACTTAATTCAAGCCAAAATCTTTAAGACAAATTATTGGAACTTAGCCCACCGTTGAGGTCATTTTACACAATTAAAATTCCTATCTCCAATACTATCTTACAATCAATAAAGCAAGTATAGCTATAAAATTGTAGTATGATAATAAAGTGCAAGTATCATTCCCACAGGATTCTTTCAAGGACAAGTAATTGCTTTATCCATACTTCCTCACCTATGAATTCAAGTTATTTTAATAATTAACTAAAATTACTAATCCTAATCAATATTCTCAAAAAACCAATGAATATTTTAAGTCAAGATTGTAACTTTAAATTAAATTAATTCAATCATAAGACTGCCTAGACATTAAATCTCCGCTAGATCTTTCATGCAACTAATTAATTCTTCAATTTAATTTATCAATTTTCTTGAACCATAGAATTTCTAAATTAGATTAACATCTCTCTTAGTATTATTAACCCCTAACCTTTGATTTATCAATTGAAATCTCTTCCTATCCAATATCAATTTAGTAATCACATTAACGAGTAAAGAATCCACTATTAGATCTCACCAAATCCCTAGTTTCAATCTAACATAGAAGATTTATTCCATCTTGTCTCTACAATTACAATCAAATCTCTTCAACTACATAAGATCTATTTATAATAGTGATTTCTTAATCTACTACCATAAAATAAAACATGAATGAATACACCGGTAATATTAATTCAAATAACCAATAAAGTACTCAATATTGAATTCAAGAAAAACTAATTATCATTGAATACTAAATAAAACCTAGTTATAATTCAAACTTAAGGATCATCAATGCCTTGATAAAAGGGTCTACTCCTTTCTAGAAAACATGATCAAAAGGTTCACAAAGAATAAGAATAAAAAAATATGTGGAACTCCTCTTTGATTCATGTAGCTTTGCAATCTCTAGTAATCTGCTAAAGCCTTGACTTGTTTTAGGTTTTTTTTATCTCGCTAAAAATATCTCTAAAATCCTAAAAGTTACTTTGACCAACGGCGTTGTTTGTGACCACATCTTAAATTAATTTCTTGACTAGATCTTTTTTCTAACTACGATTTAAGAGCTAAGCACACCTAGGGGTATAGCATAAAAAGTAGATATAGGTCGTACTCTTGGGTAGGCAAACTTAGCGATTACTCTTATTCACCAAGTTCCTGTTATCTAGTCTATGAAAATCAGGGGAGTTCAATTAACTAATTCTAACCAAACTAAGATATAAAGATTCATAGCAATACGATTCACACAAATTAAGTTCAATCCAATTCACAAAGCACTTAGAGCATGTTTCACTATTAGGTTTAATCATGTAACTTAATAAAATCTTAATAAGTTTTGTATTGACTCTTGAACTACGAATTCTCAAAGGTATGTTGAAGCCTCTCAAGATCATCAACTCCTAACCTTAAGTTTATCAATTAAAATCTCTGCCTAATCAATAGCAACTTCGAATTGCATTAAAAACCAGAATTGAATAGATTAAATAATCACTTGCAAAATGATTTCACTACGTTATCTCTAGAGTAAAGCAATCCTGGTCAATAGCCTAGATCTATTCATTTAAATGATTTCCCAATCTATTTTAACGAAATCAAACATGAATCCATATTATGCACTATACAAATTCAAGATCTAATCAGCTCGAGCTATTGAATTCGAGAAATCAATATTAATTCAATTAAAGCACAATAGTGTTACATAATTTCAACTTAAGGATCCGCAAGATCTAAGCTAATTAACTACTCCTCCATGCATAAAGCAATACAATTCAAATATTCAGAGAAGCAAATGAAGATCATGATAACATAAAGCCTGTAAAAGTTGTGATCATTTATAATTAGAAGACAATAACATCCAATAAGCAATCTCGTTCAAGATTTAACTATGAATTCCAAAGCAAAGAACAAAATCTGCAAAAACCTTAACTAAAATTATGTATTCTAACTTTAACGAACCATCTATCTTTGTATCACTGTCAATCTATGTCTATTCTATCAAAAAAACTGTCTAGGGTTTCATGAAAAATGATTATTTATACAAAGAATGTTGACGTGGCAAAAGGCACAAATATAACAGAATTTATGCCAAATGTCCAAAAAACGTCCTAATAATGATGAATGCTTTGATAAACCACGCATGCATTCTTGATCGTATATTCAGCTGTGATTGTCTCTTCAATTGTGATCCTACTACAAGCGCGATTTTGTCCTCCACAATATTCTCAACTGTAAATAGAATTGAAATACCATGAAATTTAACCAACCTAAATTAGAAATGTGATAATTATATACTATAAGAAAGCGAGTAGTTTTGGACCTTATTTTAAATTTAACTTAGTAATTATATTTAGATAGTTTAGTTAATTGAATTTTGTAAACTATAGAATATAATTGTATTAGAAAATGGAATTAATGGAAAATAGAGATTTCAATATAACAAATACCCATTTAAACCTATCAAATTACTTCAATTTCCTATTTTCAACATACCAAGCTATTCAATTCCTTACAATTATCGACTTGAAACAATTTCTCAAGTTCAATTACCTAAATTCCTAATTCACTAAAATTGAACCTTAATATAAAAATTTAGTTTAGACATGGGTTAATAACTCACTAACTATACACCTACCACTATAGGTATCAAGTGTAGTATGACTCGATTAATTTTTAGGGTATAGATAGTAAACATAGTTTCAAAATGAATAACTAAGCTTAAAATATACGTGATAAAAATTGAAACTGATTAATATCTACCAAACTAGGGCTTGAATAAACTTATGAATACATAGAATATAATATCCTAAATTAACCTATTGACCTAGAAATCTTAATAGCGTAAGTGAAAACCCAAAAATAATTAGGTAATTTAATATAATTAGACTATAAATGGATTTAATTGAAAAATGGAGATTTTGATATTGCAAATACCCACTTCAACCTATAAACCTGCTTCAATTACCTATTTCAATAAATTCAAATCAATCAATTCTTTCCGATCATCAATTGAATTATATCCATCAAGCTTAATCACTAAACCCTCAACATATAATTTAGCCATTTTAGCCTAAATTCTAACTCCTTAAACCTTAAAAATTTAAAACTAAATATTTGCTTTCAAATACGAATTCCTAAGTCCCTAAAATCCTAAACTCAAGTGAGATATTAATTTTTCTTTAATTAGATTTCCTAGATTCAATTTCTAATATAATTAGCAAACTTTCTTTTCCTACTTCTTAAATCCATTTTTAATTCCTAAAAGCTCATAACTTAAAAGCCTAATTCATCATCTAAAAGTCCAAGTCCATTAGCCTAAATTCAAGCTCATATTCAAGAAGCCCATTAACATGAAATCAATCCCATGAAATCAAGCATATAATTAATACCCAAGCCCATTATCAAGCAAGTACATAATTACAAGATCAAGCTCAATTACTTAATATTCAAGCCCATAAATCAAAGCCCATAAGCTTAAGAAATCAAAGCCCAATCCATCATCTAAAAGTCCAAGCCCATTAACATGAATCTAAGCCCATATTCAAGAAGCCCATTGACTTGTGATCAAGCCCATGGATCAAAGCCCATAAGACCATGCATCTTAAGATACTCCATCGCACATGTTATAATTCCCTAATTTCTAGAGAATTCAACAAGTGAAATGACCAAAATGACCTTAGTCAATTCTAGAGAATTCTACCCATGAGAAAAGACCAAAATACCCCTTAACTATCTAAGTAAAATGACCAAAAAGCCCTTAACCCTCAAGGAAATTACAAGACATGGAATTGCTATAAATATGCCCTTTAGAAAACCCTAATTCTCTCTTTCTTTAGCAGCCCCCAAATCCCCAAAATTCTCTCAAGAAAACCTCTCTCAAGCCCCAAACATCCAACAAAAATTCTACAATAATTCCTCTTCAAATCAAACCTTTAATAGGTAAGGAAATTCATTCTATTTCCATCATCTAATTACTTAATTTCTTTCCTAAAATCTAATCTCTATTTCATTTGATTCTTAGGTGAAATTTGAAGGCAAAATCAATAATTAAATTGGAGATTAGCATTAGAAGCATCATCAAGAAAAGATTTTTAGGCAACTTTTCACAAATCAAGTAAGTAATTGTAGTTATTATGTTTGATTATGTTAATAACATTTAAATTCATGTAAATTACTAAAAATAAACATAGATTTAAATTTTGATTAACATATGTATATATATGTATAAAAACTGAAATATGTATATGTAAATATAAATATGTTAGAAATTAGAGTGTGAAATTTATTTATGTATACAAGTATGCCAAAATATATGTGAGTGTTATATGTTGAATTGGTATGTTTTATTATAATAAAATTATCAAATAAATAGACAAATATATTAAATATAAAGTTTGCTAAAGTGTATGCATGTATATTATTGTTGATATATGTTGGAATTTTGGATAAATTAGTGTTGATAATGATGATTTTAGCTATCATTTGTGACTTACTTTGTAAAACATAAACCTACATATATACTAGATAAAACAACATAGAATAAACATGTTTTAGATGATTTAAATATGTTGAATAGTCAATTTATATGCATATATAAGTAATATGGATAGTTTGAGTTATCAAATTTAAATAAAATATTAAATGAATTTATTTTTTGATGAAATTTGTAAAAGTGATATCTTAACATGTTTATATATAAAGTGGAAATTTTTTGATTTTTTAAATACATTTAATATTTTTAAAAATTAAATTAAATAATTGAAAAATAGGACAAAATAATGTTTTGGCTAGTAGAGGTAGCATGAATGTATAAAGCCAAACTGATCAATTTTTCCTCTCCTTTTTAGGCAAAGTATAATGGTTTGAAAGCTTAAGAAGTCTACTTTAATGTGGTGTAAAGAACCGGCCAAGAACTGATTGGCTTGATGGTCAAATTTTAGTGAATAATTGGTCGTTGTTGTGAATCCCTTTTTCTAAATAGTTTTATGTTAATTAAATTTAAAACCCTAATTAACTAATTATTTTAGGTTGATTGAACTTATGAATACGTTAATTATGGTTAGGTAGTTTACATCAAAATTTGAGCTTAAGGACCTGTGTTCAAGATAGTGAACCGATTTATTGAAGTTAGGGTGTGCACTAGTTTTCATAGAAATAAGATATTAGAATTTAAGGTAAATTAATTCTAATCAAGTAAACATAAAATAAATATAAATAATGTGTTTTCATATTGAAACATGAATTTTAAGATGAATAATTAATTATTATGATTTTAGGAATTTGTTTTATAAAATAGTTATAAATATGCATTATAAGATATAAAACATAATAGGAAACCAGTTTAGATTCCTTAGCTCATTTAGAGATAAAAATGGATTATGAATGATGCACATAGAATAATTATAACTTAAATGAGTTGTTTCACTTAATTAAAGTTTATTAAATTGATTATCGGATATGATATTAAAAATACCATTTTAAGGACCTAATTAAGATAAAATGGGTTAGTGGACTAAGTTGAATATAAAATGAACTTGATTGATTAATTATATCCAACTTAACTGAATTAAGTTAATATTTATTAACTAATATTGGTTTAGTAAATTCTTCAAAGACATTTATATTAGCAATTAATGAACTAGTAAACTCTTATAAGACCATATTAACTTGTAATTAGCTTAGATATAATATAATTGTAGTATCATAGACCATGAATAATAAGAGGAGTATGTTGTTTTAAATGTATATTTACTAGAAAAATGAGTATTTAATATGAGATTGATATAAGTTGATAATTGCTTTAAATGCTTACATGAATTAATATCTTGAGCAAATATTTGTTAGGAGTTTGCTTCTGCTTTATCTTCTGTCTATCTTCTGATTGTTCAGAGTACAAATTTTGTATTAGGTACGCAGTAACTTGTGTGTTGCATGCTAGGTAAGCATTTTAAATGAACTAATACTTAAAGATGGCTTTAATAATTGCTTGTTACTTGTGTATGGCCGTTTTTTAGACTCAGTCCGAGGGGCAACAACCTTGCTAGGCGATGCCAACATAGTAGTTAAGCGCTTAGGCCACCATGGGCGTCTTGACAGGTAGCTAATAGGGAAACGGTAGCAAGATAACATCTACCTAGATCGAAGAGAAGTAGTATAGTATGGTTCACGTTTATGGGACCAGTTGAGCTATAGTATATTATGGACTATGAAAGGTAGAGATGTGTAACAACTGTGACCCCTAATGAGGCTACTACTTGTAGAGGTAAGAGATATAGGTATTCAGGCTACCTATATCAATCACTTGAGCAGTTTCTGCTGCTTATGACTCCTAGTTCCCAGCATGTTGCTAGAGTGTGAGTGTTCTACTGTTGTTTGCCATACTTTAATTTAAAGATATAAATTGTTAGTTGTTATATTGCATATAGAATAGGCATGTGTGCCCGTCTGGTGTGTGCTTGTGTTACTGTAATACTGAGCTTCAACTCATTCCTTTCTTTTTCAGGTGCTAAGACTTATGATTGCATGGGGTATGGCATGAATTCGAGGAGTTCCTCAATGAGTTAAGTGACTAGGATCAATGGATTTATTTTGTCATATCTAAGATTTGATCACAAACTTATATTTTGATGAGGGCATATCTATGAGTCCATGGTTGTATTTTGAGATACTAGACACTATGTATTTTGAGATACCTGATGGTATGATATTTATTTATAAATGACGGTCCACTTCTGGAAGTAGCCTATTTGAAATTTATTTTAAGAAATTTTATTTTCCACTACAAATTGCAGTTTTTTTTAGAAATTAATTCAACAATTTCATAATCTAAAAATTTTTTAGCAAAGATCACAATAAACTATAGATTAGGTTAGCCTTAACGTATAATGATTATACATTATACGTGGCGGCTGGGTACGCCTTAACCAAAATTGGGTGTAACAAGAATCTTCTATAAAGCATGCCCACGTCTTAAGCGGTGTTACATCCCGGAACGTATCCCATAAAATCAAGTAACGCCCCTTCGCACGATCACATCTTTAACCGTGGTATAACTTGTGTCTTCATCTTCACCGACCGTGCCCGTGTTTACAATCTTATCTCATTGTTTTGTGTGTTTTTGTTGATCTTTTGCCATTCTTTGTCATTTCAAGTTTTGTACACCTAAGTTCAACAAATAAAAGCAGTAATGAATAACCTAAATTAAATTTAAATTAATTTGTATATATGTTTTTTTTGTTGATTTCATGGTTTAAACTTGTGATAAATTAAGTTATAAGAATTTTAGTTGATGACATGACAAATTATTAGTAGAGGAATGTGTTAAAATGTAATCGTATACATGTTGGTGTAATAACGTAGTAATATATATATGTTGAATTGAATTGTATTATAACATGATGTGCTATTTCCCAAAGTTAGAAAATCCTTTTTTGCTGCAAAAATTTTGTTAAAAGTCCAATTCCATCTTTAACAAATCAACCCAAGCCCAAACCCATGATTTTAAAGCATCTTCTTTCTTCTTCTAATGCCAAAAGTCAAAAGGCAAAAAATTATCCAATTGTAAAGGAAAATTTATAAAAATTTCAAATCCAAGAAAAAAACCCAAGGATTGACTCTCTCCATCACCTTCCTAAACACAAATAAGCTCAAATTTCACATCTCAAAATCTCTTATAAACCTTAACACACAAGATCCTGAGTAAAGAATCAAGTTAAGAGATAGTAGGAGCAAGAATTAAGCCAAAAAAGTAGGAAAGAGAAGCTGGTTGATACTAGTAGTTAAACAAGTAAGTAAAGTTGATTTCTTTCATATTTGTTTTAAATATAAGTTCTATTTAATGTTGATGGTGAGTAGAAGTAGAATTTTAATGTTTTGGATAAATTGATGATATGCTAACATGTATATCAGAATAGATATGTAAATATATATGAGTACTTTAGGTGTTTGAGAAATGATTTATGAAACTTATGGTAATATGGTGTTTTTATTGATGTTGCTAATGGTAGATAAGTAGAGCTTTAGTGATTAAGTTGCTAATAGAGCTTTGAAAATGCAAGTGTAATAGACTCGTATGCTTAAGTTAAGATATTGCTATGTATATGCATTTGCAATCGATATATGTGTGCAAATGAAGTTGATGATGTTTGATATTATGTTTATAGGTAGGTCTTAATATGTTTATGCTAAAAATAAGATCTTAGTAACAACTTAAGTGATGTAAGACTTCAAATTTTTTTAATTAAGTATCATAGGGTCAATATCTTATTAATCATGAGCATGTTCGAGGCCGTTATCTCTTCGGATCCAAATTTCCCTATCTATCATAGTCGTGACCTGGCTCATGATCTCCTCTATGTGTTTTTAAAACTTGATACAGCCAAGATCACAATCATTACATGGGCATGATCCACTCCGTTTATTCTTTTACAAACGCTACAGCCTAAATCACGGTCATGATACCAGGTGTGATCTTCTTTGAAGCTTTTTGTGAAAAATTTATGAGGCTATGTTATGAGCGTAATCTTAACATAGCCAATATCACGATCATGATAGGGAGCAGGATCTCCTATCACGGGTGTGATAAGTCCAGTGATGTATATCACGGTCGTGATACGAGATCATATCCCCTATCATGACCAGTTATGTATATCACGATCGTGATGCCTAGTTAGGGGTTTGCAAAATAATCGAATATTTAGGATAACTGAACCGAAACCGGGAAACCAATCCAAAAAAATGGTTAACCGATCCATCAGTTTCAGTTTAAGATTAGTATTTTTAATTTTTTCAGTTTCGCTTTCGGTTTTTTAGATTCTAGAAACCAATGGATTCGGTTAACCGATCCGTAATTATAAATATATATAATGTATAATAGACCCATATAATTATTTTTTTAGTGTTATCAATATGAATTATGTTAAAATGAATGATTCAGATAAGAAGAAACAAATGCATATATGTTTGAAAATTGGAATAGTGGTGTTTGAATGAGATTTTGTATTGAGCTCAATTGATCAAGGTTGATAAGAACATATGAGTAAAAGCTATTATGATGATTATCTTGATGGTATCGATATATATTGATAACTATTTTACTGTCTTACATTCTTAATTTATAGTTTTTAATATAATTATACAAAAAAATACTCTAATTTTTTTACGTACATATTGAAAAATATGGTGAACTACAAAATTTGCACAACCATTATGTTAAACGGTTAAAAACCGAAAACAAAAAAAAAAAACGATTAACAGTTAAGGCGATTAACCATTCATAATGGATCAGTTTAGAATCAAGATATTGAAAATCCAATTATTACGGTTATGATCAAAAAATAGGGCCACGGACCGGTTAACCAAACCGTGAACATCCCTAATGCCAGTGATGATGATCACGGCCCTTGTCACAGGCGTGATAGATTCCCTGGTGCTATTCAGATAAAAATAAAAATAAATGAATGAATAATGGAATATGCAATCTAGATACATGTATAAACATGAAGTCACACGATGATTTGAATTTTATTTAAGTTTGATGAAGGTTTAATGACTTAGTGTTCAATTGTGGATTAACATTGTTTTATATGAAATGATTTCTCTTGATAGATTCCTATAATCAATTGTGTTTAAACACTAATCTTTTGTCCGATAAATCCATTTATCATGGTATGCAGTAACTTTTTTGTTGGATGATAGGATAGACATTCGTAAATTAACTATAATCAAAGATTGGCCTAATAATGATTGAATTGGTTGTGTTTGTATCATTTAATCCATGTGAGGTTGAAGCCTAGCATGGTAGTTTAGGCTCGATAGTAGAAATGGTATCGGTGTAACATTTGATTATTCTTAAGCGGAAATAATATAATTTAGTTCACGTTATAGGCACAGCTGAACTAGATGATATTATAGATTAAGTTAAGTAAAGATGAGTGATTTCTATGAATACTAAATGAAATTATTTTCTTTATAAACTTATGTAAAAGATATAAGTATTCGGGATGCTTAAATTAATTCCTAAGCAGCTGCTATTACTCAAGACCCCCAGGTTCCCTAAGGATTGTAATCAAAGTTTGAATACTCCAATGTCAATTTGTTTTACTTAAATAAAGATAAATAATTTATTTCTTTTTTCATTGCATTAGTCTAGGAATGTACGCTTGTCACTCCCCGATGGGTACCCTAAACGTGGCAATCCGTCGTACACAATATTAAAGCCTAGGAATGACCACCTTAGTCACGCGAAGGCTTCTATACTATGTACAAGGCGTCTAACACATGGAGGAGACACACCGGAGTGATACATTTTATGTTGATACAACTTGAGTAACAATGTAAAGGAAAATTCAATTCATTATACTTCAAATACAAATCATTATACTTCAATTACAATTCATCAAAAGATTTCACTACATAAAACTATTGCAAAGCAATTCACAAAACCTAGCTAATATCTTCAAGCATTCTTATTTCCTGCTGGAATCCCGAAGTCATATTCGGCTCAAATTATCTCGGTCCCACTTAGCATTCTTGAGATAACTTGTTCATTCAAACATCTATTGGGGTATAAGCTACACTAGCTTAGTGAGAATTCCCTTAATTTCGTATCATAAAAAGCAAGTTATAAATCATCCATATGCTATGCATGAACAAACACATGAGCAAACAATTATGTATGGGTATCCGGAACCCACACACAGAAAGGATTTACGCCCTCCATATCTTGGGTTAGGGATGGTGTTGAAAGTCTACACAACCACTTCTAGTCCCCGAGCCCCCCGGCTCATAGCACTCGACTCGGCTAGGCTCACACATGGAATGCATCCCCGGTGCACCTTAGTTCCCTATGAATGAGCTTTGATACCGGATCTCATTATCCAAACGAGTCCTCAAACCATACCAATCGACCTGCATAGGAGTAGCATGCTACCAAATGCAATATGTCTGATGCGATGCATGATCAATTTAATTTTTTCTTAGGTCAAAATATTCATACATTCTTTAGAGTGACCAACCAATATCATACACATAACAGAAATAATATAAACAGTATAGTTATCTAATCGAATCATGGTTTCGATATGCTTTAGTATTCTTTGGCATACATTCATCATAGTCTCATCATCTATCCCATCCCCATCATATCAATTTTTATCTTATTCCTATGATTCTAATGCAACTAGCTACAAGTACAAACAAGGTAACAAAATAAGAAGAAAACTCACTCGGCCATTGGATCACCGGTCTCTTAGTAAAAGTAATCCGATGGTAAGGAATCGTCGATTTTGGGGTCACCTAAAAAAGAAGAAATACCCTAATAAGTATTTCAACTCAAACTAATCCAAACTATCTTATACAAACTATCAAATTCGTAATTCTCGTCCTATGCGGGAATTCCAACTTAAAACGGCCATAACTTGGTCGTTTTAACTCGGAATTTAGCAAATTATATATCGATTTCTATCTATTTCGAAAGATCTATCTAATTCTAATATCATATTTAAGTTTTGAAAACTTTGAAGCTTCGAAAAGTTTGGATCAGATCATAACAGTAGCGAAAACCGATTTAGAAAATTAATTTTGTGAAAGTTCATAAAGTTTCTACTATCCAAAGCAAGTATACATGCAATATGAACAAGTTATATACATGTTCTTGATGATATTGAATAAAAGAAATTTTTAGAAAACTTTTTTTTTGTAAGACTTTATGAAAAATCATTTTAGAAAAACTAGTCTTGTATTCTTGACAATCCCCACTTGTTTTTAGAAAAATTCCTCGATAAAATTTGTTTATTCTTGTCAAAATTAAGCCTTCATTATGTATATTCCCTAAGGCATTTGTTTTTCAATAAAAATTTCCATTTTATACTTTGTAAACATGTTTTTAAAATTGGTTCATCTCAAAATCTGAATTTTGTAAAAATTGCTTTTGTGATGATTCCTTTAAGTAAAAATCACTTGATACTTAGAAAATTAAGGCTCAACCATACTTAGCCACTAAGGACTTCATTTCTTTAATAAAACTTCTATTTTGAGTTTGGATAGTAAGTGTTTTCATGCAATTACTCCATTATTACGAATTTCTTAAAAAAGACAAGCTACTCAAATTTTTCTACTTTATTTCTACAAATGCATCATGTATATATGTAATACCTACAAGCTATTGTTATGAAGGTTATGAGATGATCTATCTATATGTATATATATAGTACCAAGAATTCTTTTTGAAAACTTTTACTTTGCAAAACTTTGAATTTTACTAGACTTAAGAAAAATAGTTTTTCTTGTAAAATCATACTTGATTTTATCCAAACTCAACCTTGATGACCTATATAACCATCACCTTCATTATTTCAATAAAAACCTCCATTTTGGGGTTAGAAAATAGATGTTTATATAGGTGGTTTGCCTAAGTACGAATTTTACAAAATTTTAAAAAATGAAAACATTGTTTAACTTATTCTTGGGAACCATTTGTTGTTCTAAGGTTATATTTTGATAAACCTCTCTTATCCTTGTCAAAACTTGGTCTTTGTTATATATATTCCCTAGGACTTCCATTTTCCTATAAAAATTATCATTTTGGAATTTGGAAATAGGTGTTAAAATGGTGGCTATTTTCAAATCCGAATTTTGAAAAATTCATTTGAGTTTGTTTTCTTTGTAAAACTCATTTAGTCTTTCAAAAACCATTTCCTAATCAAACCTAACCCTTAAGGCTCCATTTCTTTAATAAAAACCTTGTTTTGAAGTTGAAAAATGGTTTGCAAAATTGGTCTTGGTTGAGATCCGAATTTACAAAATTTATTTTTGGACATATCTTTTGATAAAATCTATCTAAACTTATAAAAATTCATCCCTTACATAACATATCTTAAGAGCCTTTCATATCTTAAATAAAAACTTCATTTTTGAGTTGGAAAACATGTTTTTAAGTTATGCCTTGGTCTAAATCCAAAAATAGGATTTTTGTTTTGAAAAATAATCTTTGAAAATCATCTTTGAACCATATAAAATGAAGTCTTGATGATATGTATACACTAAGCCTTCATTATCTCAAGTAAAAATTCTATTTTGAGACTTGAAAAGTGGTTTTTAAATATACGTTTTGCTAAGATACGAATTTCACTATTTTTATTCAAGTTCAAAACCAAGATCTACACTTAATATGAACATGAATTTAAAAGAAATGCATGGTATAAACTATAAACCCATAGATCTAAACTTTACTCCTCAAAATAATTCATTTATTATATCTATTCCTTAAGCCTTCATTTTATATGAAAAATACACATTTTGAAGTTGAAAATAGCTTTTCTAAATATGGTACCATTTTTATCCGAATTTTCAAAAATGATTTTTGTTGAAACTACAATAGATCTTGAGATTTTTAAAACTTTTCTACTATCATCAAGCTATTAGAAGTTATTTAACAAAATAAATCAAAAGTCTAACGCATTTATGAACCTAAAACAACTAGATCTGGTTTACTATACTAGTTATAAATGCATGAACACTAAGATAGTTATGTGAATGGTGAATATATGCATAAATCATTAGCAATAACAAAATAATAACTCAAATAACAAGATTTAAAACATAAACAAAATCAAAGCTACAAAAAAAGTTAGATCTATAAAATATAACTACTTTTAGCAAGAAAATAATAATAATAATACAAGAGAGTACTCATGGATAAGAGGAGTGTTTCATTTTGGCATCATCATCCTTAGCTTTTAAGCTTATGGAAAGTCATTTGATGCATGAAACTCTCACTATGCTTTACCTATATCACCTATGGAAGCTTTGGACAAGAGTTTTATCCAAGAATCTTGAAGAAATATGTGTGGGAGCTCAAAGAAGAAATAGGGGCAGCAAGTGTTCTTGCAAGAGCAAGAACAAAAGAAGAAAGAAAGAGAGGAAAATAGAGAGTAAATGGTGTAGGGTTTCAAATAAATGAAAGGGTGTAAATGAGAAGCATTGAATAGAGAGAGAGGAGTGTATTAATTGAGAAAATGAAAAAAAAAAAAAAGAATGGGAGCAAATGGGGGGTTGCACATGAAAGTAGAGAGGAAAGAGGGAGGGAATTTGGTTGGTTTTCAACTTGAAATTGTAATGTGTAGTTAATGTGTAAGTGTAGCTTCTTAAAAAAGGGTTGAAATAACTTTACTTTAATAAATTTTGGAGTTTTTCAAGGGACAAGGCAGCCAAAAAGGAGTCAAAAATCTGCCAAGAAGTGATATAATGAAGTGTAAAAAGATTGAAGTGAAAAAGAAGTGATATGTGAAAGGTGTACTTAAATGTATGAGTTGTAAGAGTACTTTCTTAATAAAATAAAATAAAAATATAGAAAATGTATTCCAAATATTTGTAGTAGATTTTTCATAATTAAAATAACATAATTAATTAATTTATTTTAGTGAATTATCAAATAAGTTACCGGTATGATCAAAAAACGCGAATATGAGCTATAATTGATATTTTTATAACCCGAAAAATTCTAAAAAATTATTTTATGAAAATAAAAATATTTTTAAAATATTTTATAATTATTAAATTAATTTATTTTATTTTTTTGAATCGGGTCTTAAACAGAATCTAATCCCGTATAAGCACGAAACGAACTAAATTTGGAAAAAACGAAATTTTCTAGGATATATAAAATATTTATATAAAAATATAATGGTTTATAAGAATAATAAAATCATGTAATGAATAGTAGTGAATAGTGCAAAAGACTAGTTAATTACCGGGAGTAATGAAATACGAATATAATTATAAAATCAGATATTTTTAGTTATCAAAAAATTATCAAACTTATATTTTTGAAATCCTTATGAAAATATGAGTCTAACTGTATTAATGGTATATTTTTTATATCTCGAACCCCAAGACATGCTTTTCAAAGTCTGTATTCGAAAGGGTTCGAAGTAGGTCAAAAATTTACCAATCTGATATTTTTAAGCGAACTTATATTGCTACGAACTATTCTACACACTTAAACTATACCTCGGCCTCTAGGATTAAGGGCGCGAGATTGCCGGACTTAAACTATGTTGATTCTCTAAATATCTAAAGTTTTGATGATAACAAAATACTCAATGAACTAACTACTCTATTAGTGTGCAGAATTATATTCAGAATTTTATACAGAATATTGGTAAAGTTGTTGAACAAATATATAAGGTTGAATGATATTAAGTCTTTGATATAAACAAGTTTTTAGATAAGTTAGATAAGAGTTGTTATACAATATCAAGATTTCGGATGATGTTTAAAAAAGAAAAAGGTACACAGAATGTTTTTCAGAAGAATACTTAAAGTATAAAACAATTCTAGAAACACAGAACCTTTCACAAAACCTTTGGGAGAAACTCAAAGCAACTATTCTGAATTGAAGTTAGTTTCCAGAAACACAGAAGTTTTTACGAAACTTTCTCAAGAAACTTCAGCAGTAATTCTGAGTTAAAGATGGTTACTGTTCATCTTCTCAAACAAGATCTACGTTTATTTATGAAAAAGATCAATAGTTTAGAAGACCTAGCTCCGAGATAATAAGTATATTTGAACAGTATACTTATTAGTTCCACTAAAGTTGGATTATCCTAGGGGATTAAATAAATTGTCGGTTGATTATTTATTTCAAAGAAGTTTTCTGGAAATAAAGAACAGAAGCTACAGTTGATTAACGATGGAACGATTTGAAGTTAGAACATTAGGTTTTCTGTTTTCTCAAGATAAAAACAAATTCGAGTTGGATATTTTTAGAAAATCAAAATAAGAACAATGTTATCTTTAAAAAGATAACACACGAAGATCACGTTGAAGACCGTGATATCAGCAATCAGCAACAGTTCTCCAGATTTATCTTCAAGATCAACTTTATCAGAAGCTTTCAAACAAAAAACAAGTGGATAATCTCAAATCACGAAATTCAAGCTGATCTTATCTTACTTCAGCATATCAAGAATTCAAATTCAAATCTGGAACCGAAGAAAACAAGAAGAACGAGATTATCTCTCGAAGAATATCAGCAGCGTTTGATAAATCAAATTAAGGATAAGAAGGTACAAATTTTCATCCGAGATTTTTGGGATATTTATCTTATCTCGAGCGCAACAATTTCAGAAAGTTAGAAGGATATGAGACGCGAACAGAGTTAAAAAGAAGAACAAGACACAAACTTGTGACAAAAAAGAAAAACAAAAAAAAAAAACGAGAGCAAGTTGATTCAATCGTTGACTGAAAAATTCTTTAGAGTTGAAAAAGCAAATATTCTGTTCTCTTTCCACGCGCATAATTGTAGCAAAATTTTATTGTAATCTTTACATTTGTCTTTTAGATAATTGAAGCAACTTGTTGTTGTCTTCAAGTGAGATAGTTCAATTACTAGTTTAGACTCTATAGATCGATTGACGCTAGAGGATAGCTGTGAGAATCGAGCAGAGAGAATTGTACAAGCTTGTAATTGATTTTATTGGATATAATGGAACAAAACCCGTAGGATAACGGGGTCCCCAGCTCAGAGTTGGAAGAGTGGACTAACACACAAGGTGGAACCACTATAAATATTTGCCTGATCTTCTTATCCCTTCTGTATTTATATTTCCATAGTTTATGTTATTACTGTTTAATTGTTCATATTGTTTTCTTAACTTAAAATCAAAGGAGATTGTTTTTAAAAGGCAAAAATTTTAATTTTCTGAAATAATCAATTCAACCCCCCTTCTTGATTATTTTCAAGACCAACAAACTACTATATTCCACTTAGAGTTTCCGGATGATTCTCTGGTTTAGATCTTTGCAATTTAGAAACTGATATTTTATGTTTATACAACATATTTAATTTGAGAAATTTATTTTAAATTTTATTTTGCAAGTACTTAATATCTCTTAACATTTTCGGAATTATTGAATTCGGTTTTATTTCGAAGGTTAATCATTATTTACCCTATTTTATAAATCGGAGTTACATATAAAATTTTTCGAACGTAGTGGTTTTGGAATTGAAGTATATTGAGTTCTTATTTTATTTTTAAGGACTTTTTATTTATTTATTTATTTATTTTTTAAAAATTAAGAAATTTCTGGATTCGCTCATGATTTAGGGCTAGTCAAAGTACAGTTTTAATTTAGAGTCATTTTTAAGGTTTATTTTCGAAGTTCATTTTGGAATTATTTACTAGAATTTTCTGAGGCTTACAACGCCACTTTGTTTTCCTGTGTTGTTGTACTAAGCCCCTAACTCACTTTTTCTTCTATAGGTGTCAATGAAGACAAATTCGATGATTCTTTAGGATATGGTACTAATTTTGAAGATCCTGGACCAACCTATGCAATTTTCTTAGAAATAGACTCATACAAGACTTTGTGTTTTAAATATAATAGCATAGACTAAGGCTTACTCATAAGTCTATGTTTTGTAATACAAAGTACCTAAGTTTTTTATTATATAAGTCAAAAGTATGGTTTTGTAACTCTTGTGGTACCAAACTGATGGTACTATTATATTAGTATGTTCTGGATGGTAGTTTGTAAAGTTTTATATCTTAACAAGTTAATCAGACAATCAACATAAACATATCCTTTATAGATGACCTTACGTGTAATACATAAATATTATACATGGCTAGGAGACTTGACATGTCTAATAATAGAGATTAGGCAGGTCGGGTCCTTACAATTAAATACCATATTTATAGGATTATTGATAAAATAAATACGAATTGAGATCAATAATCATTAAATGAATAGAATAATTCAATCCTATCAACCATTTAAACTCATCTATATAATATATATATAATAGGGTAAAGATACACTTAACATGATGCAAACATGGACATGTTTGAGCTTATGGGTTTTTTTTTTTTTTTTGTTGGTCGAAAGAGCTTATGGGTCTATTTGGATGGTTTGTTTTTCATCTGTATCTTATTTGTATCTAAGATGCATATGTGTCTTACCTGCATCTTATTTGTATTTGATGTAAGGTCTATTTATGAGCAAAAATGTTCGTTTTTATCTGTATATATTTTTAATAAATAGTCTGATTGAAATAGATGTGAAATTCATGTTAAACCAATGCCAAACCAACGAACTAAATGCACCCTATATTTACTCAAATATGTTTAAAAGACATTCATAAATACGCTAAACATTCCCCCAACATCAATTGTGTCCGTGATTGTGTTTCCTATCTTCTTGAAGTTCCAATCAATAATTGGTCAAACATCAAGTATGTTTTACTAGTGTTAACCTTCTATGTCAAACACAAATAAAACATCATGTTGTGTTTCAATTTATGTTTCCTTTTTGTTACAAACATGAATAAAACATAACGCCATATTCCATCTTGTACTCAAAACTCAATAATTCTTCATCAAAACTCAAGTAAACATGACCCTAACATCACTTATGTTTGCCTATGTTAACTTCTTCTTCTTCAATCTTCTCCCAAAACCTTCCATATTCTTCTAATTCCTTTTTTTTTTCTCAAATAACATATAGGAAAATTAAAATAGACTTTTAATAAACAAGCACAAATTTCTCTATAATAATCATAAAAAGATAAATCATTAAAGCCCAAAATTTCCTATCTAAATAAGGTTTAGCATAGGTGGAGCATGGGTAAGGTTTAACTTGTGTCCATCATTCTATTTTGAACACGAGTAGAATACAAGTCATGTTTGTGCTCGTGTTTGCACCTTACACTTTCCTTTTTCTCAAGCACAAGGAAGAAATGATTATGCTATCTCCTTATGCTTCCATTGGTAATGCATATTCCCCACAGTTACATGTTGTTCGCATGGTAACGTACTCTAGTCCTTGTGAATGTCCACCTTCTTCTTCAAATGAAATCCAACCCTACAAATCACTCACAACATAAGAAAAGAAAAATCTCAAGCAAAAATAGGCTAGTAGAATGTTAGGTATAGGATGCCTCCCAAGTAGCACTATTGCTTAACATTGTTAGTTGAACATGGTGCAATCTGTTATGATCAAGGAGGGTTAAATTGGGGTTTATTTGGACAAACCATTGTGTCCACTGTGTTACCTTCCTTAATTTTTTCTACCTCTTGATTTGTTGTTTAGTTTGCATATTTGAATTAATCGTCCGTTGAAGTGCTACTTTTAAACCCACAAAGTGTGCAACATCGTCTTCCTCTTCTTTTAATAGAGAGAAGAATTCTAAAGGCATCTTTACACTCAATTCCAACACTTGACATATATTGGGCAGGTTAACAGCATCAATCGAGTATGTATTATTAGTGAAATGCAGTGCTTATTCAACTACACAGGGCCTATTAAGACTTGCTCTGCATCGGATTAACTTTCCTTCATTAAATATAATCCCTTTACAGTAGCTAGGAATGCCCTAAGATGAGAGGTACATTTAAGTCTTTATTGATGTCTAAGATAACAAAATCAATAGGAAGAATAAAGTTCTTCACCTTGACTAATACATCCTCAACAACACCTTTGGGGAACTTTCCTTATTTGTCTACCGATTGTAAACACATTCCGTTAGCATCAATTCCTTTAATCTCAATTTCTTGAACATCATGTATGACATAAGATTAATTACGGCCCTTAATTTGCTAAGATTATATCAACTAGTAGTTCACCTATTAGATAAGGAATGGTAAGGCTACCTAGGTCCTTGAGCTTTTTAGGCAGCTTAGGTTATAAGATTGCTGAACACTCCTGTAACTATAGAAACCTCTCCTAATTTCTTCTTGTTCGATAATAAGTCTCAAGTATTTGTGTACCTGGTCATCTAAGAGAGTGCATCAACAAATGATAGTTTATACGCAATTGATTAAATAAGTCTAGAAACTTACCATAGTGCTCATCTATGTGATCTTTCTCCAAGCGAGCTAGGTAAGGAATTGGTGGGATGAATTCCTTTACCTTGATGCCAATCTAACTTCTTCTCCTCAACATATCCATGATAATTCCCCATTTTAGCAACGACTTCATCCGTGTTCTTCCTAAGGTCAAACTACAGCCATTTACCACTCCTTAATGTCACCACGCTCACCTACTTTAGAATTTGGCTCTATATTGCCAGGTAATGACCCTCAATTCCACTTGTGTTGTGTGTCATCATACTCCTACATAAGAAGCATTGGATATGGAATAAGGACATGTATTCCTTCACCTTAAGGGGTTGATCTTTCTCTTTGGACATGGCTTTCTTTTCATGTTCAATTACTTTCCAACAACTTGTTCCCCTTCCTCTTTCTTTGTACTAACATAGCTTACAACTCTACTTTACTCCAAAGGATCACTATCTTCACATGATCTTTAGGGTTTGCCTCAATATGTCCAAACAATGATCATTGTGGTCATTTTGAGATAATCTTAGCAATATGACCTATCTAATTCTCCAAATTATGAATGGACATCTCATGACTCCTCAAAGTAGCATTATTTGACCGTATGAACTATTGAACCATCTCTTTGAGGCTAGGTTTCTTCTCTAGAGGTAGGGGTTGTTGGAATATAAGGGGAGGAAGATTATTTCTTTATAAGTTCTAATCAACCTAAGAAAAGTTAGGGTGATTTCTCTAGCCTAGATTACAAGTATTATTACTAGGGTTGTTCAAAGGACCAATGAGGTTACCCAAATAATCAGCTACTTTATCATATTAGGCTTTGCATTGCCACCATAATCTGGTCCTACATAGGTTGCCTACTACTGCATGTTCAAGCTTATAATCTCTTTAGTATTCCTTAGTCTTAGAATCCAGTGTGGTAACTACATCCACATCACTAAAGAGATAATGTACAAACAATATAATTAAATATTTAATTAGGTGTACAAATTAGCAATTTAAAACTTCAGGTGTGTAATTGTAAAAAGGCATAAAGTTGAGGTATAAATGACAATGTTGTTCCAATTTTTAATATATAGAATAAGCTTATTAATGTACATTAGCTATGGATTTAATTATGTGAACTTGATTTTGACTATTTTCAATGTAATAGTAAATCATTGATCAAACTATTAAAGTACAATTTTTATTGTTTATCATTTCACTTTTAGTATTATTAATATATCAGATAATGAGTATTGTTTATCATTTTATTCTTGCACTATTGAGCGTATGATATTATATTTATATTTGCTTTGAGAATGAAAGAAGGAAGGATTTACGAAAAAAGGGAAAAAAATAGTAAATATCATGGAATGATAGTGGAGATATAAGAATGGCTATAAATCCTTGTAAAACCATAATGGTGAAATTATTTCTTGTTAGGATCCTAATTGAAATTAATTACTTAAGTAAGGTCAAGATAAAATTAATTACCAAAATACAACATCAAACTTGCGTTTATTAAACAAGATATAGAAATATTTATACATAGTCTGTAAACTCCCTAATTATACATAACTTGACTTCAATATTTGGCAAGAATATGATATAAAATCTTGAAAATTTTGAGAAATTTCGCAAAGGAAACTCCATTCCTATTTTCCTAAAATGTCATGATCTATACAAATGAATGGGGATGTGAAACTTTGATTTCTTTTCTTCTCAAACCAACTTGATTATAGTATTTAAAAAAAATGATTAAGCAAAATGACAATTCATGCTCAAAATTTCATTACAAAGTCTTAACCTAAGCAAGAGCCATGAATATTTTCAAATTTTAAATTCTTTTTATAAAACACATGTATTGTTTTGAAAATAATGAATCAAAATGGAACTTGGCTATAAACCGCCCCTTGTGCCATAGATATTGAGCATGAACAAACTGTAAAACTTCCTTTTTCAATTTTGATTTACTAGTTTTACAAAGCATAAAGTGATCACACCAAAAAGGTTTTGAATTTTCTATCAAAATAGAAAGGCGTTCAAGAATTATTATAAAAATCTCTTCGAGAAAATTTTTATTAGCAACATCATTAAGATCATGAGCATGTAAAGAACTATTGTTCATGTTTCAATTTTAATTAAGCATAGGCCTGATGAATATACACCTTAAGAGTAGGGATGCAACCAAAGGAGGTTATCATAGAATACCCGGCCTAGTCGAACCGTTAAAAATCCTATAGGATCACGGGACGGGTTTGGGAAATTACATGCCGACTTATAAGGTTTCGAGTCCGATTTGGGTCAATAAAAAAAACCCAATGGATAACCCGAACCCGTCATATTACAAACAATTTAAAAAATTGAGTTTGAAATTTAAAAAACAAAACCCTACTAATTTTTGTCTTTAAGAATGGTTGTTAATAGTTTCAAGTTTATTTTGTCCATTTTTTTCTAATTTTTAATTTTATCTCTTAAAAAATTATTTTTACAATATTATTAATTTTTTTTGTTTTAACAAATAAAATAGCTAGTTCTATGAGCCTGTGAATTGGCAAGTGTGTTGTAACTAGCCTAGCTCGGTTTAGAACATACTGAAGTCTAGCTGCCGGCCTACCATCCAATATTTTGTTGGAAGATACAATTGAATTTAAATAAGATTGAAAAGGGAAAAAAATAAAGCGGTGCATGGGGGGCGGATCAGGGTCAAAACCCTGTAGAGGCGGGTTTAGATATTGAATAGAAAAACCTATAGGGTCGCGGGTCAGGTTTTGGATACCCTATTGGGAAGCGAATCGGGTTCGAGTCTTATGTGACCCATCCCAAACTCGCCTCAATTGCATCCTACTTAAGACAATTTTACAAAGAGTAAAATCATTAGAAAACACCAAAATGAAGTTAAAACATAATTGGGTGCATTCCGCCCTACTATTTTGGCACCTTTAAGACCTCCTATAAGTAAGATAACCTTATAAATGGATAGATCATTTATAGTAGATAAAAATTGACTACTTATATGCAAAAATCGAACTTAAAATAACCAAGTTATGGCCAATTTAAGGTTCAAACTAGGTAATAGGAATATAGTGGAGATAAAATTTTTAGAAGTAAAAGTTTAATTAAGTTGATCCAAAACACTCATTTCGAGTGTTTCCTTATTCAGGTGACAAGGACCCTCAAACCACCTTTCCTAAGGATCACTTCGACTAAATATTACATTATGGATGAGTTCGTTTTTCCTTATGATTTCGTTACCTCGAATGTGCTTGTAACTAGTTACACTAGTTTGATAAGAAAAGATAAAATGGATTTGTACGGGGATTCGGGTTATATATATGATTTTATGCTTATGTGATAAAGTGAAAGTTAAACATGATGCAACCTTAAATTGTTTGTTCAAATGCTTTAATTACTTATATGCATGGTTGTTTATGTTTGTTAAATTGTCTTATCACTCCCTAATGAACTTTAATAAATGTTTAGCTTAAGAAAAAGAAATGTTCATGCATGCGTTCATCAAGTCGCATTTCTTTTCGCTACTACTCTAACACGTAGGACAAGAGAGTAGTAGTGGTGGCTGGTTAGAGTTGGGAAATCTACCAAAAATGATGGTAGTATAAGCCTGGGGCTAGTAAGAGTTGGAAAGTCTATGAAAATTTTTTGGTTGTATGGGCCTTTAACAATTGCTAACCCTTAACATAGAGGGCGCAAATTATTATATATATGGTTTTCAAATAACTATATATACATATGTGTTCATGTGTTTGTTGTAAGCATACATAGCATATGCTTGAAACAAAAATAACTTGCTTTTTTGTTTTTTTTATGATACGTTTGAAGGAAATATCTTACTAAGCTAGATGTAATTTACCCCCTAATAGTTTGCTTTTGCAGGAAAATCATAAAGTTAGGATTGAGATAAGAACTTAACACAGAGCATATCAAAGCTCAAGTCAAGATAATTAGAGGACTAGAATGTCGATCGACTAAACTTAGTTGAGACAAAAAAACTTAAAACTTGATTTATTTCTCTTTGTTAACTTCCTTTCCTCCCTTTAGTAATTCCTTTGATAGTAGATGATGGATAGCCTATGTTTGTCTTATTTTATCTTTGGTAGGGTATCCGATTCTCTATAGTTCTTGTGATTCATGGAATTATCGTTATCCAAACTATTTTCTTGATAAATGTATATATATATAAATATAGTGAGAGAATAAGAGTCATATAAACTCTAACTTGCAAGACAATTCTCATATTATAAGTGCACATGTGATATGATGATTCTTTTATAATTCTTACTAGCTCTCTTTTAGGTCTTGTTATAGTTGGTATGTCGAGATTTATTATTGTGATTCTCATCAAACATCAGATCCCATATATTTCCAAAGAAAAGCGTAGCTATGCAAAATGAAAAAGATAATCGGTCGGACGACCGTTTTAGTAACATCAGTCACATCAAGCAATAAAAAAGGCACATGAGTCAAGGAATTTTGAAGCATGCATGAAGGGAAACAAAAAAGGTAACATGGGTTCCCACTGCCACATCAAAGCAAAATAAAAATGATAAAAATGCATTAAAGTATGAGAAAGATGAAGACGCATCACGGGAGTGAACCGCAATATAAATAGGAAGAAGCATGTCGCTTATATAAAATGTGATATCAGTAGATTTAGTACGGTAGTGAAATATGATATTATGATTTATATTTATGATTTGTGTAAACATTCATATCTCGTTTTATAGACACGATTTTACAACAATGTTTTTAATAATTAATTTCATCTTATTTGTATATTGATAAAAAAAAATTTTAATAATGGTGGATATGTGTTAGACACCTATAATGGCTATGTGGCCTATTCTACTTTCTAAATGGATGAGACTCGTGGGATAGCAATCATGGAACAGCCCATTTTCATCCGAAATAAATAGTCTCTAAGCATTCCTCTTCGTTACTTAAAACAGTAAATTGGTCTCGTAGGGAAAGGTTAACGATCTTTCATTTCTAACCTACGTGGTTGTCTCATTTAAATCTCTTTAGCAAAGCTAAACAAGTTTGGGACAAAGTAAATATGATGTTTTAACTACTATCATTTGCTTTCAACCATCAGCAGGAAAAAAAAAAAAAGATGGAACAAAGAAATATTTAGAGTTATGGGGATGTAAAAGAAAAAAAATTCTAGGTCATCTTGCAAGAATAGGAAGAAAGTTGGCCTCAAATCCAAAGTCCTCTCTCCTTAATCTAGAACATCTTAGACAAAACCATATGAAACCTAGTTACATGAGGAACTTTAAAAAATAAAGTCTAGAGTAAGATAAATATAAGATAGGGATAATAGTACAACATGTTACCATGCCTTAAAGCTTACTAAAAGGCAAAATACCAAATTTAGGGCCTTCAAGATGATATTGGAAACTGCATCATGAATAGTTTTGGCATAAAGCTTTCAGTACAGAGGCATTTCTAAAGCATCTTCACGACTCAAAGAGAACATAGTCCAAGTGGAACAAAAAGTACAAATAAATAAACCTCTACGGATTGCAGAAATTTTTTTAGCTCTAGAGTAAGTGTAGGTGCCACATCTAGTATTTTAATTTTACCTATTTTCATAATTAATTATATGAAATTTGAAAATATCAATTAGGTTTGTCATTTTTTTCAATTAACTACTAGAAATTTGTCCAATTTTTATACGAGCTATCTAAATTTTACTCATTTTTACAACTATCTCATTTGAGTACTTCAAATGACCTCAAAAAATTTATAAGTAGAAAATTGATACTTTTAAACTTTAGGTAGATAATTGCATTAATTAACAAAGTTGGAATAGCAAGTGTGAAATTTCTCAACCTTAATAACTTCCAAGAAAAGTTTGGTCTCCGTGCTTATTACTTTGTAGAGTATTTGGACAATTGTAATTACGTGGGTAATGAATCCATTTCAACAGCCAACAAATGCCTATTGCCTATAATGTTGAATGGGACCTTATTGGCTCTGATCTCACGACAGTTAGGAGCAAAACATTTGAGCTAATGTCGATCGATTATTTTTTTTGTTTTTGGTGTTAAAATAGTTATAAACAAGTGTTCAACGAGCTATACTCTTCTGTTCACCTCGAAGCTAGTTTTGCACCAAAAAGAAATGCCACACCCTTATGGTACATTAGTTAATCCATAACTTTAATAGCGAAAAGAGGGAAAGGGTATCGGATTATGCTCAAAGTAGATTTTTCGAAAGCATTTGATAAGGTGTCGTACGAGTTTCTTACTTTTGCGTTGTAGGTTTTAAAATTCTGGTCACATATTAAAGCTGCTGAGATTCTTGCTCTTAAAAGCTGTTTCTGAGAAAACCTATTAAAACCCTTGCAAAGGCTGCAAAAATTCCAGAAACTTCCAAAGTGGAAAGTCTTCTCTGACCGCATCCATGGAGGTTTTACTTAACCGGGTTTCCGTGCACAAATTCTTTCCTTCCAGGGGAATAGGCAATAGATCCTATATTATCTTATTTATTTATTTTAAGCCACTTTACCGAAGAGAAGTGAAGGCAAAGAATTGTATCATCCGTAATATTTAAAAAGAACACACAAGAAATTGAAAGGGGAAATGTCGGATTTTATTGGGTTTGGTGATATATCTGAACTTTCCATTAAAACAGGAGCAACAATCGAGATGTGGACAATTTGTTCGTCTTTGGAATCAAGGCCTTGTGGTTGGAAAGCTTGATTGCTGAATATGATAGGAAAAACAGTTCTCGTTAAATCCGCCTGCAAACATTGCCAACTTATATGGAAACTTGTTCCCTCCCAAGCAACTTGATCACAAATATGGGCAAATTTACAAATAAATGTTTTCGGAACTGTTCAACTAGCACAAAATACTTACCTAAGGAAGTTCGAACCATTGCAATCTTATCCACCCCAGAGAGACTTTTTTGCTTTTGTATCGACTCATTTGGAATAACAGAAATAAATTCTTAGCATGATAAGTGTGTACAATGAAAATGGAACGATTATCTCATATGACAAGGAAACGCCCATGAATATTGAGTTCCTAGAAAGTTAGGAGGCAGTTAATATATATAGCAGAAGCATCCTTTTATCATGGAGGCCACGTCGGGACTTGACGCTTGTCTCAAGCTAAAATTCAACAAAGTGGAGATCTAAATGGATTCATTGATTGCTGTCAATATAGTATGAGTGCCTGCAGGGCAAACCTCCAACTACTATGAAGATTACAGGTTAGATATAAAAGCGCAAAAAAGAACCAAACTGAAAAACAGCAGCTCTCTAAAATATAGGCATGGAAACTGATCCCAAGAAAGCAGCCATTCTTACCACGGCTTTCTTCAATGTAAATTAAGCTTTTCATTTCTTTCTTGTTACCGACATACTTACAGAACCTCAAAAAAAAATCAACCAAGCATGGCAGGAAAACAATTCCTCACGTGCAGATAACTGACAACCCTACTACATAATTAAACCTAATAACCCCTACAGAGATGAGGAATAATAAAATCCCCCATGCTTGCTCCCATGCAAAATTCCAGTTGCAGCAGAGAGTAAAACCCATTAATCACCAACCACTACTGCTGCCACCGCCACCGCCACCACCACCACTAGACCAACCATCATTGGAATTCCTCTTTGAGCCTGAACCCCATCTATCTGCATCATCTGTTCCAGTGTCATTGGCAGCAATACTGCCCCAACCACCTCCCCCACTTCCACCTCCACCTCCACCTCCACTTCCCCAACCACCATTGTCAGCATTACCACTCCCACTCCCACCAGCACCCCATCCACCCCAAAACCATCCTTTCCAGGTGAGTTTTGAGCTTTAGAACCGGAGTAACTGCCCCACCCATCACCACCATCCTTGTTACCGGAATAGCTGCCTCCCCATCCATCCCCACCACCATCCTTGTTAGCTGAATAGCTGCCCCATCCATCACCTCCATCCTTGTTACCAGAATCCCAACGAGATGGGTCATATCCAGAGTCTTCCCGATTGTTATTATTCCCTCTATCATAGGAGCCGCGTCCGCGTCCGCGTCCGCGTCCGCGTCCGCGTCTCGTCCTCCATAAGGTCTGGGTGCTCCACTAGGGTGTCCATCTTGACCTCCACTACTATAATCATTTCGACCTACACAATTAAAGCACAAGCAAAAGGTACTTTAAAACAAAGAGAGATCAAAAGTTAAGCACCCAAACAGCAATATTAAAAAGCAAAACAGAAATCCTAAACAGCAACGAAGAAATACCACAGGTCCCACAACTGCACCCATTTACCCAAACACAAGCCATAAGAAAGATACAGCTACAGCCATACAAAACTCATGGGAAATTCAAGATTATTTATCTTTATAAAGAAATATATTAAGCCTTCTAGATCAATAAATTGGAAGAAATGTATGGTGCAAGTTGCACCAAACAAGACAAGTGATGCCAGAAACAAAAGACTAAAGACACTTGTGGAGAAAGAAATACCTCTTCTTGATCCTGGTGTAGAATTCCGATCTCTATCAAAAGACTGGCCTCTCCAGCCACCCTCATTTGTGGAACCACCCCACCCACCTCCTCCTGAACCACCAGGTGCAGGGCTTCGCATGGGAACCATGGCTGCAACCGATCTAATTGAAGGTGTGTCATGCTGAGGATCATCAATATGCTTTTGGAAGTAAGCAACAAGCCTGTCGATGTCTTCAAACATCCTTTTCCGAAATTTAAATCCTTTTGGATAAAGACCAATATACTCATGATGCGGATTTGTACTCCGAATATAAGTAAGGATGAAAGTGCCTGGATGTTCGTGAGATATGCCAAATGAGTAAACTATCCTCATAGGATATTCTGCTTTCTCGGCCCTCAGAAGTTCATCAACTTCTGACTTTGTTCCCCTCTTAAATTTGCGATAATTCAGCATGTCCTTTAAGTGACCCACTAAAGGATCAACATATCTATCCATAACCTACATTACAAGCAACTTCATGAATAATCACATAGTGTTCATATAGCGCATGACCGTCTTTCACCACCTCTATTTACATACAAAAGGCAAACCAGAAAATACAACTTTTTATTGATTGTACCAAAGGAGCAAGCGTAAAACTTAGAAATTGAGGTATTAACTTTATCACAGCAATACAATCCCCGATAAAGCAAGAATGACAGTAACATAGAGAACTGAATGAAATCATGGAAGATCAGAAGAAAAATTGAGGAAATCTCAAAATGCTAAACAATTTTGACCACAACTGTTGCTCTTTGACTGAAGTAATCCATCTAAAATGGCAGTGCAGAGCCCCTTTCAAGCATCTATATTAACAAAGGAATAAAGACCACTTCTTGCATCCACAGTCGCTTCAAAAGATAATTATAAAAAATTCAGTCTTCCTTTCAGAATTATTTACATCTTGACCACCGTTCAAAATTTCTGAGTAATGGGGAAAAATTACTCCATCACTAACAATTAAACCTCCCCTATTTTAAGTAATTTGAGAAAGAATAGCACAACCCAGATACAAGCATCCAATATGATTTCTTTTGTTTTTGAATTTTTTTTTTTTTTCGCTTTCACCTTTTTCTTTCTTGTTTTTTATTTTAGTTGTTGAGGGGAGCAAACGGTTAGGGTTGAATAATATATGACTACAACATTTGAAATATAAAAACATGAAGCGATACACACTTTTAATTAATCATTCTACTATAACTGTTGGTTTTTACGTAATCATGTGATTATTATTTAAGGCGCCTATGATGCAGGTGCCCAGACCTCTAGTATAGGTAAATTCTTAACACAGCGCATTCTTACAATATTTGACATGCAAAATTTTCTAGAGTTGATAAACCACAGAACAGAAACTAGGCAACGTTGCTAATAATTTAAAGTGAATCAAATAACCAGAATTAATGCATGAAGCCATTTCCTCATGGGCTACAATCTTTATTTAAAAAGACTCGCAACAATCTTCCAATCATTCTAATGTGTGGCCATTTTTAGTAGCAAGATGCAATTACGAACAAAAAAACAGAGGAAGACTACATGTAAAGTCTTAAGAAAGCATCCAAGTGCCTCAGATATCTTAAGGCCAAGATGATGGAAACAGTTGCATATGCAAGGTACATGTTTGAGAAAGAAACTGGGACTCATTCACAGAACTGATCACAGAACCAGTTCCAAATAGAACTGCAGGGATGCTACGAACCTCATCTAGATCCTCAAAGGTATCCTCCCCGATTTTCAACGTCTTCCCAATGCGAAGTAAACTTGTGATGTCCTTGTGATCTTTACCCCCTTCAACTATATCTTTATGGGCATAAACTCCATCATACACTTTAAGAGTCAAAGTGAGATAAGAAGGTCCACGAGAACTTGGCCTTATCACACTCTCACCAGGTTCTTTATCTGACAAGAACTGTCAACACAAAGAGAAGTAAGACATATAGCAGGACAAAAATAACTTCTTTCTAACACCAAGAAAAAAAGTCCCAAACAAAAAAAAGATTATCCAGCTAAAGCAGAATATTGTATTCAATGGCTCATAGCCTATGGTCCTTTGACCTGCGTTCCAGACCAGGTCAGCACAGCAAAGAAAACAAGCAAGCTACAACAGTGAATGGGGAAGGTATGTGGGGGAAACCCATCTTTACCACCTTTACGCCTTTATAATGCCTATCTAGTCAGCCTGAAAGCTAAAGATAGGCATTATAAATGCTCACTTTATTGCTAAAAGCAAGATAGCACATCCAATGAATCTAGAATGCCATATATGGTTGTGGCAAGTCAAGAATTTCTACCAAGTTTACGTAGCATTACCTATTTCATAGTTACAGAACATCATTTTTCTTTATTCTAATCACTCTTGAAGGGATAAGATTAGCAGCTAGCTCAAACTAACATGACAAATTGCATGAATAAGTTTACTTCCCAGCAAAATCTATTCTTGGAACCACCTAACCAACAGAAGTTGAATTCATTATTTACATGAGGCTGCAGATTCAATTACAGATATGACCTTCCATCACGAAGACAAAGTCCACTTTGGTAATTGATCTTTTGATGGAGCAAAATTGCCTTCAGAATGTGAGCGAGCTTTATCACCATTCTCAAAATTCGAAAACATGAGCGACAGAACTTGACCCTTTTTATGCAACAAAATTATATGGCTTTAAAATTTGCACACCATAGCATAACATCACCAGAACATACCTCCATGGCTTCATCCGCTGTTATATTCTGGAAACGGGGATGAACGATCATCCTGGGCTTAAAGTGCTTCTTTGCAAGCTCCTCTTTGCGAGCCTTTTCTTGCTCAGTCTGCAAACTTTTCCTGTCTTCATGGTAGTACGGATCAAGGTTCTGTGAGTTCTGATGCCTATTGCTCCTCATCTCACTTTCACGGCAAACTAGGAAGACCTGATACGGTTCTTCTGAATTGACTTTATCTTGCATGTTAGGATATCCCCTTCATGTAGCCTATCAGACAACTCAGATATATCTCTCCAATCGTCTGAATAGTCTTCCCTAGAAAGCACACCAGTCAATCCTGATTCCAGTGCACATATGGCTCTCAGAGGTTGAACCCTGCGGACAGTTGCTTGCACAATTCTTCCTTCAGCCAGGGTTTCCTCTGTCTCACCAGTAAGCATATAGAATTCCTCATCTTGATTGGGCTCCGCATACTGTCTTCTCCAGTCTTGAAATCCTTGCACCAATTCCCGAATTATATCAAAGAGCGTCTGTATTTTATTCTCACGCATTTTGTCCCGTCCATAATTATGAACATTAACTGCCTTGAGGTGCTTAGGATGGTCTCTTACATACTCTATAGCCATCTCCAGTGCATCCTCATCATCATTTGCATCACCATTCTCATGATGCTCATAAACATCTTTAGCCAACTCTTGGGCAAGGCTATAGGATTCAGGGTGTATTCTAGTATCATCCAATAAGTCAATGAACTGACTGCTGCTAGCAGCTAACCCACTTCGGCGAATACGCAAGAATCCCACAGCATTAACAAAAACCTTTTTCCCGAGTCCATGTGTTGTTACAAAATCTTTGCGGGTAAAGATGGCTCCACCTCTCACCAGGGATCTCTGTAATGATGCAGCCTTTCTAGGTCCAAGCCCAGCTATAAATTGCAAGGGAGTAAATAGCCACTCATGATTGATGGCTAGGTTAACATCAAGCCCCACTTGATTAGTTACATCTACCATGATCTGTTCGATTATACCATACTTCTCATCAGGGTTTAGAAAGTTCTCCAAAGGATTAAGCTTCCAAGATAAGATCTCCCTCCCTGGACCACATAGAGTTGCACTATTGCCAAGGGGTTTTGAAGATATCGCCCAAGAGCAACAGCCCTCCTGACAATACCTGAAAGATGAAATCTTTAATCACATTTAAAAAATTACTTCAATACAAGGAATAGACAACTGCAATATTTCACTTACCAGGCTGCCCAGGCAGCTGGTCTGATGAGATTCGAGAATTTTCATATAGACGAGGTAGGGATTCATCCCCATATACAATGCTCAAGCCATCCATCTCATGACCAACATCCCTAGGATTTTCTTCCACCATTTTGAAGATAACCTGGAAACACAGAGGAAAGTATTATAATATGGTGCTTCAAAGAAAAGGTAATTACCCATGCAATTAGCATACATATGAAATATGCAGGTCACTCATTATTGGCTTAAGGAACACCAAGAGCATAATACTAAAATGATTCTGCAGCACTCACCTCGTATAGATCATCTTTTAACCGGGTGCAAGAGAGATTCACAGCTCCCAGAACCACAACATGAGGCTGGTGATCCGTCATGAACTTCAAAACACGCTGATGGTCATTTTTCTTACGTTGCTGATCATTCACATTTTGAGACCGCACCGTAAGTGATGCAGTGAAAAGCACATCAAGAACTTCACCTGCTGAATCTAGCATTACAAATGTGGTTGCTGGTTTGCCAGGACCCCAACAACAAGCCATGACCCTTGGTGCGGTTTCATCATCTGAGCTGAAATCATTTTCTTTCCTTTGATAGGGACCCACAGAAACTTTAGTCCACAAACTCTTCCCATATTCCATCAGTAACCAGTTTTTGGCTCTACTGGTCAACACAGATCTTGCTTCTTTCTCCATTGATGGCAAAAGAAAACCATGAAGTGCATCATCCAGTATTAACTGCCTCTGTTCATTCCATAATTGAGCAGATTTACTAACACCGTCACTAAGATAATACACTTTACAGTCATCCACCAATTTGTCTAATGATTTCTGAGGAAGTTTTATTGAGACTTCAAGAAGCTTCTCCTCCTCGGCTTTTTGGATAAGAAGCCACTGTGCATCTTCAAATCTGGTCAATGGTTTATCACGTAGCCATTTAACCCAGCAAACTGATGGAAAGAGTCAATAGCTATGTTTCCATCAGGTGTTGGACTTGTAGAAACCTGAGCATTATCCATAAATATACTGCGGACATACTTCCGGACACAAGGCTCACAACTAATTTCAACTGCTGCCTGAACAAGCCCAAAAGGAGTGACAACAAAGGATCAGAACTCCAAATGGTCCATCAGAACCTTTTTTTTTTTTTTTAATAAAGATAAGCCAGAACTCTGATATTTTCTTCCTTTAAAATTAGGCAAGAGGACAAAAGATCAATTAATTCAATATTACAAACAAAATACATTGAAATAAGACAAAAGGAACAGTTGATACCATGTGCCTTGCCCCTTTGAGCACTGCTTGCGGAGAATCAAACATTGCACAAGTAAAGTTTGAAGCCATTTCCTCTGGAGTTTCCTTTGGATCCTCCAATTCATCCATCCTCTGAAACAAATGGATATAAGAACACTAGAAAGAAGTAAAATTACAATAGGTAAGCCACAGAAAAACATACTTACATTCTTTTCCAGAGAAATCAGCAATCCAAACTGCTCAGAGCTGTACCCAAACTTGCTTGCTACCTCCCACAAGCCAGACTTGCTACAAATGCTATACTGGGACTTCCTCTTAGGTCTCTTATACAAGCCTTCATCTAGTCCAACTTCACCAGCAGGGAAATGCAAATTGAATTTTGCATCAACATCATCTACTTCTCTTTCTGACTCTGCAGCATTAAGGGCCTTTGATATTGATTCGAAAAGCTGTTGATTTAAATGCAACCTAGTTTCATCATATATTCGTCGAGATTCTTCTTCAAACCGCTTATTATAATAGGACTGCAAAGCCATCTTCCGCTTCTGAAGCAGCAGCCACTTTCTATCCAAATCATGAATTGTCCACAGTATCTGCATCAAAGCAACGGATGAACTAGTACCAGATTGTAGTAAAATGGAATCCCAACCAGAATACAATTACCTTGTGCCACTTCAGTGTGGGTGTTTTCTCAACATTCTCTTCATCCTGATCACCTTGGCTATTACCAGGATCCTTTAGGAGGCTTACACACTCCTCCTTTCGGTACATAGCGATAAAAGGGATCTGAAGGCACATAAAAATTTGGACTAAGGAGACGGTAATTCAAGCCAACAGAAATAACCGAAGGGAATAAGAACACTGACATCTAACTTCTGAACATGCAGTAGATTCAAGAATCGTGTAATGTCATCTCTATTTGTCACCAGCTCTTGCCCATCATCTTTCTTGCCCAACAAGAATGATGCACCAGTTACTAGTTGATTGTATATCCAGTTAGTCTCCTCTTCAATATCAATTTCCTCAGTTTGCATGTTTATGCTCTCATCGGATATCTTCAAGAAACAAAATATTTATTCAAGTATAGAACATCATAATAGCACCAAACTGAACCATCCATATAGTAAGAAGAGATTGAATATAGCCAAGGTTATATCCATACCTGTTTCCTCTCAGGGATATCTCTCTCTCTGATCTTGTCATCCTTCTCAGTCATATACTTCTCAGAAAGAACAATAGGTTCAAATTCCTCATCGAGCCTCCTCTCCCTATACTCACTAGAATCTAAGCTTTGCTTTCGAAGCTGCAGTAGGTCATCAACATCACCAAAAATCTCATGAGCTTCCTGTAAAGCAGAAGAAGACACTCCAGGTGCCTGCCTAGACTTCTTTTTCTTCAATTTCCTCCGCCTGCAGAATAACTGGAGCTTGTTAGTTTAATGACTTCACATTCAACAAATTACATAACAACCAAGTTTCAAAGTACCTAACAGGGGCCCCATTTTCATCAATTTCTTCTTCGTCTACAATGAAATCCGCCATTTCATCTTCATCACCAATGTCTGCATCCTCTTCTTCTTCCTCTACCGGTTCCTCCTCTTCGGCAATATCCTCAAGTGGCACTCCTAAAAAGTTATCATAAGGTTAAATCAAAGGAGAACTCTCCCCCACCAAAAATTGACCCAATGTACATATAAGTCATGTACCTTCATCGTCACCAAATAAAGTCCGCTTGAGCTTCTCCTCTGCTGTGCTACGACCACTCCTACCACTTCCCCCAAACTCCTCTTCATCAGAGAACCCAGATCGCTCGTCCTCAGCATCCCGCCGAGCTTTTTTCAATCTCTTGAACTTTTTACTGTCCTGAAAGATGGACAGTCATCATGTAAGAGAACTAGCCTACCATTAAAATATAGTCCTTAATACTTGGAATGGACTGATATGTGATGTTAATTTCTCCTGCACCATCTTAACGGGTTTCTCATAACACAAACTATGAAAAAATGAAGGTATTTTCAAGGTCACGGTCCACAAAAGAGATGAAGACTAACGATTATAACCGAATGTATTTTATTTAGAAGCATTCAAGATTTTAAATATTATTGCAAGAGCTCCATGTCAACATATGCAGAAATTTCTGGCATGACAATGCTACTATATATATAATGCAGGTCAAATGTAGCACAAGTACAACAAAGCCAATCAAATAACCTTTGAAGGACGATGAAATCCAGTGATATTATTATCCTCAAGCAGGGCGTAGTCATCCTCGTCTAGAACATATTCCTCTCTGAAAAATAAAAAAAGAGCAAAAAGAATATTAAACACTTGAACTGCATAACAGTAAAGCGAAAAAAGGAGAAGAGGAAAAAAAAAAAAGCACATGTATCCTCGGTGATAACTTTACCACCTAGATACAATCCAGTAATAGTTATCACAGTAAAACATAGCTGGATTTTGAATATTTTAAATACAAAAACCTCAAATTCAAAATTCTATCTAATCCAAATTGGCTATAGTTAGGCAGTGACTTCAACACCAAAATAACAAGAAAAAGTAAAGGCCGATGAGCTGTGTGCAATAAAATTGGAAGAATCAAAATCAAGCAATTACTTCTTCTTCCTCTTTTTTTCTTCTGCCTCTCCTCATCACTGTCTGCCCTATCATCCTCATCTTCTTGCTCCTCTTCCTCATCAACATCATCTACAATGAAGTCATCCTTCTCATACTCATCAGGTCCCTCATCTGCAAAGCGAAGGAAGAAAAATCCACTCAAGACCCAAAGGGAACTCCAGAGTCATGAGCTACATGGGATAATAGTAAATGACTAAGAGCCCAAGTAATTAAAGTAAATTCTTAATATTAACCATGGATGTAAGACTACAAAATGATGATACCATGAAGTAGTAAACATCAACGTAAAAAATCAAATAAAAATGGGAAAAGGTCCAGTTGCTTTTTGCCAAAAGTCTGCCCAACTATCACTCTATCTTGAGAATCCATATACCCAACAGTCTATATAGCGCAACCAGCCATTAGGAAGACATCAGATTTTGATTGGTAGACTGTAAAAGACATAAAAACCAGACTCTTCCCCAAGCATCGTTCTTCCACATTACTGGTTGATTATTGCATACAGTAAATAAGCACACTACTGAATTATTCATGTGCTCAAGGAAACCAGTCCAATTACAAGCCATTAAATATATATATACATATATATATATATAATGTTTTTAGATTTATTCATAAAAGATCGATTCTAAGAGAGATTTCTCTCCACCCGACAAGACTAAAATTTTATTAGAAAAACCCTAACCCTCAACTAACATCCAAATACTAAATATATATAAAAAAAATAAAATACAATATAATATAATAGAAGAAAAACTCAATTAGACTCATAATCTCAACCCATTGCATGATCACAAACTCATTCGGTAAAAAAAAAAAAAACAAAATTAACAGATGAACCCATTACCATATCAATTCTAAAACAACGTGTGTCACAACTGTAACATGAAAACCACAAATAAACGTAAGGTACGAAAAATGAGCCACGACACGAATTAGAAACAATACCTTCTTCGTCTTCATCCTCGTCATCGTCGACACCTCGGCCTCGTCCTCCGCCTTCATCCTCATCCTCAAGAGGCTCTCGCTCGTCTTCCCCAACTTCAATCTCATCTGAAAAAAAACACGAAATGCCAGAAAAATTTAGAAAATGAGGGAAAAAAATGAACAGATGTCTTTACAATCATGCAGAGATTAGGGTTTTCGATGGACAAACCTTCGTCGTCGGAAATCACGGCCTTTCCCATTGGCAGAAAGAAGGTTAGTGGAAGAAAGCAGAGAGAGAATAGAAAATGGTAACGAGGGTGTTTGTATCAAGCCCTAATTTGCAGGGTTGGAAGTGTGACAGTTCGAGGAGGAAGAGTGAAATGAAATGGAAATGGAATAATAATATGCCAAGGTTGCTGTGGATTGGTTTAATGATTTTTTTTTTTTCCCCATTTTCCTTTTCATACTTTTTTTCCCCTTAACACCTTTTTTTTTTTCCGAATAACATCTAATTTAGTTTTTTTTTTTTTTGGGCCGAACATCTATTTTAGTTGAAAGCCCTTGCTTTTGTTTCTTTATTTAAAATTAATAGCCTATTCAACTTAAGGAAATAGTTTTTTTATGTTATAGTGTTTAATTGTGTTTTAGATGCTAAATAACAACTTACTATGAGTTATTATTTCGTGAAATAATAAGTAACAATAACAATCCATGTTTTGTTTTCATCATAAATATATACCTTGAAAAAATAACCTATCAATTATTATCTTTTCAAAATAAATACAATACAAATATTTTATTTTAATAATTATTTACTTTTTATTTTTCACACCAACTAGATATCGTATTAGAAATATAATAGTTATTATAATTCTATTATATTCCTATTGAATTGAAATTCAATTCTCTTTTATTCAATACTACGACGTGAGTGAACTGTAATAATAAAGAAATCAATTGATAACTCAAGTCTAATCCTAAATCATCTTGATCACGAATTTTGATTAAAAATGTATTTCTTTTATTTAAGCATATGGTAGAGTTTTGGTACGGTTTTTATCCTTAGCTCAAACTCGATAGAGACGAATATTGCAATTGGATTGAATTCACGTGTATTGGGTGTGCGTTGAGCCTACAAAACACATGTTGTACCAGTGAGTTCAATGTAAACTTAGAAGTAGAAATGCATTACATAATTATACAAAAGTTATACATAAGTTACACTTCATTAGTTAAACATTTTAATGAGTAATGTGTTGAAAATATGCCAATGTTCATGTTTGTGGTGTGTTTTATATTTAGTAGAATTGTGCAAACCTATAATGTGATGACGAGTTAATACAAATTTTTCTCTAGCGATAACATTCTATGGATTATGGAGAGGCTCTTTACCAACTCATTGGTACGCCCAATTTTCAAGTAAATTTTATATACCAGTAAGGCTAAACTAACTGTTACCCTCACTTAATGCAAGATTGAAATTTGATGAAAATTGTGCAATTGATAGATAACTTGAAGAGACTATAAATACAAATTGTTGGGAAGCTATTACAAGCTAATAGAGCTCACAAATAAAACATTATATACACTCTCAAAAGCTTATTGTGTTAGTTGTAATACTATTGGTGGAAAAGAGAGTTTGGTAGTATTAATGTTCTTTTGTCTTTCTATTTCTCATAAAGCACTACTAAATTATTTGTGAGTGAATTAGTGAAGTCTTGAGTTATATCCATAACATTTGAAAGATTATTATAAAAGCAAAACTCAATTAATTGTGTCTATAATGTTTGTAGCTTTGATGGAGCATTGTGTTTGCTGGTTGCGAATGAAGTATGAAGTTCTCCTTGAGTAAGGCATTGGTTGTAGATCGTAGAAATTAGGAAGCGTGCTTAAATTCGGATGTGATCTTCTCCATCTCTATCTCTTTATTATTGTTGTTGTTTGTTTGGTTATTGTGCATGAATTAGGCATTAGCACTTGAAATGATCAAAATTAGTGTATAACCTATATTGAGTAAATTACACCAGAATGTTATAATATTTAGGATAAGTTCATTGAGGCCACAATGGTTAAAGTAGTTCATGTAAGGTCGCAATGTTTAAAGAAGTAAGTCAATTGAGGTCGCTATTAACACATGTCAATAAGAGAAAATTTTAATTAAAATTCAGAATTTCCACCACATTGTGACACATGCCAATGGTGATCTCAATTGACTCACTTCCCTAAACATTGTGACCTCAAATGAACTATTCGAAACATTATAACCTCAAATAAAATTATACTTAAACGTTGCAACCTTCTGACGTGATACGTGAACCCTAGGTATAGAAAACGTAAGACCCAGCAATAGTTCGATGATGGAATTGAACCCTAGGATCGACTTGAAATAAGCAAGCAGAAACTCAACCATAGTTAAACCCATCAATTGAAACCAAAGTTATCAATTTGAAGTAATCAGAACTTAACCCTAACCAAACCCATCAATTGGAATCAAGATTATCATAATCAAAACTTGACCCTAATTAAACTTGTTAATTAGAACCAAAGTTATCAAATGATTCAGTTCTTATTACAAGAACCAAAAGAAAGCTCTCACAACTAGAGGAAACTCTCTTAAGAAAATATATTCATCAACTTTTGTTCATAAATTACATCCAATAGATATATAAGCTTAACCATGGAAACCTAAAGACATAAAGAGATAAAACAGTCGTCCAAAGAAGGCTGGCGGCCTATATTATAGATTGGGTAGCCCAAAATAAAAACAAGAAAATGAAATAAATTTCTAAACACAGAAGGCCGACAACTTTGACATTTATGCTGGCGGCCTTTGATGACAACTGATTTCAAATCAAAGATGGCGGCTTACTTCTTCAACGCCTTCAACAATTGAAATTCTTTAATCCTCCGTGTCCCAAACTATTTTACAAGCTTGCTTGAGTCTTGTGTTCAAACTCTGCTAGACTACCTCTTTCTCTTGAATCTCCATGACTAATCCATATAAGACTTCCTTTAACCGCTTAGTTTATGCTCTTGTTATTGGATCTCCCATGCCTTGTAATGGATCTTGGAGCTTAGTTGGTTCTTTAAGAGTCGATGCCACTTGATCCCCATTGTTCCCTCAGTCTTCAAAATATTCGTCATCGAATCTTGTTTCTTAGACTCTTCCATATTGCATCTATATGTTGGTTTGCTAGGAATGAAATCAATTTGATAAAGTGATTCATCTGGATTTCATCTATAATTTTTTGAGGACACAAATCATTGAATTCTTGCAATAGTGAAGCAATCTCACTAGGAAAAGAACAGTTAATATCATTAGTGGAAAAACAAAGATCCTCACTTTTTTTATCAATATCACTCTCTAGTATTTGTATTTCACACTCTAATTCTTTTCTTTTATTGCTCATCAGTGTGTTTTTGTCATTTCTTTCCATAATCTCACTCCTCTCGTACATCTACTCACTCTCATTCTTTTCATCACTCTCATGCTCTTTTTCAACAATGCTTCTCACTTCCATACTCTCCTTGATTCTTTTTTTTTTCATTTGAATCGCCTTGTGATCTTCATTCGATCTTCGATAGCTTCCCATGGATTGAGGGGTGTTAAAATCACACGCCTTTTTGTTTAGAACCAAAGAATAATGATTCTTATCATACTTCGCTCTCCTATCAATCTTCCATGGTCGCCTTAAAAGAATGTGACTAGTTTCCATTGGTACCACATCACATAACACTTCACCATGGTACTTTCCAATGGAAAAAAAGCAATCAAAACCTATTCAGTCATCTCATCTGCTCCAAACTCATCTGACTATTGTAATTCGTAAGGTGTTTGATGCTTCAAAATTTTTAAATTCAACTTTTCTACTAACAAGGTATTAGCAAAATTTGTAAAACTCCTACTGTCGATAACCATACTATAGACCTTATCATTCACATAGCATCTGGTATAAAATTTAAGATCACATAGAATCTCATCGACATCATCTCTCCACAAATGCGGATTCAATTGTATTTCACTCATCATTATTTTTTTTAAAATCAATTCCTAGATCTAAAACATAAATTTCATAAAGAAGATTCAATAAAAAACCTAATCAAACTCTAAACCCACAATTTTCACAAAAACCTTAAAAGACTCAAAAAAAAATTTACACAAATTTCTCTTCTTTTTTTCCTATCAAATCCTAATCAAACAAATAAATAAAATCAAAGGATAAAAAGGGATACGAACAACTCAAGTTATCTCCCATCGAACTGGATATGGATTACCTAATTCAAGAAGCCAAAAGCTCTAATACCAAATTATACAATAAAGAACCATGCCAACCTATGACGAGACCCGATATCCAAATATGGAATTAAATTAAATCCCTGAATCGTTTAAAAACTGATGGAAACCGCGACCTGTTGCTTATAATGAAGCAAGAACCTTTGTATACAATGAAAAGGCCACAATCGATGATGACAAACCGATTGATAAGTCGAATTGAACATCACAGAAAATCCCGATAAGTTCAAGAACAAGTTCTCTCTACAACTCAAAGAGAAATAATCTAAAATTGCATTCAACATACAACCAAACCAAATGTTTACAACTAAGTTGGTTTTATAAACTAAAACAAGGAAACCTAAAAGACAAAAATATAAAGGTTGGCGGTCGATATTACACATTGGGTGGCTTAAAAATAAAAATAAGAAAACATAATTAATTATGAAGAAGGCTAGCGGCTTATAGACTCGCGTCAGCGGCTTTAGTGCCGGTATACAACTTCATCTCTTCAAGGGCGCTATAAGATAGTGGTTTTCATCTCCAGCAGTTCTAACACTTGAAAGTCTTTAATCTTTTGTATCACAAAATATTTTATAGGCTTCCTTAATTCGCTTGAGTCAAGTTTTTATCATTGGAACTCCAATCATTAAGTTTTCAATCCCTTGAAATGTATTGTTGAACTTAAACTTAGTTGGCTCTGAACTTGATGCTATCTGATTCGCATCACCTTTTGGTGTAATTTGCCCAATCTACATTCCTTAAGTGTTATTGGGTTTCTACAATTGCTATTAGAGCTAAGACTCTAGTTTAATGTGTCTAACCACATCTAAAGTTTATAAAATGGCTAGTAACACACTAGGTTTCATGGAAAGATAATTAATTAATAGGCCAACTATCCTAACTAGCATTGATTATGCATATTGGAAGTGTAAGATGAGAATTTTTGTCAAGGTATAAAATACATCTCTATGGAATGTTGTTGAAAATGGTATAATAATAATAGAAGATAAAGATGAGGTAATTATAAAAAGGTGGAAAGAGAAAAAGTGCAACTAAATAAAACTGTTATGAATATATTATGTTGCGAATTAAATGAGAATGATTTTAGTAGAATTTGCACTTGTAGATCCGCAAAAGAAATTTAGTATAATTTAGAAATACATATGAAGGATCTACAAGATTAAAAGATACTAAAATTAGTCTTTCATGTGGTAAATTTGAAATTTTCAAAATGAAGACTAATAAATTGATGGATGAGATGCATAATTGATTCATTTATATTTTGAGTCAGTTAACTATACTTTCCAAGAATTATACTAACATTGAAATAAATTCTAAAACTTTTAAGTCATTATCAAGAGAGTGGGAAGCTAAAAGAATTGTCATAGAAGAGGCACATGATTTGAATCAATTTTCGAGGGACAACTTATTGGGACTATAAAGACTCATGAAATGATTAAGAAGCACATGGAGGATTTGACCAAGAAGGAAATAACTCTCAAAGCCTCTTGCTTCAACTTAAGTGGAGAAAGTAGTGAAGATGACAATAAGGAGAGGTTGGAGAAGCTACAAAGAAATTCACAAAATTTTTTAAGGATAGCAAAAAGAAGAAGAAGACCATCACTTGCTTTAAGTGTAATGAGTCGGAACATGCTCAACAATGTTGCCTAAATGCAAAGAAAGGAAACAAAGGAGAAAGAAGAAAGGCACTTGCGGCCACTTGAAACGATGGAGACTCATTTGACCTGGATGAAAATTTATGCTTAATGGCCCTTGATGATAAGGTATGTTCCACTTCTTATCTTAAGTTCCATATGATGAGATTTATGAAATGTATAATAAAGAACACGATGAATCAATTAAAATGAAAAAAGAAGAATAACATGCTTAAATTTTTTATGAAGAAAGTAGAAGATGAGTTGGATATATTTAGGAATGAACATGATGAGCTTAGAGTTGAAAATGAGAAATTGCCTGAAGAAATTGGATATTTGAAATAGGATTATAATAAGTTGAAAAGTAAGAATGACGACTTGAGCGAATCCCATGAGAAGTTAAAAAATAAGATAGATTCGCTTGAAATTGAAAATAAAACCTTGTAAGATGATAAGAAAATTGATGCTTGTAATAATGATTACATGAAAAGACTAAATAGACTTATAATTGAAAATAAAAAGTTGCAACCTAGCTTATGTGAAGCAAATGCAATCATAGTCAAATTCATTAAAGGAGAGAAAACTTGAACATTATCTTCGAAAAGCAACCACATAATTTTAACAAATAAGGAATTGGCTATGGGGGAAATGATGGTTGCAATTCTCATAAAACTTGGTTTATGGGAGCAACTTATAAACTTGCAATTATTGTGGAAAGCTTGATAATATTGCACACAATTGTGCAATAAAGAAAGCGATGTATTTAGGTCACAAAAGCAAGTTTGTGTGGGTACCTAGAAAAAAATTCTTACTTTATATAATCCCAAATGACCTAAGCAAAAGTGGGTACCATAGAAATGACTTTGTTTTTGTAGGTACCAAAGGTGCTTTAACGGCATAATTAAGGTAAAATCCTTGCATACTTGAATTTCATGTTATGTGTTCTCGATGATTGTGTTGAAAATATGTTGATATGCCTAAATATGCAAATCTTTGACACTATAGTGTTTTTAATGCAAATTTATTTCTAAAAATTAGGGTTGAAATGCATGAAATTGAATTTTCATGAGCCTGGTGTAAAAACAATGCTTTTTCATGCTTAATTGAGCTAAATAAACTTATGTGAATGCTTAAGTTTACATGAAAATGGGTGTGGATAAGCTTGTGCACTCCTGAGGATAATTTCAAGTTATGTTTTACCTTATCTTGCACAAAGTCGTGTTTTGTTGGAATATATGTGTTTTGAATGTTTGTACTTGTTTGAACTAACAATATGAACTTACTTAAAGTATTGGTTATGCTCAAGCCCAAATTAATAGAAATTTGTGCACACAAAACCTCACTAGCTACACTACTAGTTTCTACATGTCTAAAGTTGGTTTCAAGTGCTCATTCTGTTAATTTCTTCAAAATAATACGAATTTGTGCTCAAACACATTCCTTTATGGATACACTTGATTGAAGTGACGATTTTGATTAATTATTAATTAGTACCCTTTTGTACACAAAAGTGCTTATTACCTAAGACTATTGTTTGAATTTGCACAATTGTTTAATTATTGAAATTTTTAGCTAAATTTTTGCTCAAGCAACTTTGTTTTATCCATTTCTATGCGTTTCTTTTGGTTACCTTGGTTATATATGAATTTATGCATTTTTGGGTATTCAAGACCTTCTTGTGACCTTGAACAATATGGGAAATTGTTGCATGTCGAGCAAATTTGTTATAGGCTTGTCTTTTTAGGTAAAAGACTTATGCTAAATAAACGCATGTATATGTTATATCATTTTTATTCTTGTGGCATAGAGTATATTTGTCTTTTTGATGAGTCTAGAAGGAGAAAAATATAGAGTGCCCAATTAGCATGCATGGACATTATGTATGTGTTTGTTTTGATTGATTAAGTGTAGCATGCATTTCCACAAGTTAAGCATCAAAAACTTTAAATGCACGTGAGTAATTTTCAATCACGACACGTAAACTTTTTTCATTTGTAATAGAATTGTATCTAAAGAAAATTTTGTACTGAAAAAATATATGGACTTTTTATAAGTTTCACTTAAAGTACCAATGGATGGAATCTATCCATTTTTCCATTAAAAAGCTGACTAGGCAAACAGACCTGATTAATTTATTATTTGTTGTCCGCCATGGCATTTTTCATTATTTTTACCCTCTCTCTCTCTCTCTCTCAACATCATCTTTTCCTCCATAAACTGAAACCTGAACATAACCAAGTACCAAATCTATAATCAAAAGTGGGTCAAAATCAAACTATGAACAAGTTATGGGTATAGATTTAGGATAAAAACAAAGATAATTCAGTGGTTGTGTTTTATATTCTGTGGGGGTAGTGGTGGTTGTTAACAATAGCTTAAGCAAATGAAGATGGCGGGGTTAGTATTTATGGGTTTTGTGTCACGCACTTAGGGATGACTAATGATGGTGTTGGTGATTGTTATAGAGGTGGGGGACGGTTTTAGAGTGGCAAGAGGTTCAATTTTGGTTTGGTATGTATGTGCATTTTTATTGATATCATGGTTACGGTAGTGAATGCACTATTTTGGGTTGGTTGTTTGGCAACAGGGCTGAGAAATGTTGATGGTGGAGCTGTGGGGCGTGGTTGTTTGTTTGGTTAAAGAGAGAAAGAAGAGAAAATGAGAGAGAGGATCCTTTACCAGTTTGAAGTTAATCTTCCCTACTGCCAATGCTTCCAATGCCGATGATTACTCCTCTTTTCCTTCCTTCCTCCATGTTAGCGGACACTCAACAATCAAAGTCCTTAAACTTCTCTCTTTCTCCAATTCATTAGTGAAAGACAACTTAATTGAACAATTTAAAGTCTTTGGAAATATTAGAAGCAAAGCATGTCTAAGTGTTTGGATGGGAAAAATGCAAAAAGGTGTTTCCTTTTTAATCTAGCTTTTCGAAATCTTAAAAAACCTAAATAAATAAATGTTATTTATTTACGTAACTAAATTATTGCTAAATATAAGTAGTAAATATCAATAATCTAATCTCCAGATGCAAAGGTTTCGTAGTCCAACTGGTAATTTTTCATTATTGTTTTTTTCATTTGGGATTGTGGGAAGAAGAAGAGGAGGAGGAGGAGAGGCAAGAAGAGAGAGAGAGGATAGAAGGGAGAAAGTAAAATAAAAAATAAATAAATTACCAACATGGATAAAAAATAATATTTTAATTAATTTAACCTGCCACATCAACGTTTTGATGGAAAAATGGACAGATTCCATCCATGGGTACTTTAAGTGAACCTTTTAAAAAGTTAAGATATTTTATTGGTACAAATTTTTATTTAGGTACAATTTCATTGCAAATGAAAAAATTTAGGTACCTTGAATGAAATTGACCGATGTATTTGCTAAAGCTCATTTAAAACTGGTGTTGAATTGAGGGGGAGTGTTACTTTAAGTGGCAGTTAATTGTGAAATTATTGTCTTCATAAAAAAGGAAGAGATAGTTGAACTGATGGGTTCAATGTGAATTTGGACAAGGAAACACATTACACAAAAGTTATGATAAGTACACTTAATTGGTTAAATATTTTGATGAGTAATGTGATAAAAATATTCTAGTGTTTGTGGTTGTTCTGTTTTTAGCAGAATTGTGTAGGTCTACAGTGTTGCTGGTACAGAATTTTCTCTAACAATAACATTTTTTGGATTGGGGGGGTCTTATAAGAAGCCCCCTACTAGCTCGTTAGTGCGCCAAGTTCTTAGGCAAATTTTGTAGACCAAAACTAGTCATTACCCTCATTTAATGCAAGACTAAAATTTGATGAAAATTGTGCAACGACTTGAAGACTTGAAAAGGCTATAAATTGGGGAGTTAGTAGAAGTTGATAGAGCTTATTTATAGCAAACAAAATATTGTATACACTTTCAAAAGATTATTATGTTAATTGTATTACTTTTGGTGAGAATAGGAGTTAAGTAGTGCTAATGTTCTTTTGTCTTGCTATCCCTTCTAAAGCACTACTCAATTGTTTGTAAGTGAATTAGTGGAATATTGAGTAGTGTTTATAGTGTTTGAAAGATTGTTATAAAAGCACAATTCAAGTAGCTATGTTTGTAGCTCGGTAGAGCATTGTGTCTGTTGGTTGTGAATGAAGTGTAAAGTATTCCTTAATTGAGGCATTAATTGTAAATCGTAGAACTTAGGAGGTAGGCTGAACTCCGCACTAAATCCTAGTGTGATCTTTTCTATCCCTTTCTCTTTATTGTTATTGTTGTTTATTTGGTTGCTGTGCGTGAATTAGGCATTAGCTCTTGAAAAGATTAAAATCAATGTATAATTTGCATTCTTTAGTGTTACTACATTTCTACATAACACCATGAGTGATACGTGAGGACTTAACCCGATGTGACCATTCTGATATTTAAATCAATAAGCAAGTTCATGGAAATGTGAGTAATAATGGTATGTAAGAGTTTAGGCACCATTATCATTCTCGTGGTGTGGAGTGAGGTGTTTCTAGTGGTTTATTCTTTGATGTTATGTAAGTCATAGAGTTATAGGAGAGTGGATGGTTAGAAACGATTATCGTAGACATGAGGCGAGCCTACTAATCCACGTTTGGTTGTGCCTACTCCAAGTGGTTACGATAGATGTGTCGAGTGACCTCAAGTCTGAGACTGATTGGCTATAGTATTCAGCAATTTACTTCCCAAACCAAGGGAGTTGGTGTTCTCAATAGGCACTGGGTTTGTCAATGTAGGTCGAGTTGAGCCAAGGGCCTGACTCGTATAGGCAATGGGCTAAACTGGCCTTGAGAGGCTATGATTCATATCTAACCATCAACGTTTATCATCATCATCATCATCATATCATCATTATGTAAGATCTCTAGGTTTATGGGTTAGTTCATTTGAGGTCCCAATGTTTTGAATGATTAAAAAAAGGTCCTAACGTTTCGAGAAATAAGTTAATTTAGGTCCTCATGGACACGAGTCAATAGGAGAAGGGTCTTTTGATTTTTAATTAAACATTTCTCCTATTGACGTGTGTTAATAGAGACTTAAATTGGTCTACTTGTCCAACGTTGGGACCTTAAATAAACTTATCACTAAACATTGGACATTCTAGTATAATTTACCATATATATATGTATATATATAAGTGACTATTTTTTTTGAAAATGTCACATGAAGAGATCATTAAGAAAATATTTCAAGACTTGTAATAGGGGTATTAAAGTAAATAATAGATAATATATATTCCATGATTATTGTAGCTATGATAAGTAGCACGTAGATTAATATAGATTAATTTTGATTGGTAAAACCATACAGATGACATACTTAATGGCATGGCATTGCTAGTAAAGAGTTACTAATAAATTTACAGTCCGTTCACTTGACATAAATCACTATTCATTCCTTCATCGTTCGACGTAAAGCTGATATTACAGTGTTCACTTGAAAAGATTGACATAAAATGATGAATAGCAATTCATGTCTCTAACCCATGAATTGTCATTCAATGGTTTATTTTTCAACTTTGTCACAAATATCCCTATCTTGCATAACACATATACAATCACCCTCATCTGTAATAAATACAAGGGATATTATAGATATTTTATTTTTTACTTTAATAATTACTTGCTTTACTTTTTACATCAAGTGAACATTGTACTAGTCATTACAACTCTATTACATTCCCTTTGAATTGGAATTATATTCTCCTCTTATTCCATTTAGCGAAGTGAACGAATTGTTAGTACTAAAACTTAAATAATATGTGTGTGTGTGTGTGTGTGTGTGTGTGTGTATGAAATTACTAAGTACTAAAAGACCCATGAGTGTTCATATTCTCTTAAATGTGTTATTTTCAACCATCCACTATAGACATGTAATATTTAATAGAAGATATTTTGATAACCATCCACTCTTCTATATCTACATTTTTAAATTACTCCCAGTCGCAAATACTTCATTACTTTATATGGTTTCATTGTTTTATGATTTTTCCTTAATTTGTTTATTAGGGTAATTGTGATTTTTTATTTTATTATCTTCTAAACCCAGTTTTAAAGTGGAATAGAGAAGAGTAGACCCCGTATTGCAAGTGCAAAAGTCAAATAAAGGAACAAAAAGGAATTTCGATCATAATGTAATGTCTCAAGTTAAATAAACATCATAGATATAGAAAAAGAAAAAAAAAAGGAAAAAGAATGAATAAATTATTTGAAAAGTATGTGAAATATTAGGGGGTGGTGGGTGGGTGGAGAAATACAAACAGATTATATTATAAATGTTAATGTAAAATATATAAAATGACACACTAACAGTCATTGAGTTATCTTATTGAAGATGCTACCATTTGCATACTCATCGAGCTTCACTGGGGCAAAAACAGAATCATTTAGTTGGGGGATCAGACTTACTTTTTTTAATCAATATTAAAATTACATTAAAAAATCCTATTTATATTACATTTATAGTGCATCTTATACATACAAAAAGATTTTTGTCAATAAATGTATATGACAAATCACATTAGAAGGTATTAATATTACGGATAAGTTCATTTAAGATATCAATGTTCACTGATAAAATGAGTGCCAACGTTTTACAAACATTTGGAATATATTTCAATTAAGTTTTTTTTTTTCCATATTCAATTATTAATACCTTATTTAACTCACTTTACAAAACATTAATTCCTTTTTTTAACCGCTTAAAACATTGATATCATAAATAAATTTAAACCTTAGTCATTGATACCTCTTTTTATACACTTGTGATGTTGATATATTAAATAAACGTATCTTCAAACGTTAATACCTTTTGAAGTAATTTACTCTACATGTATAACTATACTTTTTTAATATTTAAGAAGAGAGACTTAAACTTTTCTACAATTTAACTATAGGTGCTTAATATACTTTGTCAAATACTAATCATTTTTCTTTCTTTTTCTTATATACGTAATTGAATTTAACAATTAATCCACATCATTTTGTTAAAAAAATATAACCAATTTATAAAACTTGTGTAAGTTTTATTATCGACAGAAATCTATCACAAAAGATATTTGTATCAAAAGTTACAAATAGAACAACAAGAACAAAACAATAAAGATAAGTATTTTATAATTTATTTTATTTAGGGTAAATTATAATTATGTATTATCTATTATATTTATTTCATATGCATTTTGGCTTTTTATCATTGTAACCATGCATTTAAGCATTTATGTCGCATTTGCTATATTTGAATGTATTTTTAAAATTTGGAATGGTCATTTTATTCCATACTCATTAATGATTACTATTATTATTAATTTTTTATCCTCTGACATGTTTATCATTCATATTTATTATTGAGGATATTTTTGACAAATACATGTCAATCTATTCCATTCCATTATGTATTCAAATAAAAAAATGAATTTATTAGTTCTTCGCTTTTTCATTCCAATCCATTTCATTTCGAATGATTCGTGCATATTAAATATGACATTAAATCTTTGAGACAATAAACGTTAAACCAAATATAACTATTTATAATATTAACTTGTGAATATATATATATTTGTGTGTACATCAAGTAATATTAGTATCATTATATACTAATACTTTACGTGATCATTAAAACATTTATAGTTTTAATAACGTAATTACTATTTTTGCTATGACTATTAATAGATAAATAATATCTATTGAGAATTTATTAGTTTACCATTTGTTTTTTATCAAATGAAATTTAACTTCGTAGGTGTTAAGATTCAATCACAACCATCACGTGTGTATTGTGTTATTATCATGTAGCATGTGGCATAAGAAAACAACACATGCATGGGTGATAGGCTCAATGCACACGTGATAGGTTAGGGAGTTAATAAGCATTAAACCTCACTAATTGTAATAAAACAATGTGCATTCTTGATTAGTCCAACTAATCAACTCCTCATATGGAAATCCCATAGCATCACGGTTTTTCCAAGATTTCGAATCCTCTAAATGAAATGGACTACTAGTATTTATAGAAATCCTAGTCGTTGACATCATCTATCAAATTAGGTGGATAACCAATGATTAGGATGAAGTCTCTTTTATAATAGATATTAAAGTAGACTCCCTTGTAGATCTATACCAATTAAGGGTTTTATTTGTAGTGCATGAGCATTATTGAGAAAGGTTGAAACTTGGGTAGGTAAATTCCAACAAACCCTACTCTAAGCCTACCATGTTAATTCTACATTGATCAGCCAAATATGTAAATAGGTATGACTTTTAAAGCCCTATCACCCTAGACTGGGGAGCCAAATCCAAATAATTAATAGAATCAAAGCCCAAAGTCAAATTTAACCCTCTACGTTTTGCCCATTGATGAAAGTCTTTGGTCTATATTGAAAGGATTTGGGCATTGATTGAGCCTCTTCAATGGCAAAAGTATGCCATGGTGATATGTGCTATAAAATGGTTGCATCTACGGTGGTAAATGAGTTGAGACTACTCATGAGCTACTCAAGTTTTACTTACTAATAACTTAAATTCGACTGACTCTACTTAAGTAGATATTAAGTTAAAGTTTGAGTTTTAAAATATATTTCGAGTAGCTCATGAGTCTAATTAAGCTTTCTATATTTATTTTAAAAAATAATGATAAACTTATTTTATTTTCCATTTTTAAAGCCTATCTATGTACCTTATTTTTTCTTTTTTATACATGTTCATATCCAATAGCCCATATTTATTATACTTAAGCCCATGCCAACTAAAAACAATAAAATGTTCCCAAATTCTAATTTCTTTTTTCATCCAATTCATTTCTATATGAAAACTCAAGCTAATTAAGTTAAGTTCAAACTTACCAAGCATTAATCCGAGTTGAATTCGAGCTTAAAAAATAAAGCTCTTTCGAGCTCTAGTCAAGCTAGAGCTTTGATTTTTTTCATTTAAGTCCGAGTTCGATTTTAGTATCATATTGTCATGATTTAACCCATTCATGCCCTAACTACATTGTTCCTCGGCATGTTTTCATGATTAAGTATATTGTCTTAATAGTAGGCTATATTGTGGAAGCACGACCTCGGCATTGTAGAATAGTTAATTTAATATTTTCTTTAGTGCATAGTATGAATCAGTATTCCCTTATTCCCGAAGCAACAAGCTATGTATACTAAATAGATCTTCTTCATTTGCTTCACATGAATAATCTATACCTATACAAATTGAGTAGATTTAGACTAGGTTTGTCTAGAATTCTGCACTTTAGATTGCATTATGGCATAGGATAGAAACTCCATCACAATTTACACATTATATCATTGCCTAACTCTTGATTTATTTTACTTATTTTTCCCCTAAAAGCGCATTGTCTATATACATCAAGCATGTTAGCAGGACTTTAATGGGTAATAGAGATATTCAACATTTGCATTTGAATTTACAAATTTGGCAACACACAACATGTTATGTAAAACATTACCTCTATTGTATGAATTCATCTCCACCATCCAATAATATTTACTACATTTTTCTATATCATACTATTAGGGTCAAGTACCGCTATCTTAATCGTACATAGTACACATTCCTCATTTTTACTTCATTTGTATAGGTGAAATAACATTCTTCCTTCTCTCCCCTTTCCATTGTTTTTGTGCAAATATGTGCACAGTACACACCTTCTTCTTCTTTTTCTTCTACACCTCTCTCTCTCTTATTGCTTTTGCACAAATATGTGTCATGATTCCGTGAGGAAGAAAGATCAGATAGATTTTTCGATTGAAACACTAAAGCCTTAAAACATGGAGTGAAAGAGGGTGTTCTTCCTCCTTTATTGTTAGTATCTTTTTTTTCTCTATTTTTTTTTAGTACATGTTTGACATTCTCTTTTCCATGTGTTTTGCTTCTTCATTGTAGTAGAAAACAAATTCCAAGTGTGGCAACTTATACAACTTAGCCATCCCTATTTGTCACCACAGCAGCTCTGACTAGCTATAATGGAAACTTTATCGTAGGAAACACTTAGATACTAGTAGAGAACCTATGAGAATCATGATATAACGTGTAGCCACAGTTAATGGCTATTGTGTTTCGCTTGGTCTCACGACATAATATATTTGGCTAGAACGAGCTCCAAACAGTTGCAATCAATAATTGAGGAGCTTTGTTCTTCACCAATCAGGCTTTTAGTTGATTAAAGTAAGCTGCGAAGCTGGTGACAATAAATACATTGGTTGGTAAACTAATTTACACCATTAATTTTTGTTCTTTATGATTATACGTGCTTTCGGAGAAAAGCTTCAACCAAGCAATAATACAACCTAGCTTGAGGGATAAAAGTACAAGCTTGACCTGGTTGACCTAGTGTTAGGAATGAAGGGGCTTTTACCTTATCACATGCATTGGATTAAAGTTGTTGCTTCCTGGCAATAATGTTCAAACGATCCCTTTAGAAAAAATTATCAATTACATCAATGTAGTAATTGCAACATTTGTTACCTTTGGATTGGTAAATTTTTATTAATTAAGGGGATGTTTCCCACTACTTAACCGCTTAGCATTACTTAACAGAATATCACTCGAGTACAAAGGTTATGATGTAAGAAAGTTATATGAGCTTGAGGTACGCAAGTTTAGATGCCAAAGCATTACCTTGACTTAAGTAATTGTCACATGTCGCATTGATGGTAACTTTAACATCATAAGGTTACTTGGCTCAATGGAACTTGTCAAAGGGATTATCTCCCACTCTTGACAACTAGAAATGTCAAAAGATATATATGATGATGGTTTATTATTATCTTGTGCTTAGGAGCCAAGATCTTGCTTGTCAGCAACGATGTCTAAATTATATATTATATTCATTATGCTTTTTCTTTCTATGCCAAAGGTAAAGTTACCCAAATCCAATCTCAATCGTTTCATGAAATTAGCTTTATGCACTAAGAAGACTAGCCTCTCACTTTTCAACAACAACAACAATAAAAGAAGGATAAGTGGGCACGTCATCATATTTTTATGAACAATGCTCATTGATAAAGTAGTACAATTCATTCATTAGTAAAAAAACATCTAATGCTTTGACTACACATAATGAGAAAGGAAATGAGCCGAACTTAACAATGGAACTCTTGATTGTAAGCAATCCTTGCATTCTTCAGTTCATTTAGTGCTTTGCATTTTCATGTTACCATAAGCCTTCTTGCATTTCTTTAAACTTCCATGACAACCATGCATTTTTCTTTTTAAATTCTTGAGTTTGACTTTCTTCCCTCACAAGTAGTTATTCCCCTTCGAATTCCACTAAAGGTGTCTCTTTTTCATTTCCATGTTCATAGAAAAAGTAGCTTCAGTAAAGTGGAACTCATTATGGTTGAACGGATTTTTTGTCATGTGGGTTAAGATATCATTTAAATTCCGGCGACCTTTAGTGCACTGATGCTGTGTTAAGGGTTTCATGTTGTACTCATGCAGTCATGTCTTTCCTATCAAAGTGGAAGGACACAGGTACATAATCACATGAAATGTGGTAAAGCCATTTATGGGTCCAACTTTAAAGCCTACTTTAACATATCCCATTACCACTGTGGAAGATTCAATAAAGTTGTTCACTACAATGGACTACTTCACCAAGTGTCAGATGTTTATTCTTACAGCTTTGAAAGTAAACATGGACATAATATTGAGTGAGGATCCATTATCGATAAGGATCCTCTAGCCTCTTGAAGATTTGCTTTTAAATTTGAATCAAACTCATTTGGCACAAAGGAGACTAATTGCAATATTAAAAGTAGTTAAAACTCTACCAAACTCATTTGGTAAGCTAAATTTATATGCATTGTCGTTAACTCGCTCCACGCTCTACTATCTTGAAAGGATAATTAGCTTAAGGAGCTATCTTTGCCCTATCTTCCTAAGAAACCTATCCTTCTTGAGATGTACCCAAATAAAATATCCAAGTTGAAACACAATCTGTCGTCTTCCCTTATCTTTCCTTTGCTTGATTTTGTCTGTTTGACTTAACAAATTGTCATAGATCTTTTGGTGTAATCATTGTATTTGTTGAACCTTTTCTATACCACTTTGACTATCTTCTTTTGTAGGGAGTCTATATAGCAAATCTAATGATGTATTTGGATGAAACCCATAGACTACTTCAAAAGCCATCCTTATAATACTATGGACTAATCGATTATAAGAAAATTCCACAACAGGTAAACAATAATCCTAATCCTTCATATTCTTGCCCATAGTTGCTCTCAATAATGCACCCAGGGTTCTATTGATGACTTTTGTTTGTCCATCTGTCTGCAGATGAAAAGTAGTACTCAATAATAGTTTTGTACCCACAATGTCTTTAAAAATAACTCGAGAATTCGAAACAATGGATTGTGGAATGCTATGAAGTCTAACCACCTCTTGTGTAAATAAACATATAATATGCATCGCATCATTAGTTTTGTCGCTAGGAATAACAATTACACCTTTTAGATTGTTAACTTGGAAGCATAATAACCAAAATAATACAGTTATTTGTAATTATGGTATTTCTTTTATTTTATTTAGTAAAGTAAGCTAAAGAGAGTATTTATAGGGAGAGTGAAAGCAATCATGACTTCTTAATTGAAGTTGCTAGCAAACTATAGGCTTTAATAAGTTATGATGTTGCAGTTAAAAAGAGGTGAAAGCACTCTTTAGAAATGGAAGAACAACGAACAATCATGATAATAATAAAAGGATAAAAGAACAAGGAAATAAGAGGCTTATTGGAAGGATGATAATGAAAGTACATATTTGGAGAGTGTGATGTGATTGTATCAAAGTCTAAAATTTATAAATCCAAATTAATTCATACGATCAAATTAGGCAGTGTACATATATATGGTAGCATAGGATTAAACGGATATCATCCTCAGGGATCTATTAAACAAGTACTAGGATCACCTTTTTCTACTCTTTAGTCTAATCATATGAAGAAATATCTAATATTTAACTATTAATTGTCTAAATTATCAACCCTAGAATCAATTGTATTGCTTTGACAATATTATATCAATCACAAGATATACCCTTAATCTTGATCCACCCTAAACGCTAATTTTTCATCACAAAAGATAGATTAATGAATTGTTTATGTTTTGCACTGCAGAATCACATAGTTAAATGAATTACTCCCTCGAGTTAATTAATTCCTAATTTTTCATGAGATAATAGAGACCTCTCCCTCACTAAAGTCATAAAAGATTGCATTAAAGAACAAGATTCTATAATAAAGATTATATCTTTATGTAGCAGATTAAAGTCTTCCTACCTTTAGGCAAAACAAGTAATCTCTCTATTACAATAGATCTATCTTATTAGATGAAACCTCTTTCTATCTAACAAGAATCATACATGTAATCAATCTTGTACTTCAATCAATCATAAGACTATTAAACACATGAATAAATACAAAGACATAAACTTTTCATTAATCAAGAATCAATTCAAATCATATATGGGTTTAGGGTTTCACAAGATTAGGGTACATAGATTTACTCCTCCATAGATTTCATAAAGAAAACAATAGATCTAGAGAAGTAATCTATGAACATGATTAACAATAAAACAACAAAACCCTTTTGATTGTTATCATGTAATCTCCAATGAATTCCTAGCAATCTTGCCTCTGAAGTTCGTGCTTTTTCTCTCTTAGGGTTTATAAAATGTGTAAGGATAATAACTGAAAAGTCGGAGTGACTATTTATATGTTTTGAACAGACTTTAACCCTACGGCCTTTAGCACGGGCGTGCTCGTGCCCGTGTACTCTATAATTCCCACATTTTCTTCTCGGATCAAGTTGTTCCCTTGAACACTACTTCATATACTCCTTAGGTAGCACCTTATGTATAATTTGAAGAAGTTGCTGGTCACTTTTTATGGCTCCACACTAGCATCTACATGCCCACGTTGAAGGTTGTGCTCTAGCAAAAATCAACCTTTTGCATCCTTTGTCCAATTTCTTTTTGTTTCCGCTCAAATCATCCTCAAATCTTTGAAATGTCTTGTCTAAACCCTGAAATCAAATATAAAGCAATTAAGTATCTTTTTCTTAAGAATTTCACATAAAATCTATACAAAATTATATCTAATAAGTATTAGAATTAATGGTCTTTTAACACTTATCAAATTTCCCCACACTTAATTGTTTGCTTGTCTTCAAGCAAAGAAAATAAGGACAAAAGAACGTCCAACAATTATACTCATTAAAATTTTCAAATCAAAGATAGCATTCTTCGATTTAGTTAAACCAAAGTGACTTGTTAGTGCCTACTGCTCAAACCTACCATAGTTGTACTTGTACTTAGCATATTATAGTTAAATTTTTAAGATTAATCCATGTAAATCAAACTATTACCCTCACCATTTAAGAACCGATTCCAAGTCATAAAAGAAACAAAAGTCAATCAAAGCAAAAGCGATTTGATTACATCTCACCACTAATTTGAAAGTACATAGACATTCAGTCACGCCCCGAAGGGTACCCTACACGTGGCAGTCCGCCGTATACAATATTAAAGCCTAGGAGTGACTGCTTCGGTCACGCGATGGCTTCCATACTATGTACAAGGCATCTAACACATGGAGGAGACACATCGGAGTGATACATTTTATATTGATACAACTTACGTAACAATGTAAAGGAAATACAATTTACTATACTTCAAATACAAATCACTATACTTCAATTTCAATTCATCAAAAGATTTCACTACATAAACTATTACAAAGCAATTCACAAAACCTAGCTAATCTCTTCAAGTATTTTTACTTCCTGTCGGAATCCCGAAGTCAGTTTTGGCTCTAACCATCTCAGTCCCCACTTAGTATTCTTGAGATAACATATTCATTCAAACATCTATTGGGGTATAAGCTACACTAGCTTAGTGAGAATTCCCTTAATTCCACACCTTAACAAGCAAGTTATAAATCATTCATATGCTATGCATGAACAAACACATGAGTAAACAAGCATATGACTTTCCGGTAGCCATATGTGAATGGATTTACGCCCTCCATTCAGGGTTGGGATGGTCCACAAGTCATGCAACCATAATTCCAATATTGAGTGGAGTGGTCTATAAGTCATGCAACCATAATCCCGATCTCTTTCTCTTAATTATACAACCTCTGTTGTTTTATTGTGATGCTTTTATGTGTCTACCCCACATCCGTTAACTTAAGCGATCTCACATCCTTAATATTAACCTAGGCCCCCTCGCCTGTCCACTAATATACTTTTGTCCCACCAAAGGTATACCAGCCAATGCAATGTGACTCACTACTTGATATGCATATACAGTTTATTCATATAATCGTGGCATATTAATTATGTAGGTTAAGAGCGATCATAGAGAATTTCAAATAATTCAAGTCTATGTTAACTCATACAATGATTTTACAATAAGTCTCACCTCGATATACTTATCATTCATTCAACCAAGATTATATCATATCCATTACAATTTTATCTTTTCTTAATTCTAATGCAACTAGCTACAAGCACAAACAAGATAACAAAATAAGAGGAAAACTCACTCGGCCATTAGATCACCGGTCTCTTAGTAAAAATAATCCGATGGTATGGAATCGTCGATTTCGGGGTCACTTAAAAAGGAAGAAATACCTAATAAGTATTTCAACTCAAAACTAATCCATTCTATCTCATACAAACTATCAAATTCGTAATTCTCGTCTTACGGGAATTCCAACTTAAAACGGTCAACTTGATCGTTTTAACTCGGAATTTAGCAAATTATATATCGATTTTTATCTACTTCGAAATATCTATCTAATTATAATATCATATTTAAGTTTTGAAAATTTGAAGCTTCGAAAGGTCTGATCAGTTCTGATCAGTAGCGAAATTCAATTCTGAAAAGTAGTTTTGTGAATGTTTGTAATGTTTCTACTATCCAAAGCAAGTATACATGCAATATGAACAAGTTTCTATCATAAATGATATGTCATGAGATATATATATATATATACACACACATGTTCTTGATGATATTTAATAAAGAAATTTTTAGAAAACTTTTTCTTTGTAAGACTTTATGAAAAATCAACTTAAATAGGCTAGTCTTGTAGTCTTGACAATTTCCACTTATTTTTAGAAAAATTCCTAGAAGAAAATTTATGTATTCTTGTTAAAATTAAGCCTTCATTATGTATATTCCTTAAGGCCTTTGTTTTTCAATAAAAATTCCCATTTTACACTTTGTAAACATGTTTTTAAAATTGGTTCATCCCAAAATCCGAATTTGTAAAAATTGTTTTTGTGGTGATTCATTTAAGTAAACTCATTTGATACTTAGAAAATCAAGGCTCAACCATACCTAGCCCCTAAGGACTTCATTTCTTTAATAAAACTTCTATTTTGAGTTTGAAAAATATGGGTTTTTCATACCATTACTTCATTATTACAAATTTCTTAAAATGACAACACCTCAAATTTTCCTATTTTATTTCTACTCCTTGTTCTACATGTTTTTCTTAGCAAATCTCATCTTAATTTATAAAAATCATTACTTGATGATATCTATGACCTAAACTCTTCATTTTTCATATAAAACACAAGTTTTGAAGTTGATAAAAGAGTTTTTAAGGCATAGTTTTGGAACCATCCGAATTTACAAAATTTGGATAAAACTCAAATTTCATATTTTGTATTCTCTTCCTTGATAGGAATCTGGGCATCCGAAGTCATGGAAAAGGAGTACCAAAGGTCCGAGCAACACGGTGCAAGTTCAAGGCACGAAACAGGGTGAATTGGGGTGTCCAGAAAAAGTAGGCTGGCTACTAAGCCGCCGGCCTAAGGGCTTGCACCGTCGGCGCAGATGGGTGAGCCGCCGGCTCACATGGCTGGCCCAGATATTTTATTTTTTTTATTAGGGTTTCGATTTTTTTTTTAGTTTTTGTGTCTTTTTGAATTTCTTTATTTTTAATTGATATAGGGATTAATTACAATTATGTTTTTCAGTTACGTAACTGCCGTAATTATGTTTTTCCTTCAGTTACGTTATCAGTTACGTAACTGCCACAATTATCATTTTTCAGTTACGTAACTGCCTTGTAATAGCCTATATATTAAGGCTAGTAAGAGATATAGAAATAAGATTTTGGAGTATTTTTATTAGAACACTTTGAGTGTGGAAACCTATTTAAGGTTGAATTGATTTTATTGAGATTGTTTTCTCTTTGGATCATACATATTCTTATCAATTCGTGAGTATATATGTGTTGTGGCGAATATTGTCATTGAACATATTGTTTTCATTGACTCCGTGTTAGTTTTCTAGGTTGTGCATCTATCAATCTCGAATCCAAACATAAACTAGTTTAGGTTTTATTGTTCGTGGCATCTATCGAACAATATACTTATTCATATCCATCTTGTTTTTGCTAGTTTCATATTATTGGAAAGAAAAACCCTAAAAAGAAAGTTTACATCTTTATCTAGTTTGTGCATCAGAGCATATCCATCCGCATCATTCCTATTTTTGAAAATCTCTACTAGTAAATCTACCATTTACTTATTAAAAACATCTCCTATTGATACCTATTCGATAAGCCTTCCATTTTCTAAACAAAACTTTCATGTTGGTGTTGAAAAATGGGTTTTTAAAAATGGTCTTGGTTGAGATCCGAATTTACCAAATTTATTTTTGGACATATCGTTTGATAAAATCTATCTAAACTTATGAAAATTCATCCCTTACATATCCTATCTTAAGAGCCTTCCATATCTTGAATAAAAACTTTATTTTTGAATTGGAAAACATATTTTTAAACTAGGCCTTAGCCTAAATCCGAAAATAGAATTTTGTTTTGAAAAATCATCTTTGAACCATAAAATGAATGATGTTATATATATACATTAAGCCTTCATTATCTCAAGTAAAAATTTCATTTTGACACTTAGAAAGTGGTTTTTAAATACGGGTCTTGCCTACATACAAATTTCACCATTTTTATTTAAGCTCAAAACCAAGATCTACACTTTCTATGATCATAAATATAAAAGAAATCCATGGTAGTAAACTATAAACTTAAAGATCTAAACTTTACTCCTCAAAATCATTCATTTATGATATATATTCCTTAAGCCCTTCATTTTAAATGAAAAATATACATTTTGAAGTTGAAAAATAGCTTTTCTAAATATGGTTCCCTTTTTATCGGAATTTTCAAAAATGATTTTTTTAAAACTAAAATAGATCTTGAGCTTTCTAAAACTTTTCTACTATCGTCAGGCTATTACAAGTTATTTAAGAAAATAAACCAAAAGTCTAATGCATTTATAATTAAAAACAACTAGATCTAGTTTATCATACTAGTTATAAATGCATGAACACTATGTTATTGAATGATGAATATATAATGCATAAATCATTAGCAATAACAAAATAATAACTCAAATAACAAGATCTAAAACATAAACAAAATCAAAGCTACAAAAAAGTTAGATCTACAAAATATAACTACTTTTAGCAAGAAAATTATAATAATACAAGAAAATAATCATGGATAAGAGGAGTATTTCATTTTGGCATCATCATCCTTAGTTTTTGTACTTATGGAAGGTCATTTGATGCATCATACTCTCACTATACTTTACCTATATCATCTATGGAAGCTTAAAAAGAAAGTTCACTTAAAGAATCTTCAAGAATGGGATGTGGAAGTAAGAATTTGAAATGGGGTAGCTTGTTTTTCTTGTAAGAATAAGAGAAAATGAAGAGAGAAAGAGAGAAAAAATATAGAGAAAAAGATAAGGAATGGTAAAGGTTTGAAGGTGTAAATGAGAGAAAGAGAGAGAAGGAGTTTTAAGACACTTTAATGAAGAAGAAAAAAATAAATGGCAGCAAGAAAGGTCCCAAAGCTGGCGTGAAATAGAGGAGAAGAGAGAGATAAGTTTGGTTGGTTTTTGACTTGAAAGTGTAATGTGTAAGTGTAGCTTCTTGAAGAATGATTGAAATAGGTTTGTTTAATCAAATTGGGAGTGTCAGGCCCCGTAGGGTATCCTAAACGTAACAGCCCGCCACATACTAAGTAAGACTCTCGGGTTCCCTACCCGGGGCCTTCGGAAGTCTTAAGTAGATGTAAAGCGTTCCTTTACGACAATAGAATACTTCAACAAATGGAGTTAAACAGTTTAATGAGGCATGCATTAGCCATAGGTAATAAATCAAAACGCATAATGTTAAAGTTTACAAAATCTAAGGGGCATTCCCCCGCAAAAGAATAACAGTCTATTACAGTCATCCAGAGTCCTTAGTTTCCAATGGAAGTCTATACAAAAAGGAATGAATTAAACTTCTACGGGAAACTCCTATCTCCGGTACCTGCGCTGTAGCCTGTCTTGGCCTAAGCCATATAAAGTCGTGCTGCAAAAGATAGAAACTATGGGGCGTAAGCTAACTAGCTTAGTGAGCAATACTTCCATAACGCAATTAAACATACTTCAGTCAAACAAGTAATTATTCAGGCAAGTGTATGCATCAAACAAATGTATTCAGCAAACATATGACCAACCGGAAATCATATGTGGATGGACTTGCGCCCTCCATCCCGGGTTAGCAGATTAACGAATCCTGCGGTACGACGCCGTTTAAGCTCACGGTCAACTAATAATAACTCGTTTTATGGATCACGATTAACCAACAAGTCGTTTTATGGATCACGATTAACCAACAAGTCGTTTTATGGATCACGATTAACCAACAATGCAAATGCTCCAACCCCATCGTGACATGAATGAATTCAATTTATAGTCGGAGTCGAATAGTCATTAATTCAGTTCTTTTAAGTGACCAACAAGTATTCGCAGACATTCATCATGAGATTCTAGTAAAGCAGTCAATATCTTAACACCCGGTTCCGATATACCTTAAGCTCCATTTCACATATCAACAATCAATAACATAAATAATTCCCATGTACCCCAGCATGCTTATACAACTTCTTTTATCTTTGCCTATAGCACTAATGCCACTACATTACAATCACATGCATTAATTGAGAATGGAAGTAAACTCACTCGGCCATTGGACACCAAACTTCTTAATAATAATAATCGGGAGGTAGAGTGTCGTCCTGCTCGGAATCACCTACCAATCAAGAATAATCCTAATGAGATTCTTACCATGTAATTAAATCAAACTATATATCTAGACTAGTTGAATTCGGATTTCTCGCTATTTTCGGAAGTCCCGACTTAAAACGGCCATAACTTGGTCATTTTAACTCGGAATTTCGCAAACTTTATATCGATCTTCATCTACTTCGAAAGATCTATCTATTTCAAGTATTAAATCCAAGTTTTGAAAATAATAGGGTCACGGAACAGTGGGATCAGTTCTGTTCCGCAATTGATCCAACTTTGAAAATGTGCTTTGCTTTTGATAAGAAATGTTCCTAGTTGGTGATTCATGCATGAATGATTTAGGAATGAACTACTAATGTGTATGCTATGTAATGAACTCAATATGTGCATGGTCATGATGATTTTTGTAGTAATAAACTCTTAGGAACTCCTAAGTGTTGGGGAAAGTTTCATAAAGACTAATTCTAAGAAGTTATTTTCCCACATTATACTCCTTAGGGTTTCTTTGGTTTTTAATCTTGTAATCTACTTATTATTTAACTAAAAATAGGTTCTCAAAGTCTATAATAGTCATGGCCTCCATTCATGCATAAAAATTCACATTTTTCATTTGGTAAACATGTTTTCAAATAAGCTATTTGTAAAAATCCGAATTTTCCAAATTTCCTTTTCTTACATTTTTCTTAAGGGAAATCTTGTCTAATGCATTAAAAATTGGAGCTTCAATGTATACATTATCTAAGGACTTCATTTAGCTTATAAAACATCCATTTTAGACTTAAATACTAAGTGTTTATTTAGGCATTACACAAAGTTACGAATTTGACTACACATTTAAAGTCAACATTTTTCATTCTAACTTCACCTCTTGTTTTCCTTATTTTTATTATGCCTAAACTCATCTAAACTCATGAAAATAATTCCTTTAACATGTCTATTACACATACCCTCCATTTTTCTTATGAAATATGAGTTTAAAGTTGATTTTGGAGGTCTTTAAGGTAGGGTTTCCATTTCATCCGAATTTTCAACTTTCCATATCTAACAAAGTCCTTCCTTTTTCAATGTTCTTGCCATCTATATGTGGAGATATACTATCTAACATCTATATACATGAACAAGACTTCATTTTTATGATCATCAAAGCATATAGAACAAAATGAACCTATGATCATGCATGTACATGAAGTTGTGAATGTCTAAACCTTAGATCTACTACATATGATATATAAAGCATGGATCTCATGGCATGAACAACAATATATGAGCAAGATCTCTACTTTACATGCATGAACAAGTTGATATTTTAACATAAGCTCATCTAAACATTAGATCCACTTCTTGAGATGGCTTGAGATTCTTGTAGTAGTGTTTTCATGTCCCTTGCTCATGCTCATTGGGATTTAGATGAGAAAACACACAAGAATACTCTTGCCATAACAAGATTTAGGATGAACAAAGCCTAAATATACATACCAAAGAGGTCTTGAAGAAGGAAAGAAGAGGAAACAAAGTTGAAATTGCAAGAGGAAGGGGGAGGGGAGTGCTCGGCACTTTGAGAGGAGAAGAAGAGAGGGTTTTGATCCTTTTGAAAAATTAAAATGAAAGAAATGAAGAGAGAGAGAGAACATTTAGTATATATATCAAATAAATTAGGGTTTAGCTTTATTAAATGGAGTAAAAATAATTAAATGAGAGGGAAAATTAGAGGGAGGGGCGCCGGCCACTATGGAGTGTGTGTGTGTGTGAGTTTTGAAAAATTGAATTTTGTAATTTAGTAAATGAAAATGTAATAAATGTGATAATTGATTTAGAGACAAAATTTTCTTGGAAAAGAAAATTGAAATGAGTAGTTGTAAGGATGTAAGAATAGGGTATGGGTAGTGTGTAGTGTAGGTTGTACTTGTGAATAGTAGACAAGACATCTACTTTACCGATTGTTCCGAAAACACGGGAAAAGCTATAACTGTAATTTTTATAGCTCGGAAAATTATGAAATTGATATTTTTGGAATCCTTATAAAATTACGGTTCTAATGAATATTCCGGAATATTTTTCTGAATCCGTGGCCCGGGGCACGCTTTTCCGTAATTGGGCTCGGGAAGTCCCGGAATTGAAAAATTCCCGAATTTAATACTCTCAAGGGTTTGAAATGTACCTTGGAACAATAATTTGAATTCATTCACTTTGTAATATTTATTTTACTATGAAACCGAAGGAAAGCCGGATTTAGGGTTCCTAGGCTTCATTTACTAAACTCAATCTGATCGGATTAGGGTTTTGATTCCAACTCCCGGGGTTTTCTAGCTACTGAGAATTTCCGGGGTTTACAGGGAGCATTTCAAGGGACAAAAGGCAGCAAAAAGAAGTCAAAATCTGCCATGAAGTGATATAATGAAGTATAGAAAGATTGAAGTGAAAAAGAAGTGATGTGTGAAAGGTATACTTAAAGGTATGAGTTATAAGAGTACTTCTTAATAAAATAAAATAAAAATAAGAAAAATATAGAAAATATATTCCAAATATTTGTAGCAGATTTTTCATAATTAAAATAAGATAATTAATTAATTTATTTTAGTAAATTATCAAATAAGTTATCGGTATGATCAAAATCCGCGAATATGAGCTATAAATGATATTTTTATAACCCAAAAAATTCTAAAAATTTATTTTATGAAAATAAAAATATTTTTCAAATATTTTTCAATTATTAAATTAATTTATTTTATTTTTAGGATTGGGTCTTAAATAGAAACCGATCCCGTAAAAACCCAAAACTAACTAAATTTTAGAAAAATGGAATTTCCTATGATATATAAAATATTTATCTAAAAATATAAAGGTTTATAAGAATAATAAAATTGTGTAATGAAATAGAAGTGAATAGTGCCAAAAACTAGTTAATTACCGATAGTAATGAAATACTAATATAATCGCAAAATCAGATAATTCTAGTTATAAAAAAATTATAAAACTGATATTTTAGAAATCCTTATGAAAATACGAGTCTACAAATACTAATGGTATATTTTTGATATCTCAAGCCTTGAGACATGCTTTTCAAAGTTCGTATCCGAACAGGTTCGAAATAGGTCAAAAATTTACCAATCTGATATTTTTAAGTGACCTTATATTACTACGAGCTATTCTACATACTTAAACTACACCTTAGCCTCTAGGGTTAAGGGCGCGAGATTGCCGGACTTAAACTACTGTATTCCACTTAGGGTTTCCGGGTGATTTTCTGGTTTAGATTTTTGCCAATTTGGAAATTGATATTTTATGTTTATACAACATATTTAATTTGAGAAATTTATTTTAAATTTTATTTTTGTAAGTATTTAATATCTCTTAACATTTTCGGAATTATTGAATTGGGTTTTATTTCCAAAGGTTAATCATTATTTACTTTTTAATAATTTATTTTTAGGCTCTATATTACCCGATTTTATAAGTCAAAGTTACTTATAGAATTTGTCGTACGTAGTGTTTTTGAATTTGAAGACTTTTGAGTTTTTATTTTATTTTTAAGGATTCTTATTTTCCTCAAGATTAAGAAATTTCTGGATTCGTTCGTGATTTAGGACTAGTCGAAGTTCGGTTTTAATTTGGAGTGATTTTTAGGGTTTATTTTTTAAGTTCATTTTAGAATTATTTACTGAAATTTTCTGAGGCTTACATATTCAACTACCTCTCTAAACTCAGCAACCTAGAATGAAAGTATATAGTATCCATCAATCCCTTAGATTTTCTCCTCTTTTCAATTGAAATCTCTCAAAATTTTTCCTTTTAGCCTTCAGAGGGATGCGGTGTAGCCCGCATCTTTTCCTTCTCCTCTAGACAGGGTGTAGCCCACTTCTTTTTAGCTTTATTTTTTTTCAAAGTTCATGTATTGAACTTTTGCCTTTCCGCACTTCTCGTTATAGTGAGTTCACTGAGTTGGCACATCCTAGACTCATCACTCAAGTGACCAGGTTTTAAAGGGACCCCAACGAACTCTATCTCACTCTAACATTCAAGTTTGGATACTCTTAACTCAGTTACCCAAGTCATTGGAGTAAAGGCTCTTTTCTGTTTTTTTTTCATCAATTGTTTACTAAGCTTTAATATTCTATTAAGCACAACAATTGATTCATTTTCATTTTTTTTCAAAAAGATTGTTTAAAAAGAATCACTAAGTGATTAATTTCATATATCCCTTTCACAAAAGGTTAAAAGAGCTCTCAAAATATTTGAAAAGTAGATATACTAACAAACAAGCTTAGAAATGTAACCATTTAACTTTTAACTAGGGACTTCGGCCCCTTCCGCAACTCTATATTCAATCATTAAATAGTAAGTAAATTTGCCCCACTTAGATTTCATCCTAAAACTTTAACTAAGTATACTAAATTCAAAATAGCTGAGTAAGGCACACAAAGTCGCTAAATTGTTTTTTTTTTAATGCTAATCACAAATGAATGAGTATAATTTCAAGATTCTCATCTTTCAATAATTCAACATCAACATTTAAGCTCAATTGCAAACTTGGAAATTGGGAAAATTTGAAAACAAGTGCATAGATACTATAAGCATAATTTAAGATCAAAATAATTTTCTTTCTTAGTATGCCCCTTCCCCAAACTTAGATTGGACATTGTCCCTAATGTCTTCCCAAGTCCAGCATAAATTAGTAAAAAGGGAAAGAAAGAAAATTAAAAAGAAAAGGACACTAGAACTTTCCCGGATTTTCATGATATCATCAAAGAATTTCTGTATCCAAGCACTTAGTAGAATCATTACTTCCATCAGGCAAGTAGTGGACCCTGCAAAATTTATGCCTTAAAAAATACCAAAAGATGTATAAAAAGAAAAACAAAAGTTAGTCTCTCCTAAGGACCATAAAAGATTTCCAAGGAGATCCTAGAATTTCAAAGTCTGCCCTATAAGAGGGATCTCATTAGTACAGACTAAATTGATTCGCAAACAGTAAATGACGAGCAAAGAAAGTAATAAGAACAATCAAGTCGATCTAGTGTCATCATTTTCATCCTCCTCCTCATCACTTTCACCATGTGATCCACTCTCAATTTCCTCATCTAAATATTTAGTTGGCACTTCCTCTACTATATCCTCTAGATTTCTAGCTCTTTTTGTGGATTGGGAAGCTGTAGTTTGCTGTGCTACAACATTGCTTCTCTTCGACTTCTTGTGTGCAACTTATTTAGTTCTCATCTCTACAAAAGAGACAAGAAGAATTATTGGAGAAACAAATATTGATACTTAGTTCAGATAAAAGGCGATTGTTTCTCAAAAAGCATCAATACCCAAGGATAAAAATCAAAGGTTCAAAGTAAACATAATCAGCACAACCAGCTACACGGCCTTGTAGAGGGTAGGGCAGAAATCATAGTCATGTCAAAATTCTAATCAACATGAATGCGGGAAAATGGTCGTGCACAAGGTTGTGTATGGATTCAACAATAGATTTTTTACCATAAGCATCATAAATTCTTGCCATACAACTCAATTCATGAAAAGCCCCAATTTCATACATTTAAGAACCCTAGATTTCCAATTGAATCTCTAGAAGCACAAATAATGGGAGTTACTTGCACTAGTTTATCCTAATAGCACTTAATTGCACAACAATAGGAAAGCCCCCAAAATTATAGCCATTCAAAATTTACATGACCCTGGATTTCGAATGGAAAATTGCATTTTCATAGCCTAACTTGCATAAACTTGAATGATATTCACATTCACGCATGAGAAACATTCCATCACAACCAAAAAATGTAACATGTAATCACTATTTTAAAAAAAAAACATGGCATACAACTATGGAACTCATTTGCAATCTAAGAAAAATGTAGTAAATTTTAGCCTAAAATTGCGAAAAAGAAGAGTAGAATCACTTACTTGAATGTTGTAGAGCCAAAGAATCAAAGAAAAACAAGTATAGAGTGTATAGCGCGATGGGTGTCGAAACCAAGCTTTTCGTGGAGAGGAAGTGCGTGTGTTTCGTGAGAACGATGGGGAAAGAATGAACTTGGATAGAGAAAATTTGCATATATATATAAATGGACAAACCGGAGTGCCCCAGGGTGTACACAGTGGTGTTTGTGGCCGTGTATGGTATGAAAAACACACCCGAGGGCTCTTTGATGGGGATTCAACATGTCCTACCTTATACACCATGGTGCTCGTGGTAGTGTACGGTATGAAAAATGCACCCAAGAGCGTTTATGGTGTGTTTGAAAAAGTTCCTCACCCCAAACACCATGGTGCTCATGGTAGTGTAGGAGTCCAAAAATTGACCCAAGAGCTTCTTTGAGTGTTTTAAAAAGTGGCTTACCCTAAACACCATGGTGATCGTGAGTGTGTATGGTCTAAAAACTATGATCCGAGAGCTAAGTGTTCCTTGGAAGTGATAGTGCACTACCTTATACACCATTGTGCTCGTGGGAGTGTAGTATCCAAAATATTGCTTAAATTCTCTTGGACTTCGGTGCCCCATTTTAAAACACTACTTATGCTCTTAGAAGTGTGGGTGCTTGAAAATTGATCAAGTTATCTCAAGTGCTTTACCAGTTTAAGATTGAAGAACACATATCTGGCATCCTTAGAATTTGTAAATGAAAGTTTCTTACTTGCAAATAAGGTTTCCTACACTTAAAATGCACTCTATCATCCTCTAAGTGAGCTTGATCTCCTTCTTTAATAAAATAAATAAAACACATCGTAAACCCTAAAATTCGCATTAGAACCAAGACCTTAAACCATACCAGATCAAGACTAAAATCTTAGAAACCTTAGATCGAATCCAATAAATCCTATAACCCTATAATGTCATATAAATTAAATTAAACTTCGATTTGAAAACCTAGGAACCATTGTAAACCCCTGAATTTTTCACAATTCCTAGAAATAGTTCATGAATTAAAATACCGAATCAAAACCCTAAAAGCGGACCCAAATTAAAACCAAACCCTAGACAAGATCAAACATGAGATTTCATGGTTTTAAGAAAAAGAGAATCTTCAAAAAAAAAAAAAAAAATTCAATAATTGTTCGACTTAAAACCCGAACATGAGATAATTCATCTATCCAGTTCCTAGTGTAAACCCCTTAATTTCTAGGGTAAAGTTGGATTAAATCCTACTCTAGTCAAACCGAAGTTTCAAAAGTTAACAAAAATAAGACAATCTAGCAGTTTCAACTCCAGTAATCCCGTGCTTTCAAACCCTAGACAATGGAATTGAGTTAATGGCTTATAATAGTCCATAATAATATAGGGAAATATAAAAATATCATATTCGCCCATTCTAGTATTTTTCGGACCCAAACAGGATCGGTTTTTGAAAATCGTGCCTAGGAACATTGGACGGTAAAAATATTCCGTTTATACCATTAGGCTCGCTAATATATAAGAAATCCAAAAATATCTGTTTCATAATTTTTTGGTAACTAAAAATATCAGATATAGGTCGTTTACATGTATTTTTATTGCTATAGTATTTTATTTGCCTAGTCTACTATTCATAGTACTGTTTATACTATTCATTACTATGTCACTATCTCTACTTTTTCTTATAACCTATTTCTTACTGCCAATACATTTATTTCTTACACTTTTACATTTCCAACACAACTTTATTCACATCACACCTAACACAATATTACTTTTCTTTATAAATTACAAAACAAACAAAAATCCTCTCTCCTCCCCTCTTAATGCCGCCGGCCCCCCTCCCCCCCTCTCTTCTCTATTATTATTTCTTTTTTAATTTATTTTATTACATATAATTTTCACTCCAAAACTCTATATGTCACGCCCCAAAGGGTACTCTAAATGTTACAGTTCGCTGCATGCTAAACGAGACTTAAGAATCACTACCACAGTCATTCATGTATTAGTATGCAAGGCGTTCTCTTACGACAATAGAATACATAAACAATTGGAGATATATAGTTCAACCTGGTAGATAAGCAAAAAAATATAAATCACAGATATCTCAGAATCAGTTACAAAGCATTAAGGGGCATTCCCCTCGCTGTCTAGGTATTATCTTTTTGGTAACACTTGATCTTTTTAGGTTCACTATTAAAAACTATACAAAACCAATCATAAATTTCTAAGGAGTAACTCCTAGTCTCGCATTACCTGATTTGGCTAGGTCCGAGGACGCAGCCATATGTACGGGAACTGCATTAAAAAGAAATTGGGGGGGAGGGGGTATAAACTATGCTAGCTTAGTGAGTTTCACTTCCAAAATTAAATGCTCAACAAGTAATATATGTCAGACAAATTATATTAACAACCATAAGAAATGCAAAAGCACGTGAGCATTGTAAGCCCCGGAAAATTTCAGTAAATAATTCCAACATAAACATTGAAAATAAACTCTAAAAATTACTCCAAATTAAAACCAAACTTCAACTAGTCCTAAATCATAAACGAATCTAGAAATTTCTTAATCTTAAGAAAATCAGATTCCTTATAAATAAAATAAGAACTCAACAGTTTTCAAATTCAAAACCACTACGTACGACAAATTCTATACTTAACTTTGACTTGTAAAATGAGGTAATATAGAACCCAAAAACAAATTATTAAAAGTAAATAACGATAAACCTTCGGAAATAAAACCTAATTCAAGAATTCTGAAAACGTTAAGAGATATTAAATACTTACAAAACTAAAAATTTAAAATAAATTTCCTAAACTAAACGTGATTATAAACGTAAACCCCCGTTTCCAAATTGGCAAATATCTAAATAGAAAAATCACCCGAGAACCCTAAGTGGAATATAGTAGTTCATGTAAACCCCTAATTTTTAGGGTAATAACAAGTTCAAACCCTAAACTGGAAAGTCAACCGGAAAACCTAAGTCAACAATTCCCAAGAAACCCTAGTAGTTTAGATCTGACAATTTTGTATTCCTAGACCGAGGAGTCAGAATATGAGTAAAAGGTGTAGTATGGATCGTAATAATACTAGGATGCTTTAAAAGATAAGATTAGCGAATTTTTGATCTATTTCGAACCCGATCAGGTACAGACTTTGAAAAACGTGCCCCGGGCTCGAAATATTAAATATATGATATTAGTACTGTTAGACTCGTAATTTCATAAGATTCCAAATATATCAGTTATATAATTTTTCGGGTTATAAAAATTACAGTTATAACCTTTTTACCGTATTTTCATTACTACCTGTACTTTAAATGTCAAATCTACTTTTTGAATTCTTCTACACTATTCACAAGTACAACTACTCATAACCTATTTCTTACATCCTTATACCCTACTTTTACAATTTCATCATTTTCCTTACAATTTACATTTCCAATATAACTTTATTACTTAATTAATTTCAAAACTTACACAACACAACTCAAACAACTCCCTCTCTCACCTCTCCAAACTGGCGCGATTCACCCTCCCTCTTCCTCTCTCCAATTTGTTTTATTTCCTTTTCTTTTATTACACAAACCCTAATCTATTTCTCTATATATACTCTCTTATACCAACTTCTTTTCACTTTCTCACTTTTCACAAAGCTACACTCTTGCAAAAATTTTTCTCTCTCTCTTCCTCTCCCTCTCTCAAAACCAAACATACGCACATACACATCACATATTTTTCTTCAAGTTCTTGTTCCAATCTCCCAATAGGTAATAGATGTATACTTTAGTATCTTAAAACATGTAATGGCAAGTTCATTCATGTGTGATTCCACACAAAATTCCCATGAGCTTCAAGCTAGGGACGTGGAAACACTTGAGCATGAGATTCCTACCATCACAATGTTATAGATCTTGTTATTTAAAGTTATTTTGCTATTTTCTTGTTTTATTTTCAAGTTATGTTGTTATTGCTAATGATTTGTGCATATATCCATCATTCACATAACCATTATAGTGTCCATGCATTTATAACTAGTATAGTAAACTAGATCTAGTTGTTTTAAGTTCATAAATGTATTAGATTTTTTATTTATTTTCTTAAATAACTTGTAATAGCTTGATGATAGTAGAAAAGTTTTAGAAAGCTCAAGATCTGTTTTATTTTCAACAAAAATCATTTTTGAAAATTTGGATAAAAAGGAAACCACATTTAGAAAAAGTTATTTTTCAAGTTCAAAATGTGTATTTTTATTTAATACGAAGGGCTTAGGGAATAGATGACATGAATGAATGATTTTGATGAGTAAAGTTTAGATCTATGAGTTTATATTTTACTACCATGGATTTCTTTTATATTTATGATCATAGAAAGTGTATATCTTGGTTTTAAACTTAAACAAAAATGGTGAAATTCGTATCTAGGCAAGACCCATTTTTAAAAACCACTTTCTAAGTGTCAAAATGGAAGTTTTAATTGAAATAATGAAGGCTTAATATATATATATATATATATATATCAAGACTTCATTTTATATGATTCAAAGTTGATTTTCAAAGATTATTTTTCAAAACAAAAATCTATTTTCGGATCTAGACAAAGGCCTAACTTAAAAACATGTTTTCTAACTAAAAAAATGAAGTTTTTATTCAAGAAATGGAAGACTCTTAAGATAGGATATGTAACGGATGGATTTTCATAAGTTTAGATGGATTTTATCAAAGGATATGTCCAAAAACAAATTTTGTAAATTCAGATCTCAACCAAGATCAATTTTGAAAACCTATTTTCAACACCAAAATGAAGGATTTGTTTAAAAAATGAAAGGCTTATGGAATAGGTATCAATAGGAGATGTTTTTGATAAGTAAATGGTAGATCTATTAATAGAGATTATCAAAATAGGAAGAGATTACAAAATATAAAATTTGAGTTTTATTATAACTTTGTGAAATTCGGATGGTTTCAAGACTATGCCATAAAAACCCTTTTATCGACTCCAAAACATGTGTTTTATGTGAAAAATGAAGAGTGTAGGTAATAGATATCATCAAGTAATGATTTTTATAAGTTAATATAGGATTTGCTAAGAAAAATATGTAGAACAAAGAGTAGAAATAGAGTAGAAAAATTTGAGTTGTTTATCATTTTAAGAAATTCGTAATAATATAATAATGGTATGAAAACCCCTATTTTTCAAACTCAAAATGAAAGTTTTATTAAAGAAATGAAGTCCTTAGTGATTAGGTATAATCGAGCCTTAATTTTCTAAGTATCAAATGAGTTTACTTAAATGAATCACCACAAAAACAATTTTTACAAAATTCGGATTTTGGGATAAACCATATTTAAAAACATGTTTACAAAGTGTAAAATGGAAATTTTTATTGAAAAACCAAGGCCTTAGGGAATATACCTAATGAAGGCTTAAATTTTAACAAGAATAAATATATTTTATCAAGGAATTTTTCTAAAAACAAGTGGGCATTGTCAAGAATACAAGACTAGCATTTCTAAGTTGATTTTTCATAGTTTACAAGGAAAAAGTTTTCTAAAAATTTCTTTTATTAAATATCATCAAGAACATGTACATATATATCTCATGACATATCATTTATGTTAGTAACTTGTTCATATTGCATGTATGCTTGCTTTGGATAGTAGAAACTTCATGAACTTTCACAAAATCAATTTTCTAAAATTGTTTTCGCTACTGATCTGAACTGATCAGATCTTTTCGAAGCTTCAAAGTTTTCGAAACTTATATATAATATTATAATTATATAGATCTTTCGAAGTAGATAGAAATCGGTATATAATTTACTAAATTCCGAGTTCAAATGACCAAGTTATGGCCGTTTTAAATTGGAATTCTCGCGTAGGACGGGAATTACGAATTTACTAGTTTTGTTAAATAGTTTGGATTAGTTAAGTGATGAAATACTTATTAGGGTATTTCTTCCTTTTTAGGTGACCCCGAAATTGACGATTCCCTATCACCTGATTATTTGTACTAAGAGACGGTGATCCAATGGCTGAGTGAGTTTTCCTCTTATTTTGTTACCTTGTTTGTGCTTGTAACTAGTTGCATTAGAATTATAGGAACAAGATAAAAACCGTTATGAATGGGGATGGGATAGATGATGAGACTTTGATGTATGCATGCTAAAAAATACTAAAGCATATCGAAACCATGATTTGATTGGATAACTGCATTGTTCATATTGTTTTTGTTGATGTGTATGATATTGGTTGGTCACTCTAAATAATGTATGAATAATTTGACCTAGGCAAAAACAAATTGGTCATGCATTGCATCGGACATATTGCATTTGGTAGCATGCTTCTCCTATGCAGGTCGATCGGTATGGTCCGAGGATTCGTTTGGATAATGAGACCTGGCATCAGAGCTCATTCATAGAGAACTAAGGCGCACCAGGGATGCATTCCATGAGTGAACCTAGCCGAGTTGAGTGCTATGAGCCTGGGGGGCTTCGGGGACTAGCAGCGGTCGTGTAGACTTTCAATACCATCCCTAACCCTTGATACGGAGGGCGTAAATCCGTCCTGTGTATGGGTTCCAGATACCCATACATAATTGTCTGCTTATGTGTTTGTTCATGCATAGCATATGGATAATTTATAACTTGCTTGTTATGGTTCGAAATTAAGGGAATTCTCACTAAGCTAGTATAGGTTATACCCCAATAGATGTTTGAATTAAATTGGTTAACGAAAGAATGCTACTTGGGGATTGAGATGGTTGAAGCCGAATATGACTGCGGGATTTTGGCAGGAAGTAGGAACACTTGAAGATATTAGCTAGGTTTTGTGAATTGACTTTTAATAGTTTGGGTAGTGAAATCTGTGGATGATTTGTAATTGAAGTATAGTGAATTGTATTTCCTTTACATTGTTACTCAAGTTGTATCAATATAAAATGTACTATTCCGATGTGTCTCCTCCATGTGTAAAACGCCTTGTACATACTATGGAAGCCTTTGCATGACTGAGGCGGTCATTCCTAGGCTTTAATATTGTGTATGGTGGACTGTCATGTATAGGGTACCCTTCGAGGGGACAAGCATACAATACATAAGACCTTCCGGAAATCTTATGTTGAATGGATTTATACCCTCCATTCGAGATTAGGTATCTCAGGCCCATACGACCATAGATTTCAATTTTTCTCATTTATATTTTGGTTGATATAGGTGCCCACCTACACACATTTTCAATTATGGCCCTTACGCTAATATTCGAGTTTACAAGCCCCTCGTTGCCCAGCTATTATGCCTTCTTCCCACAAAGGTATAAAACCTATGCAATGTGACTTACATATGGTATGCATGGTCAATTTGATTATAAGATCATGGCATATTAATTAACAATTTATGGGCAATCATAGATATTACAGACACTTCAATTCTGTAATAAATCATACAAATATTTACAACAAGCTCATTTTGATATTCTTATCATCAATTCACCCAAGTAGAACTTACATATACACAATCAAATTTTTATCTTACCCTAATTCTAATGCCATTAACGTTACAAACACAATCACAAGCATATAATTTAAAGATAGTGAACTCACTCGGCCATGGTCTCCGGTCTCTAATGGTAATGATCCAGAAACACTAATTTTCCCCAATTCCAAAATTTCCTAAATGAAAGAAATACCCCTATGAGTATTTCATACAATAACTAATTCCAAACTTTTCGATTAAAACTCTTTAAATTCGTAATTTCTGTGGTAATTGGAAATTTCAACTTAAAACGGCCATAACTTGGTCATTTTAACTCGAAATTTTGCAAATAAGCAACGATTTCTATCTACTTCGAAAGATCTATCTATTTATGATGTTATTACTAAATTTTGAAAACGTTTAGGTCTCGAATGTTCGAATCAGATCTAATCAGTAACCAGAATTTGAAAAACAAGTATATTATATGTACATGCAATAACTACAAATATCGATCATCAATGACATGATATGAGCTAGCTACATGTAAATCCTTAATGATTTTTTATTAAAAGGAATTGTTTGGAAGACTTTTACTTTGCAAGAATTTCAAGAACACTTGATTGGAAAACTAGCTTTATTCCTTTGAAAATCATACATATTTTTACTATGATAAGGCCTTGATGACCTATATACCTAATACCTTCATCATCTTAATAAATTTCCTCATTTAAAGGTTGAAAAATAGATGTTTTAAAGTGAGTTTTGCCTAATGATGAATTTTGCACAATTTTTGGAAAGGAAAATATTATTTGATCTTAGTTGGAAAACCTTTCTTTTGTTTTAAGTTTCTACTTTGATAAAACACATTTACTCTTATAAAAATTATGTCTTTATTACATCTATTCCATAAGGCTTCTATTTTTCCATTAAAATACTCATTTTGGCAATTGGAATAAGTGTTTAAATAGGGATCATTTTTAGATCCGAATTTTTGGAAAATTGTTTTTGAGATTGTTTCTTGTGAAGAACTCATTTAATCTTTCTAAAATTAAGTCATAATCAAACCTACTCCTTAAGGCTTCCATTTCTTTAACAAAACTCTTGTTTTAGGATTGAAATATAAGTACTTTCTTAGCATTTACCCTAGTTACAAATTTCTACATTTTTGTTGGAGTTGAATCATAGATTTAACTTAACTTTTGTAATGATTTTCTTGTTTTAAAAATTTCTCTTAGTAAAACCATGATCAACTCGTAAAAGTCATTACTTAATGATATCTATTACTTAAGTCATTCATTTTACATGTAAAACTTTCATTTTGAAATTAAAAAAATATGTTTTCTAAATGGTTCTTTCTCAAGATCCGAATTTTAAAAACAAGTAGCTATGTCATTTTAACTACTCTAAACAAGTAGACCTACTATACTACTCATGCTATGAATGCATCATGAAAAATATGTAGATGAGAATAAAAATGAAAATATATGCATAAAATTTCCATAAGAACAATATATAACAATAATATAGCAAAATAATAGCAAGATAACTTAGATTTCAAGATCCGCAACATTGTGATGGTAATGATCTCATGCTTAAGTGCTTCCACATCCTTAGCTTAAAGCTTATAAGGATTTTTGTGGAACCATGATAAATATACTAAGACCCTTATTATTGGTGCATTATTGAGCATATTTCTATTTAATTGATTTATTGAAGAAAAGGATTATTATTGAACTAATTTTGTGTTTCCGGGACAATCATGGAACAATTTGGCTTTTCAAAGGATTATTAATGAAAGAAGCCAAGATTTTGGAAAGCTTTGGAGACTTTTGTGAAGTTACTGGCCATACACTAGTATTTTTATACTACTAGTGTACTTTTGGAGGAGAAAAATCGAAGAAAAAGTCGAAGTTCCAGGATACACGACCCGTATACACCAGTTGTGTACAATAGGTCGTGTACATGTGCCAAAAAAGGAAAAACGCACAAAATTAATGAGTACACTACCCCGATGTAAATGGGTCATGTAGGCCTACTATACTACTCATGCTATGAATGCATCATGAAAAATATGTAGATGAGAATAAAAATGAAAATATATGCATAAAATTTCCATAAGAACAATATATAACAATAATATAGCAAAATAATAGCAAGATAACTTAGATTTCAAGATCCGCAACATTGTGATGGTAATGATCTCATGCTTAAGTGCTTCCACATCCTTAGCTTAAAGCTTATAAGGATTTTTGTGGAACCATGATAAATATACTAAGACCCTTATTATTGGTGCATTATTGAGCATATTTCATAAGCTATTTAATTGATTTATTGAAGAAAAGGATTATTATTGAACTAATTTTGTGTTTCCGGGACAATCATGGAACAATTTGGCTTTTCAAAGGATTATTAATGAAAGAAGCCAAGATTTTGGAAAGCTTTGGAGACTTTTGTGAAGTTACTGGCCATACACTAGTATTTTTATACTACTAGTGTACTTTTGGAGGAGAAAAATCGAAGAAAAAGTCGAAGTTCCAGGATACACGACCCCGTATACACCAGTTGTGTACAATAGGTCGTGTACATGTGCCAAAAAAGGAAAAACGCACAAAATTAATGAGTACACTACCCCGATGTAAATGGGTCATGTAGGGGTCGTGTACATACTAATATATATATATATATATATATATATACCCGCGCCCTGTCTTGAAAGAACAGATTTCATTCACTTGTCTTACTACCAAAAACCTTAGAACGCATTTTAGAGAGCTTTTTGAAGAAGAATTCGTGCTACAACTTGAAGATCCACAACAAGCACTTCTACAAAACGGTTTTATCATCATGATCTTTCCTATTTCTTCCATTATACTTATTATCGTTGTTAATCTCTTCATGGAAGAGTAGTGTGTATGCCCTAAGTTTCGAGAAACCCCAGCCTTCATGTATTGACTTGATTATTAATTGAATGAAGTTTGATTTTGAGTTTGCTTCATGATTTATATTGTTGTTTGTGATGATTTTAAACCGAAGTTATTACAAACTTGATTCTTGTTAATTCGAAAGAAGATTTCAATTAATGGGCTTGATCTCTCATGGGCAAAGAAGTTGAGTAATCCACCTACAAATAGGGTTTTTCTAACTTTCTATCAATTAGGGTTCATAATCTTCATGCTATTCTAAATTGATAATTGTGAAGGAAGAAATTCCCACTTTTGCAATTAGGGTTAAGGTTTAATTAACTTGAAGAGAGTGATTAATCTATTTGAGAAACCCGATAGTTCAAAATCGAGTTTCGTTCAATTGATTCTATCTTTAAAGATGAAGGAGGCTAGTGTTAACTAAAACTAAAGGCATTGTTTGTGAATTGATTATCTAGAGAAAATTGTGCTTATCTTTCATCTAAGGTTTTTGGGCTTGCTTTTAATTAGAATTAGTAGAAATTTAGTATTTATCTCTCAATTGATTCGGCTAGATAATAGTTAACGTGTTATTACTAGTAGCTGCACATAGATTCCTTGGACGATATCCGAGGTAATTTCTATATTACACGATAGGTGCATTGCCTTATGTGGATCTAGAATTAATTAGATTATAAATTTAAAACTTAAAGATCCAACGCATCAAACCACACATGTATGATCTTGCCATTACATGCTTTAGTGGGGTGGGATTAAGATCTATTATCTATTTGGATGTGTGGAGTAAGAAAACATGAAGAAAATTTGTCTATGTATGTGTGTGGGGCAAGGGGTCACGGCAAGGATGGAGAGGAAGAGGAGAGAAAAAGACTTTCAAAAGTTGGTTTTGTGAGAAAATGAAAAGAATGAAAAAAGTGAAAGGTGAAAGAGATATAATATAGGAAAGAGAGTTTAGGGTTTTGTATGATTATTTAATAGAAGAAAAACAAAACAATTTTTGGCCTATCGGGGGGGGGGGGGGGGGGGGGGGGGGGGGGGGGGGGTTCACGCCGGTTTGAGAGGGACAGGGAAGAGAGAAGTGTTTTGATTGTTTTGTATAATAACTTTCTAATTTAATATGTAATTTAAGTAATAAAAGTTGTATTGGAAAAGAAAATGTAAGGAAGATGATGTGAGAATGTAAGAATAGGTTGTAAGGATGTAAGAATAGGGTATGGGTGGTGGTACTTGATGAATAGTGTGAAAGAAGGCAAAAATTAATTAGACAATTAAATTACTGGTAGTAATAAAAACACGATAAAAAGGTTATAATCGTAACTTTTATAACTCGAAAAATTATATAACTGATATATTTAGAAATATTATGAAATTACAAATCTAACGGTACTAATATCATATATTTAATATCTTGAGCCTCATGACACGCTTTTCAAGGTCTGTACCCGATCGGGCTCAAAATAGGTCGAAAATCCACTCACCTGATATTGTTAGCCATTCTAATATTAATACGAGCCAATCTACACTTTCCACTCACATTTCTACTTCTTGGATTGAGAACATGAGATTATCAGATCTAAACTGCTAGGGTTTCCTAAGGTTTTGTTGACTTAGGGTTTCCGGTTGACTTTCTGATTTAGGGTTTTACTTTGGAGTTAACTCGTTTCTATTCTTTTAGGGTTCATTGTTGGCATTGCCGGACATGAGGTTTCCAGGTCCGATTGGTCTAGAGGCATTCATTTAAGGTTTCAGTTTCCGGTTTTAAGTTTCCTGAAATCGAACTTAAGTTTGCTAAGTACATTATAAATACCCCTTCCCTCCTTCACACTTTACACATAATTCTCCACCTTAACAAAAACTCTATCAAAATTTCCTCTCAAACTCTCTCTCCAACAATTCTCTCTCAAAACACTCTCTAATATTTACTACTCTTTAAGAAAAATAACAAACACACTACCCATTCATCTCTTTTTATATCCTCCATTAAACCTTAGGTAAAATCCCACTTATATTTATTTACCATGTCATATAACTTAACAAGATCATGGTGTGTGTTTCCTAAACAAATAATTGTTATGGAAGCAGCACTATATTCATGTTTTATTCTTGTTTATGAACAACTCTTATTCTATTATTACGTTGTTTTATTATTGCTATGTTATTATGTTGTTGATATTATCCTAATCTAACTCCTATATGTTAGTGAATATATATATATATATATATATATATTTCCTAAAGCATATGAGCTCACTAACATAACATTTATTTATTTATTCATGCTTTGCAATTTATTTATTTACTTGTTTCATGCAAATTATTAAGACTAGTCTTTCTAGTCTTCGACCTGTTTTTATCAAGTCAAAATGATTTTCTTTCTTTTCTTTTCTTTTCTTTTTCTTTGGGACTAATCTATTCTTAGTCCCGGGAAGCTTTGATCAAGCTAAGGCTCCCAATACTTGATCGGGATACCTTGATGAAGCTAAGGTTCCCAATGCTTGACCATATTATTATGTTTATTTGCTTATGTGTATTTCTTACCATTATGTATTATTCTTACTTTTTCATTGCTACATAATCATATTCATGTATGATTAGAATGTTGTTGTCTTAATAAAAATAAAAATGGGTTCTTTTGTTAATAAAGAAAAGTAAACTAAATTTCTTATCACTTAAACAAAGGATTTTTTTCAACAAGAGATCTAAGTTTTGTTTTTAATAAATTCTTTTCAAAAGCTTAGACAAGCTAATCGTAAATTTTAAATTACTAGTAATGAAGATTCCTTCACCTAATAAAGAGAACTCATTTGTTTTATAAATATGAAGTAAATACTCTATAAAAATATAATTTTTAGTATTAAACTTGAAATTTTAACCCAACCATATCTTTTATAAAACTTAAATAGGTTCATTATAAATTTTAAAAATCACTTATTAAGAAAACTTTCACAAGACTTAGTTTTTAATATTGTTATTCTCTTTTCAAAGTTACAACGAAATTTTTGCTAAGTCCTAATATTGGCAATTCTTTTTTAGGAAAACTTTTCTTAGGAACTTATCTAAAAAGATTATGCCATCACTTGACAAATATTAGGAATAAAATAAGTTTTTCAAATCAAGATAAAATCAACTTACTATTTGAAACCAACTTATAAAAATAAAATTTACCAAGAAAGTAAAGTTTTAAAAGTAAACCTATTTTCTAAAGAGGAAAAAGAATATAAAAATGAGAGGAAAACATATATTTAACATAAATCCAAATATTAGACCACACCAACAACTTAAGAAAATTTTTGAAAAGCTTATTTTTCAATCACTAGAAATGAAGTTAGTAGATAACTTAAAGAACCAAATTTTTGGAAATAAAATTATTTTTGAAAAGTTAGGAAATGAAATTATAATATGAAAACACTCACTTATAACAACCCAAGCATATTTTAGTTTTCCTTCTAACAATTTAAAAAGGAGAAATTTTCATAGTTTTCATCTTTTAAAACTCTTAAAGACAATTGTTTTGTGAAAAAAAATCAATATTGAGACAATGTTACAAAAATTATGCATACAATATGAGTATATATATGTTCAAATGATTTTTCAACTATAAAAATATCTATGTATTTTGTTTAAGAATTTTGGGAAAAAAAAAGTTTGGAAAATCATATTTTGAGGACTATGAAATTCGTAACTATTCTGTACGTGGTGTTTTGCAACCAAATGGCTTTTGATGACAAAAATAACCTTAGGAATGGACGAATTTTTTCGAGTAGGTAGAAAACGATATATAATATGCGAAATTTCGAGTTAAAATGAGTATTATGACCATTTTAAGTTGAAATTTCCTTTTATCTTAATTTTGACGAAAATACTAGAATAGAATTAGAGAGTTCAAGTAGAATTTCCATGAAATACTCATTTCACATATTTCTTTCGTTTAGGTAACAAAGTTTAGGAGGATCCATATTCGGAGGACCATTACCATAAAGAATTTTGTAAGGATGATCGAGTGAGTTTATCTCCTACATTTACGTACTTGTTTATGCTTGTAGCTTGAGGCACTAGAAGTAGGAAAAAGATAAAAATGGATTATGCGTGATAATATTGGTTGAAAGAATACTAAGCATATCGAGACGTGGATTGTTGTTAATTAAATTGTGTTTTATTATTATCATGCTGGGGTGTATGCAAATTATGTAATCGTCTTTAAATTACCTTAATCATATATTACGAGTTATATTAATTGATTCATGCATATCGAGTAGTTCGTCTCATTTCATTAGTTACTATACTCAATGAGACAAGAGTATGGTAGTGGGGTTTGCAGGAACTCGTAAGTCTGCAAGATGGCCAATAGGAGCCTGAAAGAACAATTTAAAGATGGACGAAGAGGAACCAGAAAGAACTATTTTAGGATAGACGAGTGAGAGCCTGAAACAAACTACATAAGTTGGATTTTAAAGATGGGTTTTAAAGAGCCAGAAACACCTAACCACCGAATGGAGGGGTAAATCCATTCAAAACATATGATTTTCGGTAGATCATATGTATTGGTTGCTCACTTGCTTGATACATTCATATGCTTGTTTAATAACTTGTTTGAAATTATTGATACAAGTATGTTAATCCAGGAATATTCTCACTGAGCTAGTTATGCTTATATCCCAATAGACTTTTGTTGAAACAGCACCAATATCTCTTTTGCCTTGAGGACTTCAGAGCCCAGGTGGAATTATGTTATGGGAAGCTTTTGGAAATCCTTCTGAAGATCTTAGAATAGATTTCCTTTAAAGTATTGTTCCTTTATGTGAAAGACTAAGTTGATATTATGCCCTTTGGAGATTTATTGGTGGAATGCCCCTAAGATGATGTAAGAACCATATTTCTATAATGTTGAAGTTAGATAGTTATTTAAATTTCTTATATGCTATATTTACTATCTCGAACTATACATCTCATGGAGTTCTTATTGCTGTGATAGATACCTTACATATGGTGTTGAAGCTTTCGGATGACTTTGGGAAGTCATACTTAAGTTTTAATACCGTATGTGGTGGACTGGCCACGTCTAGGGTACCCTTTGGGTCATGACAATCATAAACAGGATTGGATAAAGATTCAATAACCCTAAGATATCGGATGAATTAGATAAAGCTTGGACCCCCAAAAGTAAATCGCATAGCAAAAACATATTACCAACAAAATGATCCAATAGCTTAGTCAATTCAAAAACCATACACTAAACAATTCATCTATTAGAGCTCAACACGTAAATCGATGTAATACATCCAAGTAATATCTATTAATAAAATAATAAAAATAATTTCCTATAATTGTAAACTCTCAAAAGTTTACGATGATCTTATAAGTAAAACCTTAGACTGCAAAACGAAATCGAAATCCTAAAGTCAAACCGAGTTAACCGTAAACCTTAGAAAATTTAGACTCGATCGGATAACTTCTAAAACCATAAACTAATAAATTAATTAGGAAAACATTATGAACTCAATTATGAATCATATAAATAGTATAAATCGTAAAAAGATCAAATTGTCCAAAAATTCAATCTTTTTGGACCTTTATGTGTTCAATTTCCATATTCGATCACGGATACGTAAATCGAGACAATATAATTTAATTAATATTTAGTAATAAAATAATGCTAATTTATTTTCTATAATATGATATATAAATTTTCAAATCAAATTTCGTCAACCAAACACTTTCTATAACCGATCACTAGTGCGCAAACTGAGATAACAAACCTGGATAACAATTGGTGATAAATAATATCAATTCATCTTTCAAATATCATTTACAAATTTTTCGGGTTGTAAAAATGTTAGATATAACTAATATATGCGTATTTTTATCTCTACTGATAATTTATTTGTCTTATCTGCTATTCTTTTATTATTTATTACTATTTATCTATTTCTACTTTTTCTTACACTACTTTTACACTTATCTCTTACAACTTACAGACCTATTTCTTATATTTACATTATCAACACTTATACTTTACTACACTTTACTGCTTAAATTAATTTTTTGTCTTTCTCCCTCCCCTTGTGCAACTATTGCCCCCTCGTTTATTTCCGACTATTTTGTTTTCTTTTTTATTTTTCTTTTATAATTTAATCCCCTCCTTTTTTTGTTATAAATACCACTACGTTCTCCTCTCATTATCACAATATTTCTCTTATCTTAATAAAACTCTTATAAATTTTTTTCTCAAATTCTCTTCTCCTTCTTCGTCCCCTTTCATGCCCACACATAACGCATACACACCAATTTGTCTTCTTAATTTTTTCTACCATCCATATTTAGTCTTAGGTAAAATACTAAACTACCTCCTGAAATTATATCAACATAACATGAAAAATGTGTATGTTATGTTTCTAAAATCCCCATGATGCATATGCTAGGGAATGGAGACATAGAAACAATACATTGTTCATGTCTTGTTGACCTCATGTTTATGTTTACATTATGTTCTAGTATTATCTCAACACTAACTTTGTATATGTTAATAAATATATGTAATATGTATATCTATAGAGCCTAAATGCTCACTAATCTAACTTGTTATTTAATACTCTTGTTTCGTTACTTATTATTTATTTCTTGCTAATAAAATAAGACTAGTCAAGTTTTAGTATTAGATTTGTCCTTAATCAAGTCAAAAGAAAAAAAGGGGACTTATCCATAATCAAAGTCTTAGGAATGCCTTGTCTAAAATTCTAAAGCTTCCATTATATTTGTTTTGCTCTTAATTACTTTGCTATCTAAGGGGACTTATCTATTTCTAAGTCTCGGGGAGTCTTAACATAAATTTAAGACTCCCATGCTTTTATTTTATTTATGAACTGGAAATATTTCAAGTCTAGTAAGCCTTGAAAAAGATATAAGACTTTTATGTTTTTCTTATTTTATGGAGACTGGAGATTATTCAAGTCCCGGAGAAGTCTTAAAAACAAGCTAAGTCTCCCATAATTTTATTTTCATATTTTTCATACTTGATTTTCTATACTTTAATTTTTCCATGTAGTTATGTTGATGATTTTGTTCTTGACATAATAGCTATATTTTACATGTATGTACATGGTCATAGGTGATGCTGTCACGATAAAGTTTCAAAGATATGAAAAGTGAAAATTCTTCAATGATTAAATTAACTTTTAAGACCTTAAGTTAACCTTTAGGAAAATTGATCATTAGGAATACGAGAATTAAAAATAGGTACTCAACTAAACTTTTAAAATATCAAATGAAGTTTTTCCTAAACGACAAATGTAAATAATTCTTTGGTACAAAAATATTGTCTATAAACTTACCCATAAGATATGTGCAAGCTTTTTTTTCAATAAAAATATAAGCTTAAGACAAGTCCTTTGACATAATTCTTTTAAGTAATAAAACTAAAACAATCTTAAGGAAGTTTTCACTTTGAATAAATTCATCTACAAACATAAAGAAGCTCTTGTTTTGTAAATTAATTAGTTAGAAAGATTAATGTGAATAAAATATCCATAGATTTAAAATAAATACCATGGTTTTCTTTAGTTGAGCTTCATACCTACAGAATCTAAAAATTTAAATTTTGGCTAGAGCCAAACTTAAGAAAAATACAAAGTAATTACAATTAGAATAATATGACAAAAATAAATAAAATCATGTCTCATCAAATAAGTAAGTTATGTCTATTTTAAGTTGAAACTTTATAATCGGGAAAAATGACAAATAAGTAAATAGAGTTAGAAATTTAGGTAGAATCAATATGAAATACTCATTCTAAGTATTTCTTTTGTTTAGGTAACAAAGAATTTGACGTACCTTTCCCCAAAGACCACTATAACTGGGGATTGCACTAAGAACGAGTGATTTTATTTCCTTAATTTTCATACTTATGTTTTTACGTGTACTCTAGGAGCATTAGAAATAAGGAAAGATAAAAATGGAATGTGCATGTGTCACACCCTGAAGGTACCCTAAACGTAGCAGTCGCCACATACGGTATTAAAACTTAAGAATGACTTCTCGAAGTCATGCGAAAGTTTTCAACACCATATGGAAGGCATCTATCACAACAATAGGAGACACCGGTAGGATGTATAATTCGAGATAGTAAATATAGCATACAAGAATCTAAATAATCATCCAATTTATATTAAGAGAATATAATCCTTACATCATCTTAGGGGTTTTCTCCTATAATTCTCCAAACAATCATAATATTAACTTAATCTTTCTTACAACAAAATAATACTAACACCAAAAGACATTAAAGGATATTTAACCTAAGATCTTCAAAGGATTTCCAGAAGCTTTTCTATAACATCATCCCACTCGAGTATATGAAGTCTTTTGGCATAAAAGATATAGTCCTGTTACAACATAGGTTTATCGGAGTATAAGCATAACTACTTAGTGAGAATATTCCTGAATCAATGTACTTATATAAATAATTTCAAACAAGTTATTAAACACGCATATGAATGCATCAAGCAAGTGATCAAGCAATACATATGATCTACCAGAAATCATTTATTTGAATGGATTTACCCCTCCATTCAGGGTTAGGTGTTTTAGGCTCTTTAAAACCTATCTTTAAATCCAACTTATGTAGTTTATTTCAGGCGCCTACTCGCCCATCTCAAAATAGTTCTTTCAGGCTCTAATCGCCCATCTCACAGATTTATGGCTCCTGCAAACCCGGCTACTATACTCTTGTCCCATCGAGTATAGCAGCTCATGTAATAAAACTAACTACGTGATATGCATGAATCAATTAATATAACTCATAGTATATGATTAGAGTAATTTAAAGGTGATAACAAATTTGCACACACTTCAACAGAATAATAGTAAAGCACAAGTTAATTAACAACGATTCATGTCTCGGTATGCTTAACATTCTTTCAACCAATATTATCATACATAGTTCAATTTTCATCTTTTCCTACTTCTAGTGCCTCTAGCTACAAGCACAACCAAGTACGTAAAAGGTAGGAAATAAACTCACTTGGCCATGAGGATCTATCTTTCTTACGGATGAGTCGATCGGTAAATCCACTAATTAAAATAATTCTCCAGGTATGAATACTCCTCCTTGGGATCACCTAATCAAGAAGAATACCCATAATGAGTATTTCTTATTAATTCTATGGTACTTATAAAAAACTATGTCATAAGATCGTTAAAATTCGTATAGAAGGTAATTCCAACTGAAATTGGCCATAACTTGGTCATTTTAACTCGGAATTGCGAAAATAATATACGTTTTCTACTTGCTTCGAAAGATATATCTATTTCTAAGGTTATTTTTTTCATAAAAAGCCATTTGGGTTGGAAAATACTACGGTACAGAATAGTTACGAAGTTTATAGTTCACAAAATATGATTTTTCCAAACTTCACTTTACTCAAAAATCCTTAAGAAAAAATCTGGATAATATATATATATATAGTTCAAAAATCCTTTGAACATATATTTATACTCATATTGTATGCATGATTTTTGTAGTGTTGTCTCAATATTAATAAACAATTTGTCTTTAAGGTTTTAAAAGATAAAACTTTTGAAAATTCCTCCTTTTGAATTGTTAGTAGGAAAACTAAAATATATTTGAGTTGTTATGAGTAAATGCTTTTCTATTATAATTTCATTTTCTCATTTTTCAAAAGTAAATTTATTTTCAAAATTTGGTTCTGAAGTTATCTACTAACTTTATTTCTAGTGATTGAAAATAAGCTTTTCAAAATATCATTTAAGTTTTTGATATGGTCATTTATTTGAAGTTGACTTAAATGTATGTTTTCCTCTTATTTTTATATCATTTCTTTTCTTTAGGAATAAGTTTACCTTTAAACTTTACTTACTAAGCAAATTTTATTTTTCTAAGTTGGTTTCAAAGTAGTGAGTTGATTTTATCTTGGTTTGAAAAACTTGTTTTATTCTTAATATTTGTTAAATGGTAGAATAATTCCCTTGGACAAGTTTAAAAGAAAAACTTTCTTAATAAAGAATTGTTATCATTAGAACTTAGCAAAAAATTCATCTTAATTTTGAAAAGAGAATAACAACATATAAAAATTAAGTTTTAAAAAGGCTTTCCTAGTATGTGATTTTCAAAGTCTATAATGCATCTATTTAAGTCTTATAAAAGGTATGGTTGAGTTATAATCCTTTAATGCTAAAAATTCTTCATTTATGGAGTATTTAGTTTCGATTTATAAAAGAAATGAGTTCCTTTTTATTATTTTGAAAATATCTACATTACTACTTCTTCTAGAATTTATGATTGACTTACCCTATGAAAAGAACAAAACTTAGCTCTTTTGTTTAAAAAAATTCATTTTGTTAAGAAATCTAGTTTACTTTTCTTTATTTAAGAAAAAACCAATTTTTATGACAATAATATTCTAATCATGCATGAATATGATTATGTAGCCATGCAAAAGTAAAGGTAATACATAAAGAAATACTTGTAAGTAAATAATATAATAAAATAGTCAAGCATTGGGAACCTTAGCTTCATCAAGGTATCCCAATCATTATTGGGAGCCTTAGCTTCATCAAGGCAACCCGGACTAAGAATAGACTAGTCCCAAAAGAAAAGGAAAGAAAAGAAAAGAAAAAAAAATTGTTTTGACCTAATATGGACAAGTCTAAGACTAGAAAGACTAGTCTTAATAAATTGCATAAAACAAGTAAATAAATAAATTGCAAGACATGAAAATAAATAAATAAAAAATAAGCTTATATGCTCTAAATAAATATATATACATAGTATACACAATACTATATAAGTTAGATTCGAGCAAAAATTATAATAACAATAACAACAACAACATAATAACATAATGTAAAATAGGAACATGAACATATTGTTGCTTCTTTAACTCATATGAGCCTAAGAAACATACACTAAGCTCATGCTAAGTTGTATGAACATGATGAAGAAATATAAGTAAGATTTTACCTAAGGTTTAATCGAAGGTTTGAAAAGAGATGAATGGGTTTTGTGTTTGTTATTTTCTTCTTGAAGAGTAGCAATTGGTAGAGAGTGTTTTGAGAGAGATTTGTTGGAGAGAGGTTTTAGAGAAAATTTTGGTAGAGTTTTGTTATGTAAAGTGGATGTGTAAAAGAATGAAGGAGGAAGGGAGTATTTATAGCATTTTTGGAGTGAATTTTTTATGTAATAAAATAAATTAAAAAAATAATTGAGGAAGAGAGAGAGAATGACGCCGGTTTTGATGCTGTAGAGGGAGAGGAGTTGATTTATTTTGTAATTTTTGTAAAGAAAAGAAATAATGTGTAAAGTTTGATGTGAATAAAGTTGTATTGGAAATATAAAAAGTAAGAAAATAGGTATGTAGGTAGTAAGAAATAGGTGTAAGAAAAAGTAGAGATAGTGAAGTAGTAATAAATAGTAGGAATAGTATTATGAATAGTAGATTAGACATATAAAATACCAATAGTAATAAAAATATGCGTAATCGAGCTATATTTGTTATTTTTAGTTACAAAAAAATTCTGACACTGATGTTTTTGAAATCCTTGTTTAATTACAAGTCTTTTGGTGTTATTGGAATATTTTTATTATTTCGAGCTTCGGGACACGCTTTTCGAGAACTGATCCCGATTGGATCCGAATGATACTCGAAATTCACAAATCTTATATTTTATGTTACCCTATATTATTACGAACTATTTTAAGCCATTAACTTAATTTCGTTTTCTAGGGTTTGAGAATGCAGGATTGCCGGAGTTGAAATTGTTTGATTGTCTTGACCTTGTTGACTTTTGAAACTCCGATTTGACTAAGGTTACGGTTTAATCCAACTTTGCCCTAGAAATTGACGGGTTTAAATCAGGGATCGGATAGGTGGATCTTCTCATGTTCGGATTTTTGAAACGAATGATTATTGAATTTTCTATTTTTGTTTTTGAAGATTCTCTTATGAAATCCCGTGATTGAATTTGTTTAAAGTTCGGTTTCAACTTGGGTCAGACTTTAGGGTTTCGATTTGGTATTCTCAAAACCATTCTCGAAAAATTTAGGGCTTAAATGTGCATTATTGGTTAAAATTATACTAAGTATATCGAGGCTTGAATTATCTATAATAAAATTGTTGTTTTAGTATCATATTGAAGTGTTTGCCAACACTATGAAAGCCTTAAAGACATTTAATATCATGATAAAAGAATCCAATTAAATGAAATTATATATATCACGAAGTGAGTTGCATTACATTCATTATTATACCCTTAGTAGGACAAGATCATAATAATGGTGGTATGCAGGGGCCTGTAAATCTACAAGTGGCATGTAGGAGCCTATAAGAACTATAATTTTTAAAGGCGAGTAGTAGCCCGAAAGATCTACAAAATATATTTGCAAACTATGGTCATATGGGCCCGGAACACTTAACCCCAAATGGAGAGCGTAAATCCATTCAAACATATGATTTTCGGATAATCATATGTATTGCTTTGCTCACGTGTTTGATGCTTCTCATATGCTTGTCTAATAACTTGATTGATTTACATGTATGGGTACGTTAATACAAGAATATTCTCACTAAGCTTGTTATGCTTAGCCTCCAATAGTTTGTGTTTATAGGAGAAATCATAACTCTGGGATTGGAATGGGAACCAAGCGCAGAGCGTATCAAAGATTAAGTCATAATAATTAAAGGATTAAAATGTCATGGACTAAACTTAGTTGAGAGAAAAGACTTAAAACTTGATTTATTTCTTTTGTAATCTCCTTTGATAGTAGATGATAAGAAACCTAAGTTACTTTACCTTGTTTCATCTTTGGTAGGGTATCCGATTCTCTGTGGTTCTTGTGATTTGTGGAAATATTGGTATCAAAAACTATTTTTCTAAATATAGATATACGTATAACATATTGAGAGAATAAGTAATTAGAGTCTTTCAATCTCTGACTTACAAGGCAGTCTTCATGTTATGGGAGCACATGTGATGTGATGACTTTAGAGTAAACCTATTAGGCCCTTATTTAGGGTCACGACAAGTAGGTTGTAAACCCTTGAATTTTTTGGTATTCTTAGAAAATAATCTTAGAGTTAGATGCGAGAACTAAAAACCTAAAAATCTACTCAAATTAAAACCAAGCTCTAGACAATATCAAATACAAAATTTCACAACCTTAAGAAAAGAGAACCTTCAAAAACAAAATAGAAATTTAATAATCGTTCGACTTGAAATTCGAAAATGAAATAATTAATCAATTTGATCCTTAACACATAAGCTAAGATAGGATATCTAAATAATATTCAACAATAGAATCTTAAAACCTTAAACCCTTTGGTTAATTTTGTAATAAAAAATCTAAATGAAAATCAAATTGAGTCATCATGTAACCTTAGACTCGATTAAACAATCTTAAGAGCTAAGGAATATTAAAAAAACCATAAAAATAAAGTAAAACTTAAATTTTGAATAAAAAATGTAACACGGTCATGACTCCTAAAATTTTATGATCTTATAAGTAAATGAAAAAATCTAGAAGTCAAACCGGAACCTTAAAGTCAACCTTGGCAATAACAAACTCTAGTAAATTTAGATCCAATAATCCTGCACTCTAAACCCTTGAACAATAAAATTGAGATAATCATATATTATAGTCCATAATAATATAATAAAGCTTAAAAAGATCAGATTCGTCAAAATTTAATTCATTTTGGACCCGAATGAAATCAGTTTTTGAAATTGGGTTCTAGACACACGAAATGGTAAACACATCTATAACACCGATAGATTAGTAATAATATAAGAATTCAAAAATATTAGTTTTAGAATTTTTTAGCATCTAAAAATATCAGATATAGCTCATTTACGCGTATTTTCTTTACTATCGGTATTAATTTGTCTTGTTTATTATTCAAGTTACATTCTACACTATTCATTACTATTCACCTATTTCTACTTTTTTTTTTACAACTTATTCTTACAACCTATACACCTATTTCTTATAATTTTATTTCTAATACTACTTTATATCTTTCAACTGTTACATATTGCTTACTATTTATTACAAAATACAAATTAAATAAATTTCTCTCCCCTCCTCTCACCAAAACTGGCACCACCCCTCTCTCCTCTTATCTAATTTTTATTTTATTTTATTTAATTACAACTAACTTCTCTCCACATTCATCTATAAATACCCCCTCTCTTTCCATTTCTTTCATACTTCTTAAATATACCAAAACTCCCTCAAATTCTTTCCACATATATCCTCTCCAAAATTCTCTTCCCAAGTCTCTCTTTTCTTCATAAAAATATGATCCACCTACAACTAACTATACTTCATTCCTTCTTCAACCAACAAAAACCCTTAGGTAAAAATTCCTAAAGCTATTTTCATGTTCAGGTTAACATAATATAACCATATTATATGTTTTTAAACCCATGGGTATTATGAAAGTAATAATATGTTCATATCTTGTTTAACAATGTTCAAGTATTGTTATTGTTGTGGTTATATTAATATGTTTTATTATTGCTCTAATATAACTTTTATATATTATTAAGTGGGTGTGTGTGTATATATCTGTATATTCTTAGAGCTTATAAGCTCACTAACATAATTTTTTTTTATTCATGCTCTTTTATTTCTTGTAATTTTTTATTTATTTTATGCAATTTCATTAAGATTAGTCTTTCTAGTCTTAGACTTGTTCTGATCAAGTCAAAACAAATTTCTTTTGTTTTCTTATTTTCTTTATGGACTTGCCCATGTCTAAATTCGGGAAGCCTTGATACGAGCTAAGATTTCCCAATACTTAACTCTTATTATGTGCTTATTTTATTTCTATGTTTTTTATCTTTAGATGAATTATTTTTTATTCATATTACTTAGCTATAAGTTCATATTCATGCATGACCATAGTGTTGTTGTATTGATAAAACAAAATGAGTCCTTTCTTTAATAAAGAAAATAAGACTAAGCTCACCATAAAAATAAGTTTTATCACTTAGGAAAGATTTTCCATTAAAGACTTAGAAATTTTATTTGAACAAAATTCTTTTAAAAAATCTAGACAAGTTCATCATGAATTTTTTAGTATTAATATTATAGACTTCTTCAAATTCAACTAAATAGTTTCATTACTCTCTTTTTCTAACCATTAAATTAAAAACGTACTATCAAACCTTAAGGTTGATAATTCTTTGTTATGAAAATTTTTCTTAAAAACTTATCTTAAGATCATGACCAGCAATTTAATAAAAATTAAGAATTATACAAGTTTGTCAAGTCAAGCTAAAATTAACTCACCAGTTAAAAATCTACTAGAAATAAAATCGGTATACAATTTAAGGAACCAAGTTTCAAGAATAAAAATTCCTTATTGTATTATGAAGTTAAGAAAATATGAATACTAGTTATAATAAGTAGACACCCGCTTATAACAATTAAAATTTTCAATTTTTTTTCCAACAACCCCTTAAATACCCAAATATTGAAAAGCTATTAATAGAAAAAGAGGTATTATGAAAAATAAAAATTTAGAACAAATCATTCATTAAATTTTTCCCGTATGATAAAATTTACAACATTTTGAGGATAATAAAAATTTAGAATGATTTTTCTTCACAACTACAAACGATTCATGTGATGGAAAATAATTAGTTAATAGAAGTTTAATATGAAAATAAAGTATTCATGAACTCAAAATAAATGTAAAACCATGATCTTTCCTAAATTGAATTTCATATTTACAACATGTAAGTATTAAAGTTTTGCTTGAAAAGTCAAACTTAGGAAATTCTTTAAAAGGGAAATAAACTTGGGTTTTATGTCACACGTAGGTAAAACCATGTCATATAAAATAAATTATTAAATAAGAATTTTTGAATAATATAAGAATTTTAAAGATTTTAAAATATCTATTGAATTATGATTTTCTTGTTGTTGAGTTACATGTTTACAAAATGGCAATTTAATCACAAGTCAAAGGATGATTTTCACAAAACTTTATCTTTCATAAAGATTGTTTACAAATTTTAATTTTGAGACAACATCACTAGAATCATGTATATAATATGAGTCTATGTATATATTAAAATTATTTTTAAACTATATAAATATTTATAGGTTTGTTATGAAATTTTGGATGAAATGGAATTTAGAAAAATTACAATTTAAGACTGGAATTTTCGTAACCAATATGTATTAATCCGTTTCTGAATCCAAATGACTTCAAATGATTAGAATAACCTTAGAAATAAATAGATTTTTTCAAGTAATTAGAAAACAACATCTTATACGCAAAATTCCGAGTTAAAATGAGCAAATTATGACCATTTTAAATTAGAATTTCACATGATCCAAATTTTGACAAAAATAACAAGATAGAATTAGAAAATTTAAGTTGAGCTTCTATAAAATACTCATTTCAGGTATTTTTTTGTCTAGCTAACGAGGAATATGAGATTCCCCTTCCTAAAGATTACTACAAGTAAGAAGATTGGGATATGGACAAGTGAATCTTCCCTTATTATTTCATTACCATGCTTGTGCTTGTAGATAGTTGCACTAGATTTATAAATGCAAGATAAAATGATTATAAATGGGGTTATGGGTTTATATGTATATACTTTTATGTATATGTAACAATGGATGCTAAGCATATCAAAACAACAAATGATTGTTTAAGTATATCATTAATATTACAAGTAGTGTATGATGCTTGCTTGATTGCCTTTAAGTATATCATAACTATACACGACTTTGATATAGATTAAATGGAAGCGCATTGCATCCATTGAGTCACATGTTGAAAGCTACTATTCCTACACAAAGAATCGAGAAGGTCCAAAGCCAAGAGAGCTCGCAGCTATGCTCATTCTTAGGGAACTAATGTGTACTAGAGATACATCCCAAGGATGAGCCGTGTTGATCGATCGCTGATGGTAGGTGTGCCTGGGGATTAGCAGTAGAAGATTGTGAAGACCGTCAAATACCATTCCTTAACATTTGATATGGAGGGTGTAAATCCGATTGTATATGGCTTCTAGATACCCATATATAATTATTTGTATCATGTGGTTGTTGTATAGCGTGCATATCATATGCATGAATTAATAAACTTGATTTGAAATCATGGTGAGAATAAAGGGAATATCTCACTAAGCTCGTTGTAAGCTTATATCTCCATAGATCATTGTTGAAACAGATATACTTGTGGCTCTATTCGAGGATTGCGACACTAAGAGAATCATTGGTGGATTTTTGAACTCATATGGAGAAGTGAGAGGCATAGGATGAATTTACTTTCATTAAATTTCTTTATGAGTAATATATGTTATGTTAATAATTTAGAGAGCATTGGGAAATGTATTTATGTAGTCTTGAAGTCATTAGTGAAGGTAAACCCTAAGAACTGTAATAAACCTTATTTATGTTTATTGATAAGTACTTCTCTCGCCTTGTTACTTAATTGTTATTAATGTAAGTTTCGCTACTCCGAAGTGTTCCTTTAGTTGTGATGTACGCCTTGTGCATGATATAAAAACCTTTGCACGACTGAGGTAGTCATTCTTATGCTTTAATAATATGTACGGCAGGCTGTCACATTTAGGTTACATTTCGGGGTGTGACATACTGTGTTGTAGTTTTCAAAATAAATGTGACAACCTACTAGTAGATTTTGGAGGGGCAACATTACAAATAGTATATCTCAAGATGACCAATAACCCGTAATATGTTAATATGCAATGTAGAGAATTAATAAGCTTAGTTGATATGTGTTTTAGTATCTCCCTATTTGAGTTTAGGTCCTTTGTTTAGTTGGGATGTGTCTTGACTATTTAAAATTGTTGGAATACTCAATAGTCACTAATGTTGTGTGTTTCATTACACATGGAATTATTACAATTACGGATTCGGTATGGATGTAATTAAGTGTGCCTAGTGTTATTAATGAATTTATAGATGATTTAGTAAGTTCTGAGCCTTTGCATGTTTGTATCCAATATAGACATGTGGCAGGTTGTAAATGTCTTTAAATTTGTGGTGTTATACTTTTTTCTCAACTTGGGCTATAGTTGGGGCCTCCATGGTTTCCTGGTGACCATGCTGGGCTTACTTTTTAGGGTTACAACAATCATAGAGGTCCTTCCTCAACCTTCTTTAGCGGTCCTCCCTTTTCTCCAGCAATGTTTTTCTTACCACTAACTTCAGTAGACTTCTTCATAGAAAGGACTGTGATGTTTTGAATAAGATTGGCTAGGGACACCCCTAAAAACAATTGATGTGGCTTGAGTTGTTGTCCATAAGCAATAAACAATAAATGAATTCTTAAGCAAAAAATTAAACTTGAAGATGCCATGCCAAGCACTCTCAATGTGTCTCAGTCCAAGATCCTCTCCCTGAGGCAATCCTTGATGTGTTAATGTTGGGAGGCAAGAGTAGATAATACCTTTGCACTGCTCAGCACCTCTCCTCTTCTTCTTTCCTCGAGCATTCTCCTGCTCATCCTCCTTCTCATCATTGTAAAAAATGGGTACGTTGGCATAATATTCACCGACCACTTGGTGGCATCTATTTCTCAGTTTTTCATAAAATTATCAAATTTATACGCTATTACCCTATCACTTATCAAGTTGCTTACATTTGAATCCAGACTTTCGAATCAACTGGCACCATATTGTCTAAAAGTCAAATTGATCTGTTGCATCGGTGATGGTCATGACCCATAATTTCTCCTTTCAATCCTTCATTGATTCCATCAACCTATAGAAGAGCTTTTCCTAAGCAAGCTTGAGTTGTTTAGTGAAGAACCACCAACCATCTTGATGCTTCTTCACAATGTAATGATGGAACAGAGCTGGAGTACGTCGACTTGAAAGTGCTTGCATAATGCTTCAAAGGCAATGGGTATTCTCTAAAGGTTAGGATGATCATCCTAAGAGTTAATCGAAAGTAATTGAATACTTCCTTTTAGAATTTGGAGAAAGGAGGTCTCATGCCATACTCAATGCATTTCGGTTATATGTCAAAGCTCTTTCTGCTAAGGAGAGGCCATTGTCCTCAGGATGGATTTTTGTCCATCCAGTTGTATGCTTAATAGCATACCTCCTCATCCACTGCCCCGATTTCCTCCTAGGAAATTATGCGGTTGTATCCATTTGGTATCTTCCCCTCATCGTTGGCTAGGGATGTAACCGAGTAGGCCATTATAGGGTTTTTGACTTGCCTCGATCAATTAAAAACCCTAGAGGGTTTTAGTGTTAGGTTTAGATATATGGTATAAACCCTATAGGGATTCAGATTTGGATCATATAACAAACCTGATGAATACCCAACAACCCGGTATTATAATTAAAAAAAAAAACATTACTAAAGGGGTAAGAAGAGGAAAGAAGACATAAATTAGCTACCATCCTTTTTACCTCTATAGTAATGTTATTTGTTGTCATTATATTTTAGTTCCAGTAGAAGATTTAATTTAACTATGTTTTTAAGATTTATATGGTGAAAAAGTAATATATTTATGTATTAAATATTGTATAATAAATGTGGTATGCAACATTTTCTATCAATCTCACATGCATCTTTTTATTTTTAAATGTATAAGAAACTTGTGTCAAAAGCACTGGCTTTTCTTAAATTTATTATTAAATTTTAAAAATAAGTTGAAAAAAAAAAGGGTCATAAGGACGGGTTCCGAGTTTTAAATCAAACCTTGTAGGGTTATAGGGTTAGGTTTGGCAGACCTTATAAGGTAGCAGGTTGGGTTTTGAGTTCATATGATCCATCCAAAACCCAACCCGGTTACATCCCTATCATTGGCATCTTTAAACAGCTAATCTGCGGGGAACCTATCTTCGATGTCATTGAGGTATACATCAATGGGAAAGTTACATACAAACATAGTGATGATGTCTTCTAAAGAGCTACCCTTGTAAGACTCATCAAAACCATCAACTTTGCTATCTACTTAACTTTCAATATCTATGGTTCTACATGCATCAGGGTTCGCTTCCTTAACCCCTGTGATGCTCTTTTTTTGCCTTTTCATTGGAACCCACCCCTCCCCCCCCCCCCCCCAACTCAAGCGTGTTACTAGCTGTACAAGCTTTGGCTTCTACATTGAGTAGGAAACCAAACCACCTTCACGATTGCTAAAACTACCCTAGAAAGAGTCTCTAACCCTAACCCCATGCTCTCTCTGCAATTTGAATACCAGACTTAGTATCTAGGGTTAGGGACTTACAATTGGTTTTCTTACCTCTTATCAATTTGTAGATGAGATGACAAGGTTTGAATCTTGAGAAAAGTTTGAGTCTTGAAGACATGAAGGTTAAAGGGAAACGAAAAAGCTCTAAAAAGATTGAGAAAGTTTATAGAAAGAACTTTGAAATCTTGAAGAAGATGTAAAGTGACGGAAAACTTTACATCATTAGTATTTGTAGTGAAGGTAAAGCTAATGAATCTTGGGAAATGCAACAATTAATACCACAATTCCTCTGATAATGCAACGCATGTCCATCACGAATCCTGTATGATCCCAAGACGTTAAATTAGTATAATCATCTCCACACGTGCACATGCACTTTTGCTCATATTTTGAATTTAAACTTGCTCAACAAGCTACCAACTCCATTAGAAAACCTAAATCAACCCTAGTTCTTACCTAAGAAGTTACTGCCTCAGGTACTTGGCCTTGAAGTACCTACTAAAAAAACTTGCCTACTTATGGAAGTGCTATTCTCTTAACCTGCTTACCCCGAAGTACACTCATTTTTTGGTACTTAGCCTTAGAACACTTCTAAAAATGCAATTCCCTTGATTTAGTCACCTCCTACAAGAATAAGACTAAGTCGAGAACTTACAAATTAGATAACTAGCAAAGAGGGATGCAACTCAGATAATAGACAAATGGGATGCAACTTAGTACGCTTGTTGTCATTCTACAAAGAGAGTAGTGCTGGTAGGTAGGGGACCAATTATTGATAAGCTTTACTTGATGATGGCCAAATAGGCCAATACTAACAAAATGGATCAGCAATAGGATCCTCAAAACCCATCAAGTGCCCTAAACCATCTTGGCTAGGATGTAATGGGCGGGTTCTTATAGGGTACTAAACCCGATAAATATGCTATAGGGTAATACCCTATAGAATATAGGACAAGTTTTGGGATGATTAGTGGAACCTTATAGGGTTTTGGGTTAGGTTTTGGGATGGGTATAAAATCCATTGGGAACTCGACCCGATTAAGATAAATAGACACACACACACATACATATCAAACCGTAAATCTACAACTTACATACGCCACACATTGTCTTTAGACTTCACTAATCACTTAAGTCACTCCCGTTGCTCACTCAAGTCACTCTTCCATCATCTCTCTCTCTCTCGCTACTTTAGACCAGTGCCACACACACATTGGTAGTTACCACCGTCTCATGTCACAAATCACTCAAGTCACTTGGCCATGATCTCTCTCTCTTGCTACTTTAGACCAACACTGCCACACCAATACTGGTAGTCCACCACCATAAGTCCTTGAGGTAATTCCATAACCCAACTGCAAGTTTGTAACATAACATCTTTTAAGATTATTTTAATTATAAAAACAAGTATAACACTCTGGTCTTGGATAAGAACAAACAATACATGTCTTCATCCTCTACTAAAATAATTACATTAGTGTTATGTCTTTATTGAGAATGGTCATGGAAAACTAGATCAATTTTATATGTTGAAAGCAAGCCTAATGTTGTTATGTTGACCACTTTGTGAGATAAAAAGGGTCTCACATTGATTGATTGCAATGGGATGGACAATTCTCTTGGTTCTTTACTACTATTAGTAATTGTTATGTTGACCACTTTGTGTTTAATAATTTTTTTATAACATTCTATTGTTAATGGAGTGTAAGGTATGTGAGAGGGAAAGAAACTAGAAAATAAAGATGTTTAATTACATCTCACCTCAATAGTTGTATTCCCATTTCTTTATCAATATTAACAATTTTCTAATGTTTCCTTGATAGAACAATATTATTGCTACACCCTATAGATCCATTAAACTAATGTAAATTATTATTATAGTTTTTTTTTCTTATCCTCTAAACTTGGAAAGTTTGAGTTGAAGAACTAATTATTGTTGAAGTTGAAAAGGATTTGCTTTTATATTAGCATAGGATTATACCTAAATATATTGTGAAGTGTGCTATATCTAACAACGTTAAGGGGGGAAAACCCAAAAGAATGTTAAAAGAGGAGTCTCCTAAATTGGTAACTAATAAGGAATAAAAACTTTCTTTTCATGAAAGTTTATAGTATACCACACTAAACTGACACTTAAGCATATTTAATTCATATGATATTAATAATAGCTAAAAAAATTTTATGTGGTTGTGCTACAAAAAATGAAAAAAACTCTTCTTTAATCACATGAAAATAGCTAACATTTTTATTGTGATTCACTTCTATTTTATGTTCTACTTACATATATATTGTCATTGATCAATTTCCTTTTTCATTTCTTGTGAATTTTTCTTTTCATTTTTAAAATTTAATTGATAAAGAAAAGGGAATACAACTTAACAATAATACTACAAATTATGTTTTGCAATTCTGACTATTGCTATATAAAAATTCACTTGAAAATTGTTTCAAGTTTTTATTAGAATTTAGAATTTGGATTACAAATTGTTTGTCGAGTCATTAGAATTTTAATAACAGTTAACTATATGAGTAAATGATCTTGCTTGTTTATGATTTTACTGAGTTGTTAGTTTATGTTTAATCATAAGGTTGTTAGTCGGCTGATGTAAGTTTTCATATATTCATTTTGATGCAGTTGAGCGGAATATGGATGTGGATGAATATGAGATAAATATGGAGAAAAATGTACATGATCTTAAGCCTATGGAAAGCTTATTTCCACCACCTAGATCAAGAAAACTAGCAGTTACATCAGGCTCTCACATAGCAAGCTCTTCCAATCAAACAGATAGCCCCAATAAGCATAGGTTGACTTCCTCTGTATGGTTTGAGATGGCAAAAAAATAATCAATGGGGAGGAAGTTGCTATTTTCAACCATTGTTCGAAAAGACTGAAAGCAATAAGTAAAAATGACACAAAGCACTTGCATAATCATTTAGCAAAGTGCATTCAAAGAAAACAATCAAAGAGACATAAAACAATGTCTTTTAGCAATGGAGAAAAGCAAAGTAAAAGTAATAATAGTAGTTTAACAATAGGAAATTAGACTCTCAATTAAGAAATTGCTAGGTAATGGTTCAGCACGGATATTTTAGACAATACATAGAAAGTGTTCAACCTCTTATTAAGCATGTGAGTCATATAATCATAAAGAAAGATATATTGAGCATCTATAATATGGAAAATGAAAAATTGAAGGAGTTGCCAAAAGGGCTTGATTCTTGAGTAGCAGTAACAATTAGTATGTAGACTTCAAATCAGAGAAAGGATACATGATCATTTCATTAACAATTATAGGAAACTCCAAAGTTGACTGTTGAAGTAAGTTTCTCTGCTAGTTAAATTCTATTTAATCTAATTGAAATTTAAAATCTCTTTTAATTGTATTTACATTAGTATGAATTTTTTGTATGTTCCAGCTTCACACACAGATGAAGCTCTTACCGAGTGGTTACTTGATTCATTGATGAGATGAAATCTAGATAGAATCTTCTATTAATAAGTTGTAATTTCACCTTTGTTTTAGAAGGATATTTTGAGCTTTAATGATAATTTTTACGAATAATTATATTATATTGGTACTTAATTAGTTTAATTGTTGATTTTAGGTTTTGAAAGATGATTTAAGCCTAAAAGAAGGAATTTGCATGATTTAGAGCAAGTAGAAGAAGAAATTTGGAAAATTACAATTCTATACAAGAGAGTACACGAGTTAGCTTATGTGGGAAATAGAAGGTGGTACACAAGAGTCAAAACAAATGATGTAGACATTCGTGCGAGAAATATAAGGTTATTCTGTTTACCACACGAGAGAGAACACAATTCGTGTTCGAGTTCGTGTGGAAGCTGTTTTAAAGTGTAAAAATTTAATTTTCCAAAGTACACAAGTTGCAATGTGAGCTTGTGTTGAGAGTCATTGTAATATACAAAATAATTAAGTGATAAGTGTTCACAAGCTACCAGATATTAAGAGGCCTTTATGTTGATGTTAAAATACGTTAAGGTTAATCAATTCCGTGTTGGAACAGATTGGCATCAATTGGATCAAGTTTTGTATTTTATGCAATGAAGGCCAGCATTTCTGATGAAGTACGCCATCGGTGTAGGGCAGGCAGCGTCGGCATTACATTGTGATGGCCGCCAGTGTTTGTTTATGTTTTGCTAGTGTTGGATGATGTGTTGGGCAAGGTGTAACATAAAGATAAATATTTTATAAAGAATGGCAAGTTTGTCATTTGTTATAAAATAAGAGGGTTCTATGGTCAACCCTGATAAATGAGATATTATTATCAACCCTTACATTGATGATGTTCAATAAGGCTTTAAAAATAATAAATCTTCAATAAATTACGATAAATGGCAAAAGTTGTCATATATTGAAAAATAAGAGGGTTTTATGGTCCATCCTTATAAGTTTTATTTATGTATTATATGGCAGACATATAATACATGAGGTTTCTTTTCGTTTCCTGTGCTGTTACAAGAATTGAAGGGTTTCGTGTCTTTTTGTTTCTAAAGTACTGTTATGGAAATTGAAGGTCAAAGAGTCAAAGGATATTAAATAAGAAGGTTTTATGGTCAAAGTTGAAATACAATTGTATTGTGTTCATATGATAAAGACTTGATTAAAATTGGCAACAATTTGGATCAATTTTCTTAATTGCTGTAATGAAGGCTGGCATCCGTAAAGAAAAAAGCCGCCGGCCTAGGTTTTAAAATTTCCAGTGTACTCTGTAACAGACTGTACGCCGTCTCCTGGAGAATCTACGTCGCCGGTGTATAGACGGCGTAGGGTGGGAATAGGAGCATTTTTCTTAACGCTGGGAGAAAAGCTGCCAGCGTTCACTAGGGTTTCTTCCCAACACCGGCATGAAAGCCGCCGGCGTAGGTCGAGGATTTGTCGGTGTAAGAAGAAAGAATTGAATTCTGGGAAACCAAAGCCTCGACGAAAGCTGCCGGCATTCATGTAAGTTTACCAGCGTATGGTGTAAACTGGCAAAATCTGCAGGTACGCTAGCGTGTAGGACCGACGTATGACCAAATTTCTATAAATACGAGACGCGAAAATCATTTTCGACAGAATTTTTCTTTATAATATTTCTCCTTCGTGAGAGAGATTTTTGGAGAGTTCTTGGAGATATATGCTTGGAAAATCATCGGGAGAATATTTTGATCCGAAGTAAGTAATCTTAATTTTTTCATTAGGATTCTTTACAATTTGTACAAGTTTCTTAGGGTTTGGTTAAATTTTTATATGAAGGATTTTGGAGAAAAACCCTAGCACGTGTGAGATCAGTAAATTGGTGAATGCGAGACGGGTTTTAGCGAATCAAAATAGTAAGTAAATCTCTTCTATTATGGATTCCAACAAAATACGATCTAAACAATCTCAATATATTGCGAATTAAGGTTTTGATGAAAATAATTGATTATTGTAGAGTTTAGTGCGGTTTCTTATTATTCTTGAAGATAATTGTGGAGATTGATCAAAATAGACAGTGCAGATAACGGAGATTTCTTTTTAGGTTAGGATTTTTGGAGAATTCATGTTTGTTAAGATATTGTGATCATGCCTGATATATATATATATATATCTATATTGTAACAGGATATTTGGAGTTTGTGAAACTGTTACTGGTGTGGATATAGGAGATTGTGGAGTTTGGGTTGGTATTGTTATTGTTGGTATCAGGTTCTGAGGATTCGATTTGGATTCCTGAAATTTAGAAAGGTACGACCAATCCATTGCTTGATGTATGTGCTTGTAGACTAGAATTTTGTGAATGGTGTAGGAACATAATTGCATAATGAACTTAATAAATATTCGGCTTAATAATTGTCTGCCTGGTTGTGGTTGGCTTTGACCAGTAGAGACCTGGCAGACAGTGATACTGGTGAGGCATCCTGATGATCTTAGTGTGAGGTTGTCTCGAGTGGACTCGTGCTAAGAAATGATTCCGTAGAATTTAGGTGTTCAGGAATTGGGATGTTTGGGGAGTACCCACTCATCCATATATGTGTATGATTACTTATTTTCAAATCAGTTAGTTGTTTTTATAGCAGTTTGAGTTACTCTGAGTTCAGGATTTATGTATACTAGATTCTGAACTGTGTTGTTTTGCTAGACTAAAATAGATAATAATCTGTTGTATGCATTTAGTTTAGGTGCATATATTTATACATGTTGTATATGCATAAACCTTGCTTGAACTGGATTGGATATTATCGTACTGGGCTTTGCCGCTCATTCTATTATATTTCAGGTACAGGTGAGGATAACGTGATATATGATCTATCGGGTTTTGATATCGTCTATGAGGATGGGGTTGGCGTTAGCGGTCCTGACTACCCTGCTGATGACTAGTTGTATAGTCATAGATGGTATAGGATGGATCACAGAAGACTTTTTATGTCTATTTTATACTTTGTTCGTTGAACATTTAAGTTGTATTTGGAGTTGTCTTGTGGTGATAATCTTAGGGTATGGTTTGACTTGTTGACCTGCAGTTATGTCAACAATGTCTAGTTTTCTGATTATGGATATTTCATTCTTATCATATGATTTATTTATGAGGACTATATGTCTTATTTTATACCTTGTGAGTTATACAGGTGATATTTGAAAATTTGTGGATATTAGAGCCTTAGCGTGTCCTAATCAAGAGAGGACACGTGGCGGGTTGTAATGCCTTATTTTAGGGCGTTACACAAGGCCGGAGAGTAAGGCCGTTGGCCTAGTTTTTTAATTGGCTAGTGTACTCTGTAACAGATACGACTCCTGGTATTTACGCCGACAATTGGAAATCGAGCACCGCCGGCCTAGTTTTTTAAATTTTCCCGTGTACTCTGTAACAGACGCGACTTTTGGTATTTACGTCGACAACCGGAACCCGAGCGCCGCCGGCCTTGAAACAGAAACTGCCGGCGTATGTCTATTTTTCTATATATAAGAGCGATGCATGAGAGATTTTTTCAGAGTTTATTAAATCCTATATTATATTTTACGTGCTAAAGGTGTTCTTCGGGGTACTGGTACAGTGTTTGATGTCCCGAAACGCTGTGGTGGTGCGACGTGATCATAGGCTATCCTGGGGTTCCAGTGTCGCAAACAAGGAGTGTTAAGGGCTATTGGATTCGTAAATCTTGTGTTGGTATCTGATATAAGAGGCTGAGTTCGAAGAAAAAGATCTGTTTAAGGTCAGTTGATTTCCCTTTGTCATGTGTAAGCATATAGTGATGAATTTATGCTTGATTTTTGATGAATTCTTGCTATTCTTGAAAGAAATTATGGAAATCAACCCTAGCTTGTGTTCTGATCAGTATAGAAAGAGGAGAAACAAGTATTATACATTCCATATCAGTAA